>CM021103.1:491608370-491880981 GCA_007115665.2 Sequoiadendron giganteum
TTGTTTTCGTCGGTTAAAAAAAAAAAAAAAATATTTTAAATGTTTTTTTGATTTTAAAAAAAAATCAAAACAAAAAAAAGAAGCCTTTTAAAGGCTTGCTTAGGCTTGTACCAGGTACCTGCAACACCTGCGTACGTAGGCCTATGGGCCCTTAAGTACGTCGGGCGGCATACTATTAGGCGATGGTAGCTTTATTGCTGACCGGCGGTCTGACAATACAGCCGATGGCAGTACTCTAGCCGCCCATTTTTTTTAGGTGTTTTTCTAAAAAACAAAAAAAAATCAAAGTATTTTTATGATTTAAAAAAAAAAACAAATGTTTTTAATTTAAAAATAATTTTTATTGTAATAAGCCCTATTGTGCATGTGCAGCGATGACCATTTTGCTATCAAATTTAGGTTCAGATTTTTTCTGCGACGGTCTTATGATCGTCAAATTTAATCCAGCACTGTATTTTGTCCCCTTTGGAGCTGATTTCTTCCAGAGGTCATAACTTGGGCATACGATATCATTTTTTGGCAAACAAGATATCATCGGAAAGATGGTTCTATTAAATTTCCAGTGGTGTGGGTTTTATCACTTCATTTTTCTATTGGTGCATTCCACAACCAGTTGAAGTCAAAGGAGTTGTTTTTTATCCCAAGTTCATAAATTTTGACCAGTTTCTCCATTTTTCGTGATCTCGGCGGCGTTGGAACCATATTTCAGAGCTCTTTAGTTCCATCCATGAAATATGTCCAGATTTCCCTCCAGGTATATTTTATTCAATTTTTTGTGTTTTCACACTCTAGTGAATTACTTGGACATATTTGCTCTTGGGAACTTCTCGTTTGCATGGGATGCTTTGTTTTTTGCTGTTCTTCATGTATTTCTAGTTTTTTGTCCTTTGTGGGCATTTTGAGAATTATTTGTAAGAAATATTCTATGTAAACGCACTGAGATAAAGTGCCACACTATTGTACATGTATTTTGGGGGTTTTGCACATAAGGTTGTGTCATATTTTGTACTTGCACTGTATTATAAAGTGCTATGGGGGGTTGTGTACTGCCTTTTTTTTGCCATCACACCTTTGTATGGTGAGTGTGCCTCCACGATGACAGTGGATCCATATGATTCTAGCCTCATGCATGTGTGCTTTTTTTGCACACCACTTTTTCAGTTGCAAGTGCTTTCTTGTGCACTTTCAGATGTTGTTTCTTCTCCTTCATGCACTACAGGGTGTTACACAACATTTCAGTGGATTTGTCAGGCTCTCCCAATTCAGCAATATGGGGGTATTATATTGTTCGTGTTAATGTTTCCTTGGTTTCACCTTCGAAGGAATTTTCCATTCTCAGTTGATCAATGTTTTTCAAACTATTGGTATTTGTGCCATCTGTATCTTCATTCCAGGTGTTTGCCTTTGTTTGCCATCTGATTCAAGTAGTGTCATTTGGGGCACTCATGCAGATTGTTGTCTTCTTGATCCTAATCATCCTATCTTTAGAGGAGGTTCTTCAGCACCATAGCAGTCATCTTTTGACAGTTGTTTATAGCTTCTTCTGCTTCAGTGATGATCTTCATGGCTTTCAACATCTCTTTTTGGAGTAGATTTTTTCCCATGAGGTTTTCTTTATTTCTCCACTTTATAGAGATTTGGTTGTATTTGGGTACCTGATCAGGCCTAGTTGTTGGGACCCATGTTTACTTTCATGCATTGTAGTTACCTTTTCTTTCTTGCACATGTTTGTAGCTGCACTCTTGCTCATCTTAAGGGGGGGTGTTAGAGTAAAGGTTTTAACTTAATTATGTTAATTAAGTTACCTTTATTCCCTTCTTAAGATTTTGCGTTAGTTTGCATTAAATGACATTTAATCATTATATTAATTATTAAATGTTTTCCTATTAGGGTTTTGCATGATCTCCTTCTTAAGGATTGATCCATTGTATATTCATAATTCCTTTTTGTTCTGATAATATAATTTCTCCATTTTTTAGAGCTTCAAACCCTTGTTTGTTTTTTCCATCCATTCTCTTCCTTGTGACAGGTATCCATTTGCTTGTAGGTGTTCTTGGAGTCTGAAGTTCGATTTCTCAACTTCTACATAAGTGATCATTTATATCATTTTGGGATGTGAATTGAGTGTGCGAAGTATGTTATGAAATTCAGAAGGATAGCAGAGCGATTATGCACAGTTTCACTTGTGCATAAAAGGATTTGTGATGCGAATGAAAGTAGACAAAGTAGAAGAGTGGAATCAACCAAGCAGGACAAGAATCTGAATTATGAGCTTAATTGAAACTATAATCAAGAATTAGAAGATGTTATTCTCTCAGTTCAAATCTTCTAGATGTAATCCAAAAAAATTGTAAGACAGTGAGTCTTCTTTTTTGTATATGAGCAGTGAGCTCTAGGTAGTGCACTTGAATGCATGTGCATTCCCCATTTGTAAAATGCTTATATTTGTGTACTCAAATTATGGATTGAATTCCACCGTGGTTTTTCCCCTAACAGGGTTTCCATGTAAAAATCCTTGTGTTATGGTGTTGTGGATGATTGCTTTATGTTCTTGCATCTTTCTTTTGGTTCAATGTTGTAAGTGGTTTAAAGATCAGATTAATAAAGTTAAATTTTGCAGAACACTTATTCACCCCCCCTCTCAGTGTTCCTTGATTCCAACACATTAAGCTAGTGAGACATTTTTGTGAGTGATTTTTCATCCCTACGAGGGTTTTTCACTCATGAAATTCTTTGTGTTATGGTTCTTTTGTGGATGCATTGATGATCTTGTTATTTCCTTAATTTTCGTTTACAGTATTTGAATTTATGTGCATTGCATATCTTTGTGTTAGCCTTCATGGCTAGATTATGTAAAGGCATGGCCTTATGTTGATATACATGTTGACCCATTAATGTATGAAATTCCTTTGAAATGATAATCAAGCAATTTAATTATTCCTCTTTTTCCACACCTTTTCATAATTATTAAATTATTTTGGAAATTAATGGATATAATTTGTAAGTGAGATTTATGGACCTTACACTCAATCATTGCTCAACTAACTTCTAAATTTCAAATCTCCTATCAATGTATGTCCAAACGACCACACACACTTGTCCAAATCATTAAATATCCCCCCTCCACCCCCTTTGAAATAACAATACGAAATCATTTCCTATGAAGGTTATTTTGAAGAAGGAACACATGGAGATTGTCGTAGTTAATGACCAAGGAAGTGTTGGCTCTCAAGGAAAAGAAGTTTGTAAGCTTAAGACTTTACCCTTGGTTGACACCTTAAGATGCAAAAAGGGGGCCCTCTCCTCCTTACTAGTGTGCATTCCTTGATCTCATACTATTTTTACTCTAGATGCCCTCCCTCAACCACCTTCCGATGGGTGAGGTAAATCTTATGAGAAGCCCATGGTTTCTTGACAATGATATTGAATGATGATCATGGGAAACGAGGCTTGAGTCCTTTATATATATACATATAGCTACCTAGTGACAAGATTTTGCATCAAACACCATCACTATTACTTATTCATTAATTGTTTGACTCAAAGGATTAGAAGCAAGGGCCTAAATAAGAGAAATCACCTTTTGTGGGTATATCATGCAGGTTGGTGGCATATAAGTGTCATTATTTGATAGTGAAAGAGGATAAGAACCTTCGTAATGAAGAAAATTTCCATTGTGTAGGAATCAACGAAGACTAGGGTGTTGAGAATGATAACACTATCCTCTAATGCACCCACATGAGCAGAGGTGACCACTTGTTCTAGATTGATCCTGGGATATTGTTCTAATATACTTCATCAGACCTAAATATTGCCTACTATACCACTGACCATCCTGTGGTATTTAGACAAATGCATTCATTTTGCTTCAATAAATATTGCTATAAAGGATCCACCCATGGCCCCTTTGAAGAAAATCATGTTTCTCTAACCAACACCCAATCACCCAATGTTGGGTTAGTCAAATGAAACATCTTTAAATATTCGTGAAATGGGGACAAGGTGGGAAAATAACGTCAATGCACGAATGGGAGTACAAGGCAACATGATGATAATTCCATTATTAATGACCTCAAAGAAACAAGGCGCTGAGGTGGGTGGAACCTACATCGTGAATATCCATTGTAGCAGTCGTAGGTGGAGGAGTGCGGGAAGGAGCATGCAAGGGGACACCATGGAAGGTCCATAGAGACAATGATGGAGTGACTAGTGATCTCTACAATGTCATACCCACACTGCTCACAATGAGATATTTGGACCTTTTGAAGTAATAATTGAACATGCCTCACCTTTTTTCTTATGAATTTATTTCTGCACTAATAATCAAATGATAAAACCACCCTCTAGCTTAAAACTCCACTCATCCTGTGAAGGCATGTCATGCAGAGAACCAAAGCATGGAGTATTGTTGAGGAGAGATCAATGGTGGTCAAAGTTTAAGTAGTGATATCCCTGCCCTTTATCATATTAATTTCATAACACCTTCTTATAATGATGATACCCACGACCTGATTCCTATAATGTGTAATCCCAACCACCACATCATGAATGATCGCCTGTTAATTCATCGTACACCTTCTACTACATGGTGAGCACCACTTGATATCCTCCTCTTTTCCACAAAGTTCTCTCATCTTGCTAATGTTAATCACAAACTAGCCAACACACTCTATCTCAACACTACGTACCATTTTCCTTAATGAGACACTCATCAACAATGACAAAGCCTTTAAGAGCTATACTTGATAGGTGATTCACATAATTGAACTGGTGATCCTGCTCACATGATGGCCTCCATCAACCTTTTAAATGATTATGAAATATTAGCATAAGGTATAAATGTTATCAAAACCTGCACCCCATCGATGTCTCATCAAGCTAGTATATCACGCGTTAGCACAATCGAGTTTTATATGCACCATTCAATTATGCCACAAAAAGATTGAAGAATATCCTTAACTCCATAGGACGGTAATGTACTAAAACCCATTTAAATATTAGTGGAAGTGCACGGTGATCATGGGGTGGTGTTACGGATTCTATAGAGAACGTCTCCATCGAAGGAGATGTGGGTTTGAGCATGTGAGAAGAAGTCATAAGAAATCCGTAGTGATAATAGTGAAGAGTCCGATGACTAGCGAAGATATAAAACCACACTAATAGATGAACCTCCTAGCCATGTTTGGCTAAAGAGCCTCTTCATGCAAAATAAGATGCCACCCTCTCTATTTTTTTATTATCTTGCATGGAGCACAAGTAAGGTGATGGTTGTAGTTTGGAGAGTGTAGGGATTTGATGCCCAAACCTTCTTTATGTGAGTGGATTTCATCTTGTCATAGATTTGCTTCATGCCATTCATCGAATGCCACCCCATAAGAAGTTGCAATTTGGTTCCATCTCCATGAGGATTGTTATTGATGCGGACATGAAACATGATTTCACCATTCGTTGGTGTGGGTAGACTAATGTGGGAAGGAGCCCTTAGGAAGATGTTTGATGGAAGTCATCAAGAGAATGATGAGAGATAGGTGGAGGCCCACATTACGACTTCCACGTAGATGGCTGCCACCGATGCCAGTTTTGAATGCCATCATTTGTAATGTTTAAAGGGAAGACAACTAGAGTGGAAAGATTTAGTGCACAACATTGCCCCTCCCCAATAGTCAACATGAAATTAAGATTCCTCTTTCATAAGCACTCACAATCACCCCTATACCATGCTTGAATTTTATGATGTAGATGTTAGAGGTGGTCACGCCAGTTGTGGAAAAGCCGCTAGGGAGGACCATTTATAAATAGTGAGGTGCCTTGCATACCCGACAATGAACAATCCCTATGAGACCCCATGTGGAGAATTGACTTGGTGATGTCATGCGAGAGAAACAATGCAGAGAGCCATAACTCGTTCACTGCCAAGAAGGCCATCCTAGAATGGTCGAGCGGGTGATGGCCTCTGCCTGGTGGGGGTTCCAAAGGAGCGAGAGAGGAGTCAGTGTGGGGAGCTATGGTAAGAATTCCTCGAGGGTAATGGTGTAGCATGGACGAAGACCCAAATAGCGGCTCTCAGATAGACGACCTATGTGGACTTCTTTTGATAAGAATTTATCGTAGTGCAAGGAGCTAAGAAGAACCCATGCTATTAAAATCATCATCTAAGAGTTCAGTATTATTGACTGTAAATGGGAACATCATCCGATGAAAATGACGATGGGGAAAAAGGGCAATGTAGGTGAATGATGCAGGTACACCGTATATGAGTATTATTTTGTAACGATGAGATAATGGATGACCCCCACAATGGAGAAACTCACAAGAGGAAAATGGTGCCCTAATGATGGTGAAGTGGAGCTCCGGCTCCATAGAGCTAGGAAGTAGTGAAGCATTGGGCATTATGGAATGACATTGTGATGATGACCTCCCATTAGTGATGGCCCACATGGGTAGACCTGCCACCCAATTTTGACCCAATGGTTTATCCACGATCTTGAAATTTCATCTTGGGGAAATGAAATATGTGGGTCTTACATGGTAGGGTGATGTGAGAGTTCAAGCGTTTGAACAATGATAGTCAGGTACAGTAAATTCACATGCAAAGACTCATGAACATTTTGGACTTGGGAGATTTTGAAGTGTGTCAGTCCTAGTTTGATAATGGTGATGATGAGGACGGAAAGACCAAATGTGAAGCCCACCATGCGAGTGATAGTCAAGGGTCAACCATTGCTCAACAACAAAGCTGAAGTGGGAACCCACCCCATGAGTGGAAGTCTGAAGCTAGTGATTAGTCGAATGGTGAAGGGATAGTGGCATTGCGCAAAGGGAGAATCACAATTGTCAGCCCGCAGTGCTTGAGAGATGTCGGGAAAAAGATAAAGGGAAGTCTGTAGGGGCATTTTTGTAAAAGCTTGAAACTTAGTGAAATTCAAGTGGGAAAATTTAGTAAAAGACAATTTGATTGGTCTAAGACAAATGACCAAATCAGGCTTGGAAATAAGGGCTCACAAAGCGAGGCAGGAAAAAAACATTCCATCGGGAGTGAAAATGACCCGTCAGGAGCGAAAATAACCCGTTGGGGGCACAAAAGAGGGGGTCCCTGCCTTCAGCAGGGCATGTGTACAAAATATGCACACCAAGTATATTTAATGCATCAGGGTTATATAAGCCAGTTTTAGCCTTTTCCTATGTCCTTTCAAGCACATGAGATTATTATTCATTTATTGATTATTTCCTGCAACTAGTACTTCTGGATTTGTCTCAGTTTTCTCCAAGTAGGTTTTCCCCTAAGGGTTTAGATTGGATGAAAAATCACCAAACCCTCATAGATTACTTTGTAGGGGTGGATTTTAATTTTATCAGATGTCATGGTTTTAATGAGGAACCCTTTAGATTGCCAATGTTTTTTACAGACAGCCCTAGAGGCATGCCACTAAGAAAGAGTTACTAACAATTCTTATGGTGCGAAGAGGAACAAGAAAGCGATCCACACACTGCCCCTCACTATTGCCAAAAGCCAGATTATTCTCATAAGTAGAGAGGAGTAGGATGTGTTAACCAACAAGTTGGCCTACCTCGGCCTAGTTCTCATTTGTGATAGATAGAAAAATAATCTCTTTGGGCATTTTTCATTCAAGCATGAAAATTAGTCATATTGGGAGGAAAGGAAAATTCTGATTGAGGAGAGGTCAAAGGTCTACATTGACCTAGATTTCATATCATTCGTGAAACCCCCACAAATTTTTACCTAAGAGTAGTAGAATTTTGATAGAGTGTCCATATGGACAGGTCCCTCAAGACATAGTTAACAAACATAGGGTAGTCGGAAAGAAAGACAACTAATTTCTGGAGGTACTAATAGGAGATTAAGCAGCTAGGTTCCCCATATGAAACTGTTAAAGAAATAGACAAGTGCTTTGATGAAATTTATGATATGGACGCTAGATTTCATCCTGATCCTGGATCTAATAGGAGGGTCAAACAAGAGCACACACCAATTTCAGATCCATCGCCTCAAGTACCTGAAAGCAGGGAAGAGGATGGAAAAGGCATCACACCATAGGGAGTTTCAGATCTCATCTTCCACCAACATCCCAACAAGGGGAAATTTAATCTAATAGACTTCAAGATCTTCTGTAGTTCAAAAAACCTGGGGTTTATTGGAGTCAATCACTAGAGAATCTAAAGAAACCAATGTGCCCCTATAAAGAAAAGGAGAATCTAAGACTTAGGTAGGCCAGGCTCCTTGGATAAGGTAGAAGAAGAAGTGGACTTTTCTCTGCCAGTATCTTCGACCCTGACAATCCAAGTAAGTTTCACACACACCATTCTCTCTTGTACTGCGTCTTTAATTGCTTCTACAATCCCATTTTATAATTCTGATACCCTCATCCTTAACATTCCCTAACTATATTTGATAGTAAGCCTCATATGGAGACCATGCACACTAAATGTGTGTCTTTCACCACAACTACAATTGATTCTTTGATTGATTTATCCAAGGCACAAGTCGTAAAATAGAAACTCCCATACTGCATGTCTCATCACCTTTACCCACCTCTAGGAATGTGCCTCTTTTTCCACCCACTAATAATTTTTCCCTAATGAGCACCCCCTTTCCTTCTCATTTCATACATGACATCCTAACCTTTTCCCTGATAACACTTCCTTTTACTTCCCCTCAAACGTAGTCAACTGAAAACATCCCTGTTATTACCATCTATGTCCTCCTTGTAGGTGTCTCTATTACTACACAAAGTATTGAGTCCATGTAAAACCTCTGAACCCATATGGAGTTGATCAGGTAGGCCTAACAAGGAATGAAATAGAAATTATGAACAAAATTTGTAGTAAATCCAACCACCCTAAAGCTAGAAACCTATTTTGGTGAGGAATGAAATTCTTTGATGATCTCGGCTATGAGGCCATGGGTGTCCAAACTGGAGGGAGAAATATAATTTTAGGATTATGATATCCAAAATATGGGTTTCAAGCTAAGAAAAGTTCTCTCGGATGAAAAAAATAGGCCTTGCCAAAGCAACATAGAAAGTGTTTTACATTGATTATGAGAAATTGGAAAAGAAATTGAAGAAGCACAAGGTAGATTTAGTTAATGTGAAGGCCATGATGGACAAACTACAGGTGGACATCAGGCAAAAGATATGGATACAACCCGCTTAAGGTAGGCACGGGACCAACAAGGGGAGGTGACTAAGTCTCTTGAAGAGAATTAGAATGAAAGAGATCATCTTAATGCTAAGGTGAAAATATTGGAATGTGAGGTCAAGATTGAGCATAAAATAGCTAAGGATATGAGGACCCAAATACAAAAAGAGTTTGATGACACAACAAGCGAATAGAATAGTATATGTGAAAAGTTGCAAAAAGAGTTGTAGGAGATGAGCAAGAAAAAGGCTAATATGTAGGAAGACTTGGCTAATGCCTCATCTCAAGTAACTAGAAATCTTCAAAAAATCCCAAGTGGAGATAAAGAAGGAAAGGTGGGAGAAGAAAGACATCAAGTCTATTCTATAGAATCACAACTGAGAGGTAGAAAAGTTAAGATTAGAACTTTCAAGCACTCTCTAGGAGATAGATCAATTGAGGGAAATCATGAAGGCTAAAGAATCCCAATTCTAACAGGAATTAGTTTCAGCATGAGGGTCTGAGCTTCTCTTGATACTTTGAGGGATGCTATCCTCCCATTGGGAAAGAATCATGACTATGGTAGAAACCCTAAAGCAGTCTTAAATTTCTTGATGGATGTGAATGAATTAAACACGAAGATGAACCCTGTGATCGAGAAGATTCTACATACAATCACCCCCCATTATGAGAAGTTGGGGAGGTTAATCATCAAGCTATATAAAGTGATTGAGGAAGCTTTAAAAAATAATAGAATTCTAGAACAAAGGGCAATAGATAAAAAGGTAAAAAATCACCTACAATCAGGTCACCCAAGAAAACAAGGCTTGTCAGTTGGCATTGACTAAGAAGGTCAGAGATATTAGGGAAGACTTGTAGGCTCTAATCTATCTTGGATTATTCTCCTTATTCTCGACAAACGAAGGGATGTTGATAGAAGATAAAATCTAGGTGGCCTTTAAGCTCAAACAACAAGACTTCTCATCACTCTAGGGTTTGAGCCCATCTCCCTCAGTTGAGGAAGTCGAGAAGGTGCTCCTCTATTTATCCCAACTCTACTATCATACTAGATTTGCTTCATCAAAATGGGGTGGAGTTTCTCTCAAAGAGGTTCTCAACCTTGAATAGGACTATGAGACACAACAAACACTTGTTCTACCTTCCAATAAAGACTGGGAGACCCAACATACTGATTTCCTCAAACTCTAAGGATTATTTTTATATCTAGGTTCATGCCTCTGCAAGAAAAGGCCCCTTGTGAGTCACCAGAAAATGTGGATCATTTTTTCTCTAAGTATTTTTCTTTTGTTTTCAACCCCTGCAGTCTTCCTTTATCAGTTCTTACTTTTTCATATTTTTATGGAACCACACCTTGAAGGCTAAGATTACTCTCGCAAAAGGGCACACAATGTGCCATGTAGTGGCTGCATGATTTTTTCCGATATTTCTTTCCTTTCGGGCTCGAATAAGGACACGTGTCTACATGGAGTGAATTTTCCCCAAGATTCTCTCATAGACCCATAAAGCATCTACCAATTCGCCATGCCACTTAATTTTTTCAATTTTTTTGTTTCGCCCGCGAGTGTATCTTTTCATTAGCGGAGTTTGTTGGGAAACACTGCAAATATTTTGTCTTTGGGATTGATGTTTTAGGGCGGTGTCATTATTCCTTATAGCTGATGAGATCATATTTTTTCTAGGTTGTAATGATATCTAATCCTTCTCTAACATCAAATATTTTTAAAGCTTCTGCAACATCTAGAGTCATTAATGAAGCATCTCAATTCTTATTAGAAAATATTGGTGTGATTGAATCAAATATTTGATTAGATTGTGGGCTATTACAGACAAACACTTGTCAGTAGTTCATCTTATCGGCTACAGTTGGCTCATCTCTCTAGCTCTATAAAAGAGGATTGTAGTGGTTTGTTTAAAAAGAATAATCATTAGAGAAGAGAGTTTTTCTTTCTTTATCTGTAGAAGTTTAGAATAGGGGATAAATAGGAAAGATTTTTATAGAGATTTATTTTTCGCTCTATCGCATGTTTAAATTTTTAAGACTATTATTCAGATTGGCATCCGACCTTTGCATATGTGATTTATTGCAAGAACAAGTAGTAGTGGGAAGAAATATATGAGATTGTGCATCTATATGGCCCCTATCACATGTTTCCTTTCTCTATTTTGTATATGTTGAATACTTTGTGTCAATTTATGTGAGTATTGTCTTGATGATTTCTTTACACACCATTAGATTTTATATTTGCTCAATGCTAACTTTCAGAAATTGAATCATGTCTGTTGTACTCTTTCATTTTTCATGAAGATTTTGTTAACTTTCATATTATGATGTAAGAGTGAAAGGGTTTTGTAAAGATCTGGAGTATTCCTTTTAGTATTATATTTTTTGCTTTTTTTGAACCTCAATGGGTGCTTCCTGTGGGGAGATCTGAATGACTTCTTTGTGCTCTTTCAAGCCTTAGTTGTTCATTCTCTTCCCAACAATGAAGGTTCTGTAGAATTTTGTGTCCATTCTATCAAAATTAAGAAGTTGATAGGCCTTGAAATGTAAAACCTTTGGCACATTGTCACCTTTTGTTTTCTCTACATTTCCCCTTCCCTTTTCCCAAAACACAAAGAAGATCTAGCTTCCACAAAAATCTCAAAGGTTATTTAGTGATGCACAATCTAGTCCCCCCACTCATTGAATTTACCATAAGGTTGTTTGGGAGAATCACAAGCTTTCATGATCAACATTATACTAAGTTAAAACTTTGAATAAAATCAAACAAAGTTCACGCATGCTATAGGCTAGGTTGTGCATGCTATTTTCAGCCTTCCATGTGACATTTTATATATTTGTAGGTTTGGTTTCTCATTTTCTAGGTTGTGGCTTTATGGTAGATCTACATGAGTCTTTCCTCTCATTTTAAATTTTTTTTATTGGTCATTGTGTTAGTCATTCCATGCATGAGGCTAATGCAACAAGTATTGTTGTAGGTCTTGTTGGTTTATTTTTATGATTCCAACTAATTACTAAAACTATCTAAAGAAGTAGCCAACTCATATTCTCAAAAATTTTAGGGGATTGGAAAACAAATAGGAGAAAGGTTTTACAATTTTCTCATTTTCTCTTTAGGCTTTTCAAAACCTAGGAGGTTGGTACTTTACAATATCTGATGGGATTTCATACAATTCATGTCAAGATATTACTTTAAAACATATATTTTCTCTCAAGGTGACCATGAATTATAGATACAATAAGTTTGATTGGCTAGATTCTTGGAGGTTTTAAGCATTCACGTTCTGAGAACATGGAAATAATATTATGAAATAATAATAGTAAGGGAAACATGGTTTTGGAATTTGGTGACTTTGGAAATATAACTAGAACTTAAATTTAGACCAGTGCATTACACCTAGGAAACATAGTCAAAGAAAATGCAATTCAACCTTGAATAACAAATTTAACCTAGTTTTATAAAAGATTTTATATCAATGCCTTACATTGATAATACATAGAATTTGGAACCAATTCTACTTAATAATGAATGTATACATTCAAATCCCTTAATAATCCTCATACAATAATTTAATCTATTACTTGAATAGAAGCTATAAAAGAAACATTCATTTGTAGAAAACTTGCAAAGATGAACTAAATGATCCTTGATCAATTTTTATTCATATGTAAGATGAAGTATACAATTCAAGAGATAATTTATTATGAAATTATCACAATATGCTCAAGTATAAATAGAACTAGTATTGTTATGTGAAATTAACAATTACATCTATAATCTTCCTTTATAATGTAAACCAAACTGATACAAAACTAGAATATAGATAATCTCCATACAAAATTCTAAGATTCTTCCCAAATGGCCCTAAATTAACTTTTATAGAAAAGGTAGAGAAAAGATTTAGGCCATGGAAAAATGTCACATTTTCATTTGGAAATATTGTCCTAGGATCAAACAAAAAAAACAACCGCACTACAAAAGACAAAAGGAGCATTCCATTAGAAGACAAAATAGTTGTCTGGGCCACTAAAGGAGATATTTCTTGATGTTGCAATGATGAGATGGCGAATATTTATTCAAAAGGCTCCTTCATCCAAGTTGAAATCATATTTATTTTATAAATTATTGGAATTGATGTTGAGTGGGTCACAAAAATACAAAAATGTGTCAAAAAGATCGAGATATATGTAGATAGTTGGGAGATATAAATGCCATGTCATTATATGAACTAGATTTATTGATTTAGTTTTGATTAAAAAGTAGAAATTTAATTATTTTTCAACTTTTAATTTTCATCCCGTTCTACATATTCTTTTTTTGATGGCCATTGAAATTCAAGAATTTAGTTGACATGACATATATATTCTACAAACCTTGCATCGATGATTGTATGATTTTATCTGTAAAAAGATTCCAATCCATTCTCAATACCAATCAATTTATCGATAGAAACATTGAGTAGATTATTGTCAACCCTATTACCATCACAAATGAAGAGTGAGAGAATGGGTGTGAATTCTCTAAGGACTTATTTCCATCATCATAATTTTTAGACTCTCCACTCTCATTCAGAATGCTAGGCATAATCTTTATTTTAATATTTTCAAAATTCTTGAATTTGGTTCTTATACATAATGTCACCTTAGCCATATATGTCTTTACTTCTCATACTAATTTTTCCATGTTCCATGTTGGAAAAATTCTACTATGTGCGTCATTTTCATACGTTGGTCCTTTAAATATACCTTCTAAATTTGAAGTTCTAGGGATTCATTTATTCATGACGCTTCCCAACTGATCTTGATTTTGAAAAACCCTCACATAAGAATCTTTGAAGGTTGAGTGTGTTTTGAGGGATTCTTCCAATATCCCCAAAATTTTAGAAACCTTGTTCCATAAAATATTAGATTCAACCTTTCTTACTACATCATGTTGAATTCTTTGAGAATTCTTTACCTACTATTCCAACTCTATAACCTTCTCAACAAGCTCCTCATTCTCCCTTTTTAGATTTTCTACAAGTTCTAATGATGAAGCACTTTCTTCATGTGTATTAGTTTGAGGAAGTTTTTCCCGAGTCTCTTGCATTATCAATTTATTATACTTAGTAGAGAGTGTTAGATGATCCTTTAGAAATTTTTCATACTCACCTTCCAATTTCCTTGATGATGACTCATTGAATTTTGTAGTGTCTACCACTAATGAAGCAACTTGTGGGGAAAAAGTATCTTATACTCTTTATTATTAAACCCCCTCTCATATCATGTACTACCTCTACAACCTAAAGCTTATTAGTGTTTGGAGCAAGAACCTATATGGATAGGGTTTCCCATTTTGGTTTGAACCCAGATCCTAAAAATTCCAACTCTACTTGTTCCTCTTAACAGAAAACTTGATCTTGATTCTTTATAGTTTAAGAGCTATTTAAAATGAAATATCCCACTCACACTATTGAATTTGACCCCAATTTCTGATGGTCGTTCGTCGAACTTTCGACGATATATTGTTGGCCGACTGACAAATCAAAAAAGTTAGCATCATCGCTCAATTTTTGTCTATATCCCGACGGACTATAAAACATCGACCTCACAATGCAAGCTCATTGGAACTGTGATGCCCACTTCATCGATCACACGATGAATAGTACCCAGACCACATGAGGCATCCCTTTGCCAAAATGTCAACCTCACGAGGCAAGCTCATCAGGACCACGACGCCCACTTCATCGATCGCGCGATGAGCAGTACTTGGAGCACGGGAGGCATACCTTTGCCAAACAGTCAGATTAATAACATAAGTTCATCGCCATTACGAAAAAATTTAGACGTATTGCCAGTATCGTTGAGAGATCAAGACTGTTATAGAGATCAAAATTTCCTGAGAAGATATATCGGGAGGTCAAGATTTTGGTCTCAGCGATGAAGTTTCATCGGTGAGATACACATCTTGTCTCATCGACGAAGCACGAGGGAAGAATATCGACAAGACATATATCATCGAAGTATGTTTTGAATGTCTACTCAACCAGCTATGTGATTCCATTAAGAATACATCGGCAAGAGTCTTGGCGACAAACTTTAGATTGAAATAATGACAAAAGTTTGTTGAACTTGCGACGAAATAGTCAAGTCATTACGGCGAAAATTCGTCGAATACATTACAAATTCATTGGACACTTTTTATGGTTCGTCACAAATTTGATGAAACAATATATCGAGAGGACTAGATTTTGGTCTCAATGATGAAGTTTCATCGGCAAGATACACATCTTGTCTCATCAATGAAGCACAAGGGAAGCATATCGGCAAGACATATATCATCAGAGTAAGTTCTAAATGTCTACCTGACCAGCTATGTGATGCTATTAGGAATACATCGGCAAGAGTCTAGGCATCATACTTTAGATTGAAATAGCGACAAAATTTTGTCAAACTCATGATGAAATAGGCAAGTCATTATGGCAAAAATTTGTCGAATACATTGCAAATTTGTTGAACGCTTTTTGTGGTTCGTCGCAAATTTGACGAAACAATGCATTTTTTTTTTTTAAAAAATATTCGTTGAAATGCAGGCGTATCGGTGAAAGATCAAGACTATTATAGCGATCAAAATTTCCTAAAAAGATATATCGAGAGGACTAGATTTTGGTCTCAGCGATGACATTTCATTGGCGAGATACTCATCTTGTCTCATCGATGAAGCATGAGGGAAGCATATCGGCAAGACATATAACATTGAAGTAAGTTTTGAATGTCTACCTGACCCGCTATGTGATGCCGATAAGATTACATCGACAGGAATCTTGGCGACATAGTTGAGATCAAAATAATAATCATCGGGGAGACTCACCACGTTGGGGAAACTATAGAATAGCCTAGCGATACATGATCTCTTGTTGATGAAGATACAAATGGATTGAAATACTTATCGGGGTGACTTTGGGCGATATATAAAAGTAGTACGAGGCTCCAAAGTGCATTTATAGGGATAATGATAGGACGTAAGGACAGGTCAATCAAAGAGAGAAAGTTGATGTGCCAAGACCATGAGCATTTAATAGGGGTAGTAAAAGACAATATGGATTGTCATCAATGGTTAGATTTAAAGGACAAATCAGAAGACTTCATTATGAAAATTTAGATCACAATATGATTAACCCTGTTTGGACAAATGCAATGACATTAGTGTCAAGAGTTAAGAGGCCATTCAACTTTGCATTTCAATAAATTATTGTATGCATTGAGTAAGTGTTTACAAGGTAGAAAAAGGATAGTCATATGACTATTTAAAATATCAAACAACATGTCAGTTGTTGTGTTTAATTAGGCTTATAGAGGTAGGGATTTATCATTTTTTGCATACATCTGTAGTCCAAGCTCTAGGCCTACATTATTTGGTTACTATGTATGAGAAATGAGCAATGAATAATTGTAGAATATGGAGGCTATGGATGATATTATGATGGCCACATTTGATGTTGATCAACAATTGGAGCAAAATATAAAACCTATGATGAGTCATGAGATCAAGGGGACTATCATGGACAACAAGCACAACCTATGAACTGGATTCTAATTTTGCTAAAAAAGAAAAAATCAAACTAGTGAATATTAAACTACACACTAGAATCTAAATTTGTGGAAAATGAGCAATTTGGTGAGAAAAAGTGCCTGCAGTGCGTCTTGGATACTTAGCTAGTGTACTAAAAAATAGGATTGCAAACCCAAAATTATTCTCACTCTGGAAATTCAATAGAAAAATACAGAATGTTATCCTAGATACTTAGCTCTTAGACAGTCAATAAAACAATATGAGCATGATTATGAATGGTTTTACCTAGTCCCACTCTTGATCTCCATGTTTGAGAGCCTTCTCTTTAAGACAACATGAATCTACTTTGATCCATTGTTGCCAAAAGAGATATTAATGTGTAAACAAGGAGCCACATTTAGACAAACTGGTTGTTGATTTCTTCTAAGAAATTTAGAGACTACAAAAAGAAGATACCTGATGGGGATCATGTGGGCTTCCTAGAGAAAGCACTGCAATATGGCCTCAAGCAGCAATGAAAAACTTTGGATTAGCTTCACAGTAAATCCTAACAACATGACATTGAAATTTTCTCAGGTATTTGGTCCTCTCCCTTAGATTAAATTAAGAAAAACATTATTGTAAAAACAATATGTATAGAACAATATGAATGTAAAGGAAAATGGATATTAGAAAAACATAAATGTAAATAAAAGTAGAGTGAGTAGAAAATGAATCTAAATTGGTCTTGAACAAATAAAATCATACCCAATTAGCATTAAGTTATACTAACCTTGTACTCATTGACATTGTCAATCTTGAAGGTTACTTTGATGCTTTCTGTAGAAACTCTCTTGCCACGAGGCAAGAGAAGGCGGGAAAACCAGGTGTATATTGACAACTTCCTGAAAACCAAAAAGAAACAAGCAAAAAATCAACCCTATTAGAACAGAATAATCATATGAATTGATTTTATTTGTTTTACTGGCTAATGGATAGTGGACCTAGTTCTCTTGAATTGAGATACTACTAATATGTGTTGACTGGTGATTTTAGACTACTGATATTCTACTTTAATCTGTATAAGTTACTTTTGTCTTAAATATATTCAAGATAACTCTGCAAAAAATTCCTTGATCTCTTATAAATTATGCAAATTATTTTTTTAATTCTTCTCCATTTTGATATTTTCTTTCAAAAATTCATAGAAAGATATGTAATGCCATATTTGAAACTTACATATTTTAATTTTACTAGTTCTGTAATTATAGGATATGATTCCAACAATTGTGAAACGCATTGGCAATATGCTGGATGAATGAAGTAAACTATGCAATTGGAAGGTGTAAAGCGAAATTCCTTAACCCTTGCCAACATCCTTCTTTCCTGTTTTAAAACACGTGCTTTGGAACAGGGCATGAAAATCCATCTAAGTATAATGAAAAGGAGATTTTTGTTAGATATTATACTACAGTAAGTTGAATGAGTGTAAGTATAGATATTTTAGCATACCTATAGATGGTACAAAATTTCATGGTTAAGTGAAAGCCTCCCATCAACAACAAGATCCAAATATCCGTGTATCTATCTCAATCGAGCCTCTAAACCCTTCAAATTTGTCAAATTTTCCACTAACCTGTTATGCACAAAAGTGAAATTAATGAGACCACTAAAAATAAATAAAAAAATAGAGCTTTGAAACCAAATCCACACACAACACAATGTTCATAGTGAAAAGTTAGCACTTTCTTTCATCTTTGCAAATTGGTTTGATGCTTCAAACAATGCATTTCTTATATTGAAAAGTGCATTACTTACCTTATTAAGCTTCTCTTTATTTTGAGAATAGTTTAATATTCTCTACTTAATAGGGCCAACCATGTGAAGGTGGAAGCTCATTTGGCCCCTCCCCCCCCCCTCACATCACTCTCAATTCCCCGTACCTGATCATATAACATTAATCATTCATTCATCCATTAATAACATATAACATTCATTCATTCATCCTGCATTAATAACATATAACATTCATTCATTCATTAATAACATATAACCTTCATTCATTAACATATTCACATTCATTCATTCATCCATTAATAACATATAACATTCATTCATTAACATATTTCATTTTTTCAGTTTTTACATATTATCAAAAATATGGCTATCATAATATGATTACAATCACTTCTTTTTTTGTTTCTTTTTTGCAGCTAAAAAAAGCTGAAGTAGAGTATCATTTTCAAAATAATCTATCCCCCCTTCAATTTTTTTGAGCTCTACTCATGATCTTAATGTATTCCTAGTCGTGTACTCACAATGTTGACGCAGCTGCAAGGGGGAGTCTACTGCAATAGTGAAGAAATGTTAAATTGATATGTTTTATTATTATTGTTACACGTATTTCATTAATTAAAAGGACATCAGAGTGGTGCTCTTTACCTAATTGGGCCACTTCATGTTCTTGATATTGTCTTATAGCCTCATGCTCAACATGTTGAACACCCTTGTGTATTTCATCTAGAGTTGAAACAAAAAAGATTACATTAATTAATACACCAATTGCAATTAAATATGTTTAAAAGAACATTAGAGTGGTCCTCTTTACCTG
This sequence comes from Sequoiadendron giganteum, assembly GCA_007115665.2. Taxonomy (NCBI): domain Eukaryota; kingdom Viridiplantae; phylum Streptophyta; class Pinopsida; order Cupressales; family Cupressaceae; genus Sequoiadendron; species Sequoiadendron giganteum. Next base: position 491,627,673 of record CM021103.1, read on the forward strand.
ATGGAGCCACATCATGTTCTTGATCTTGTCTAGCTTGATCATGCTCAACATGTTGATCATGCTCTACATGCTCTAAAGTTGAAACATGAAAGGTTACATTGATTAATACACCAAATGCAATTAAAGATGTTTAATTCTATTAATCCATATTATGTTTTGTATAGCACATGAATAAATCTAGTACCAGGATACACAACATGGCCTTCATCGGTAGGTTGTGCTCCACTCTCACCAGGCTGCATTCCAATGTCATGTGCAGTATTATCATTGCTTATCCATGTAAAACAAATAGGCACATTATTATGGTGGAAATTAATATTGAACAGATTGCACAAGTATTCAATTTGAAATAAACTTTATTGAGTTTATTTACCTGCGTGTTGGATGCAGTGGAAGATTGTGTTTTCCCAATCGAGACTCTTAGCTATTCAGTCAAGGCTCCATAGCCTTGGTGGAAGGCAATCTTCAGGTCCTCTTCTATGGGCACTCTGTTGAAATCAAAGCCCTGCATTTTTGCATGCGATCATGAATTTTTCTTCTATGGTGTGATAAAACCAAAATTGTTTGCAATTTATTATTTGGATGCAATATTTCATTTATTGATACTTACAAATCGTGCAGCTATTTTCATATAACCACCAAAGCCAAGTTTGTGTTGCCCGTGTTTTTCTAGTCTTTCCTTTGTTTCCTTTGATGTTTCGGGCAACCTATAAAATTTTGAAATACGTTAGATTATGTAAAAAGAAAGAGTAATCAGTATATAATTAAATTTTTGATAGTATCACATACCTTCCTTGGCCCGATGGTATCTTTCCTTTCTTCTTTTCAGCCTTCTCCTTTCCATCTGACACCAAGTGCTTCCACTCCCTTTTCAAAATCATGGGGGGATGCTCGTACTTTATGTTCTTCTCTAAATGTGACCTATATTGGTCCCTCACATACTTTAGATAGGTACCAACTTTCTTAAGGACCTTCGTTCGATTGAATGTTTTATCACCGAACAACACAACTAAACGGTTAATGAGCTCATCTTTTAAATCTTCATTTTGGGCATTCCACCATGTATGTATGGTGGGCCCGAAGAGCTCCAATGTAATATCACTGAGATGTTTATAAAAAACATCATTTCCTGCTAAATGATCATGGGATCATTAGTCTATAAAGAGTGATCAATAAGTAAATTTCAATTGGATTATATATAATAATAATTAAAACGTTTTAAAGTACCTGGGACCTTCTCTATCTTTATGGGAAGGAAATCCTCGGTCACCACAAATGTGACTGGCAATGTTCCCGTACTAGTAATACGGGAAGATCTAGGAAATTCTGCTAGAACATCACCAGTACTAGTGGCCTCTGTATCCATGGGTACTGACACATGTAGTGGCATGTGTTTGCTGCTAGATGGTGCACTACCGAATGCCTGCATGGTATTTGTTGCCAATATTTCAGTTGATAATATAGGAATGGATGATGGGGTCAGATGATGTGTTGTATGCATAGGAAGATCAAGATTGACACTTGTACTAATCCCTACTTCTTGAGAAACACTTGCAGTACCTTGATCATAGCCAACAACATGATGAGGACGCAAATAATCCTGTAAAAACAACACATATTTTAGTTCATGACATAAAAGAGTACAAAATATAAAACCATGAATGAAGTTATGTTATAATTAAAGATTTCATGACAGCTTACGTGCAATTTTTGTGCTCTCTCAGACAATATTTTAACCCTTTCTCTTATCTCATCTGTTTGAGGCACTATGAATACAAACTTAAGGATTTCTTCATTGCATTTTTTTGGGCCTTCCTCATCATATCCACAGTGTTTGTGGAAAATGTGATGTCATCATTTCATAATAGTGACTGCACCTCCATATGGATGCTCTCCTATACTGTTGGTGCCTTTCCCCGATCAGCCATTTGCAACAAGAATATTAAAAACATTATCAAAATTAACCCAATAAACTCATGAAAAAAACATAATAATAAAACATTTTTCTCATATCTAATTTGTACAATTACAATGAGGTAAACCTGTTGGATAAAAGTGCCTAGAGATGGATCATGATCTGCACTCTGGGCCGGAGCCTTCCTCATATGATGAATTTCCCGCTATGACAAAAATTAAATATAAAAAACATTATCAAAATGAAACCAATAGACTTACGAAAAAAAACATAATAATAAAATGGTATATTGGAGTCATTAATTGGAGGTTGGGTAAAATGGTATATAGTACATACCACCCCCATAGTAATTGTGTTTGTATCTAAGCGATTCAAATTGTAATCAATTAGCAACTCTTCCTCTATAGTTATAGATTTTATCGCACATACGAATGCACGGTTTCCCTCTCGCGCCTCGAATATACAATTGGGTTGCTTATTTGTTGACCTAGGTCGTGTACTATTTATAAACCCTACAATATTCCCTAATGCTTTTGGCCTCCCATCAATGTACCTAGCCACTCCTTCATTTTGATCCTTATCTTTTAGTTGTATATAATTTGCTGATAGTGCATACCTACGCATACTTCGTGTATATCAAACTAGATACATCCAATCTTTGTAACTATAATAGGGTCCAACATACTCCATCAACTCAGTAACTTTTTCATAACAAAATTCTATTCCATCCATGCAAAATAGGCCCAAACCATGTAATGACGATGGTGCTATGCGATATATCCTCTCGTTGACACAAAGATCAGTGTTTATTGGAGGAAGTTCCTTGGGTACCCATTGTTTCCGTAGATGTTTGTACCTCAAGGGCACCTCAATGTCTCCTATGCTCTCATCATCATAAGAACATGACCCCCCTTCAGCAAGAAAAAATTCCATGCGTTTATGAAATTTTCTTCTAATCTTTTGACCTCTAGTTGATCTCCCTCTTTTAGACCTGCTACATATCTCGCTTATCTCTTCTCTTCCTGTATTTCCCTCACTCGAGGAAGACAAATCTGACAAATACCTATTTGGTGGTACCTGCACTCATAAGGATTTTGGATGAAGTTCTTTCATGGTGATGTGATCCGAAGGTGACATTATGATTAATCTATCATTTCATCACTAGAAATTGACAGGTTATAAGGTAATCAAGTCTTGATAGATTGCAAGTTATTGTTACTACTGTCCAAATGTGTCCATCACAAATCAAATCTACTTAATGTTTTAACCTCCCAAACTTTGTAACAAGTGTTAAATGTGACTATGGTCCACCAGTTACACAACCAAGGCATCAAATGTATTCTCTAATTGTAATCAAAGGAATTTTTCTCTTCATTCAAGTAAACAAACTTGGAGGAAAACACCACCAAGTGGTTTATTGGACACCTACATGACTAAAAATAGCAGCAAATTTACATTTAATTTCCATATGTCTAAATGGTTAACAGGGAGGGAGTGTGTACTAGGCCTAGTAAAGTCATCATAAGTTTATGCTTTGGCAATAAAAATTGTTTAAGTCATCTTAAATCTTCCTATGTCTAATTTCTAGGAGACTTTTGGTATATTTTAAGGTAGGATGAGTGGTTGCATCAATGTTCTAAGAAACTTAAAGTTAAAAGAAACTTTTTCTGTTTAAGGGTTTAGCACTTTCTTTCATCTTTGCATATTGGTTTGATGCTTCAAACAATGCATTTTTTATCCCACTTCTATCATATTGTATTCCCATCTCATTGAAATTGTTGGAGTTGATACTAAAATTTCATATCAAATACCACATTCTTGAAGCAATTTTTTATGTTTTTCCAATTTTTTTGAAGGTCTTTTGTGTTGTATGGATCCATACAAGCTTGAAATTCTCTAAGATCATTGGTGTAGATAAATATACGTGTTCCCTTTCATTTGCATTTGTTTTGAAGTTCTCAATCACTTTTTTGTTGGATTAAACAATCAAATACAGGGACTGCCTTGTTGTGCATGTGTAAGGGTTTGAGGGCTAAATAGAAATGACATACACCAATCCACCCACTGTCTTGGAACTGTAACTTGGTGGATTGGTGTGCATCATGGTGGATTTGATGGAGTATAATATTATTGGAGAGTATAGTAGAATGTAGAAAAGGAATGTTGAGCTGCAAACTGAGGTAGACAGGTTGAAGTACAGACATGTGCGGGAGTCTTCTAGTGCTCCTGGAAAAGTATGATCAAATTATTCTATTATAAATAATTGGTCTATGTGCCTCTATTAATCACTATAAAAATGTGAAAGACTAAGCTATTTTATTTTTTTTGTCTTATCTTATACCATTTTACGAGAATGGGGGGGCCAATGTACAAGAAGATCTTTGGAAACTAGGCATGAAAATTGCAGGTTAAAGAGAATGGGGATGCCAAAATTATAGTACTCATTGTCCCTTGGTCATCGATTTTCCCTGAGTGCCCTCAACCTCATCCTCAGTGCTAGTATTGACCTTGTTTTAGCTCCAAACTCTTTGTCGGTGCTGGTATTGACCTTGTTTTCACTCCTCCAAACTCTTCCTCAGCGTTGGTATTGACCTTTCACTTGTCCAATTTGATGAGCTACAACCTACTTTAGTTAGGTTTTAGAGTATGCTAATCAAATTTAAAATTATGGTGCCATTTAGAGTAGTGAATATAAAGCAAGCAAAGCCTATTATGTCGCCATTTAGAGTAGTGAATATAAAGTAAGCCAAGCCTATTATAGTCATGAGGGAAATAATAAAACTCCTAGGATACTTTGTGAAACCATTTTCCTTGGTTAAAGGGAGGCCATAAAATATACCTTTGGATTTTTTCAATCTTCAAATATGAGGATTTGCAAGGTTCTTAGCAACATGAGTAATGGAAATGTGTGCAACAAGAATTTTTGAACACACATGGAATCTCCTTGCCAAAGAAAGGGGCTTCATAATTTAATATGATAATTTTTCTCAGCTCTAGAAATGATATGTTTCCTTAAAGAGGAAGGAGAAACCTAAAAGGTAAAAGAGATGCTTAGGAATCTCAACACTTCCTTATGATCAACCCCCTTCTATCCATAGGAATTGAACCAATTGGGCTTGGCTAAGAATGATTTCCTATAACATTGAGTTTTATGCCACTATATATTTGACCTTAAAGCTTTCCAGAAAATATCTAGGCATTGAATATCCTAAATAATGTCACGTTTGTCCTCCAAGAGAGTGAGAAAGGAGTCATTAGAAAAATGACCATTGAAAAGTTGGGCTATAGAGTTATGAAAATTAGCACCTTTAATAAGGTTCCATCAAATAGTATTAGCCAAAAGATATCCAAAGACTTCGATAAAAAACACACATAAAGTAGGAGCTAAGGGGAAAACATGAAAAATTGAATGAAAACACCCAACACCCTTTGTTAAGTTTTACATTCCTCACAATAAAACATGTTGATTGAAACAAACAAATATATAGTCTAAGCTAACATCAATTTATTTTTCTTTAAGTTCTCCCTCAAGAAGATCATTGGCTCGAGTTATAAAACTCCACACTATGTGATCCTTTTTCTTACAATAATAACATTCATTTTTATTTTTTAATTATTATTACCTCATGAGTATAATACATTCTCATGTTGAGAATAAACTTTTAAATCTTTTCCATTGTTCTTTATTCTTCTCCTAATAGGGCCAAAATCACATCTTCTTGTGTTTGAGAAGTTATCGAACGACTACCTTCAAAAGGCTGATGTAATCTCTATCTCAACACCAAGGGCCCACCACATTATGCATCACCAAGGAAAGACACGTGGTGCTCGCCCGTGATATCGCAATCAATAAACACCTTGCATCTTTGTATCATACGAGGGTGGGCAATCGTTCATCTCCACCATCGGCAATTATGTTCATTCATAGTAGTCACCAACAATGAATACATAACCATCAAGCAAATTTTCATCAAGATTATAACATCACCGTCGATTTTGAGCATGTGCATCTCGGAGCTGCTTTAGTAACCTGTCATATAATGTATTAAAACTCGACATAAATATTAAAGCACTTTGATTAATAGTAATGTTATAATATTAATATATTATATAACAATATTATATTACATTATATGAATTATAATGATATATTTGATATATTAAGATTATATATAATCTATAGATTAATAGTAATTATATTAGATAATTAATATTATTGGTATATTATTAATAATATTAATATTGTATTAGATTAATAATAATTATAATATTGTTAAATCATTAATTATATTACAAATGAACACTGCTTTCAAATTCTTAGCTTTGAATGAATGGTTGAAGCACTAATGTTGAATGTTGCAACTCCACTAGGCATGAATAGAAGTAGAGGAGATTGTTTGGGAGAAGAATTTTTTCTAGTGCTAGGTTATGTGTTAGGTTATATAGGGTTAGGTTATATAGTGTTTGAGCCTAACCTCAAACACTACAATTAGGGTTAGGTTATGTGTTTTCTTTAGGGTTAAGTTTGGGATTAGGTTTATGGTTATGGTTAGAGTTTAGGGTAATCCAAATCATAACCTAACCCTTTTTCTCGAAACCTTAACCTTGACCCTAACCCTCACCTTTATCCTATCTTTATAACCCTAACCACAACCAAAAATCTAATCCCAACCCTAACCCTAATTACCTAACCCTAAATATTTTTTCTTTTATTAATTAGTTGTATTCACTCTAAAAACCCTAAACCTATCCCTGGCCCTAATCCTAACCCCGACTCTAAGCCAAATATAAAAACAACCCTTAATCATAACAATAACCCTAAAAATCAATTCTAGATATAACCCTAATACTATAATCCCTAATTGTAATCCTAAACCCTAACCCTAATTTCATATCTAATCCCAACCATAACCAAAACTCTAAATCTAACCCTAACCATAAAACATAAACCCTAATCTAACCCTAATCCTAACATTATTTTTCCTAACCCTAACCCTAACTCTAAACCTAACACTAACCCGAACACTAAATCCTAACCCTAATTAAATACCCAATCATAACCCTAAATTGTAACATGATCCTTTGAATTGGATACTACATAAAAAATTATGTGTTACAATCATTGCTTCCATTGTTGGCATTTTTACATTGGGATGCATATATTTTTAAAATCAACAAAATATTTTAATGTCTTGCCAAAATTAATATTATTAATTGTAATATCAAACTTATAAACATGTATGCAAAATAAGAACATAAATAAGAAATATATGGTAATATTTTCTTCAAAAAACAAAGTGATGTGGACTACAAGGACTATAAGATATCCACAAAAGAGATCTACATTGAAAATATTGTAGGGAAATTCAAGAAAATACAATTGGTAGATGCAAAGCCAAATAAATGTGAAATTGTGTACTATAATGATTTTAGAATATACACATAATGGATTTGTTGAAAAGGTTTTAGAAACTTTCAAACAAATACAATTGGTAGATGCAAAGAAAAATTCCACAACCTTCACCAAAATCCTTATTGGTTTCCTTAATATGGGAGATTTGGAACAAGGTATAGACATCCATCAAAGCATAATATGAAGATGAATTTTTTCAAATGTTGTGGTTGTAGATGCCCTTTTAAAATTTATACAAAATGTGGAAGGATAGAAAAATATTGTGAACTATTTGACAAAATGTCTCAAAGAATTGTAATCTCTCAATTTATTTTAGTGTCTATTTTGTTATACCCCATGTCCCAAATTGGGTATAACACAATAGACACTAAAACAAATTGATAGATTGTTATGAGGGTAGTGATGAGACTTTTCTAATTAGAGTGTATTCCATGAGATTACAATTATTCAAGGCATTGTGTCAAATAGTTCATGAGCTTTGTCTATCCTCCCACATTTTGCATAGATTTCAAAAGGGCATCTACAACCACAAGATTTGAGAAAATTCATCTTCATATTATGTTTTCCTTATGATTGGTTGACTCTTATACTAAATTAATATGTTCAATTTATGTTTCCTACTTGATCTAACTATCCACAAATGGCAATTTAACAGTGGAAAGATATGATCCTACTTTGGTATAAATTGTATACGCAATATCAAGGTATGAATCAATTTATTCAATTAAGAGATGTTAAATGAAATGAATAAAACTAATGTTATGTAAATAAGGGAGACCAGTGCCTTATTGGGTAAAATGGAGTCAAATGAAAGCCTTTAATTAATGGTTTCTATCTAGCAGGTCCTCTAATTGTCTGGCATTTATCTATGAGTTTACAACTGGTATAAACATCTAAGAGTGTAATTGATAAACCTTACTTGAGGCAAAATATCAAATCTAATTATCTGATTCTTCTTACTGATCCAATTGGCATTCCCAGATTACTATAATTTATTGAAAGGAATTTTAATTCTTCTTTAAAGAATCCAATAAACCAAATCACAAAGAAACAAAAAATGTGTACTGATAAATCGAATATATACCTGATACTTCAATTTAAACAACCAAGAAACATCAGATTGGAGACAATCAAATAATCACAAGAATCCAACAAACAATTGATACCAGAACGAAGCCACTAAATCAACAGTCTTTCATTATCTCCAAAATTCATACATGCAACATAGTCTCCTTGAATGCCATCATTTCTAAAAATGTAATGCTTACAACAGTCTATCCTATTCTAATTCTATCTTCTACCCCTTTACATTTATCCAACAACGGATACTTATACATCAGTTTGCAAAAGGATGTGCCTTTTCAAAAAGCTTTAAATCATAAAATGTTTAACAAATCCACTACTAACTAATTTCTATTAAGCCAAAAATGGACTACAGACATATGCTCTATATAATCCTGGTGCTCATGAGTGTTGGCATCTCCCAACGCATCACGGATCATAATCTCCATCATTATCATTCACTCATTTTTCTCACATGTTGCATCAAATATCACATCTTTCGTAGTGGCTATCTCTAGCATCCCTTGGAGTATTGTTTCACACTCACTTTTCCATGTAGTCACTTCCTTCATTTTCCCTTCATCATCACATAACTTGGTCAATCTATCTTCGGCAGCCTCTGTCAATCCCTGCATATCCCCTTGTAACTCCTCAAAGAAATCCCTGTGCCTATCCATAATACAATTGGCATTTTCAATCTCTTCATTACTAGGAGTGTCCTTCTGCTCCAATTCCTCAATTCTTTCCTGAATTCTGCTATCCACTCTCTCGTGTTCCTTTATTGCATCTACGTACTATGAATTTTTTCCCCAGAGTTTATTTAACCAAGTGGTTAAAACAACCTGCCTTTTTTTTATTATTGCAGCAAATGCATCCATTCTCCCTTGAGAGTATGCAGTTGACCCTTCCCAACGGTTTTTTTTTTGTGAACTCTCACCTTGAGTGACCATCCTTGTTGGTTTTGTTACAGCATCTACCAAGTCTTTCAAGCGTTCATTCTCTCTCAACATCCTCTCATTATTGGTTTTGTACATCTCTCTTTCCCTTATCAATGCTTGGATTTGGGCTTTATTCAACTTGGCTATATTTATCCCAATATCAGCAGTTGCTATAGGATCAACCTCCCTAGCCTTCAAGGTCATGACATGTCTGAATGCCTTTTCAGTACCAATAATAGTTGATTTCTTGTGAGGAGGATACAAGGCCCAAATCATCAATTTTTCATCATCAGGATTGTATCTTGATCCTGTGTATACCTTCATCACCTTCTCTATACTGAGCTTGTGGGTAGCATTGTTATCTTTTAAGAAACTATCAAAAACTAATGCAGAATTCATATCCAAACCTAGAAAAATCATAACACCTACCTTTTCAAGCAGCTTCCTCCCCTTTTCAGGGGTCATGTCAATCATCTCTTTGTCTACTTCATCCTTTAAGCTTTTTAATAGTTTATCCTCATTCCCTGGAGTGACATTATCAACCTGTCCCCTTATCTCTTTCCCTTATTGCTTATATAAAAATGTTGTAAACTCTGAGGTCTTTATAAATTCATCATCTGATATGAAAGACCTATAGTCTTCATGTCTTGTATCTACATCCATGGTTTCCTCAACATTTGTTTCTCTGGCAACATAGGCATAGTCTCGAGTCTTCATTCTTGAAACTTTCCCAGATGAGCTTTGTGGCCTTTCTATTTCTGAAATCCCCTTAATGGAGGATAACAACTAAGCATCCACCAACTCCTAATTATGTTTTTCAATCACAATTTCAGCTTCCTCTTCCTCCAGGTTTCTGATTGTGTCATTAGATTTAAAGGGTACATGATGGTACCCTCCAAAATTTATTTTTTGTCTGGCAGAGTGGATACGCCCTTCTGGATCAAAACTCTTTCTCACTGGTGCTCTTCTCATGTTGTAGTGCAATAATTTGTCCAAAATCAGATCATAACCTTCCTTGGCTAATACAGTGAAATCACTAAAACACAATGTACTGGGCATAAAAACATGTTTGCTATATGAACTTAAGTTCATAACACTGGAGTAATCCATTTTCCTAACAATTTCTAGGTATGCAATTCTATCTGGGACAGTTTCAGGCAAAATGAAAGGTGTATCCTCAAATCCATAAACCCTAATCATTGTGGAATTATCTAAGCAATACCAATCCCCCAGTTGTGGTTAATTCATCCATTGTAATCTCTAGGTCTAAGAAACCTTTTTACTTCTTCAGATAAAGAATAATCACAAGGATGCTTAAAAAATTTATACAAGGGTTTCACAAAGAATTCTTCAAAATGCAAGAAATTTGAATTGGCAAACCTACTGTCCCAAACAATAGTCCATAATTGAACAAGAAATGGCCTACCTTCCTTGTTGGATTATGAAATCCTCAGCTCCTCGGGCCATAAACCTAACTCTTGTCCAAAATACAATACTAAGTGCATCAGCAGTGAGTAATTTCTGAGATGGAGAACAGAAGCACCACTCTTTATCACCATCAAATCTGCATCCAGCTCCTTAAAAACATGTGCAACATAGTCAAATGATCTAGAATTGTGATACTAAATGTCTGCAACAATCACCATGGGCACAACCGCCATATGCTCAGGTACCTCCATCCCTAATACCTATCCCATTGAGTAGTAAGTATATTTTAGGTAAGGTTCGAAGAGGTCTACATGAAAGGGTTGCCCCTCACTGTCTTCCATTGGAGTAGGTTTGGCATGACACCTAATTTTGTGTAGTGGTAACCTCCACCCTTTATAAATGGTGTCCATCCTTCTGAACTCACTATCAAGCTCTTTAGTCACTAATTTCTCACTACATATTCCCTCCATTCTGAAAACCTCAGCAATTGCATTCTCAGATACATGTATCAATGGATTCCCCGACAAATCACATATAGCTTTGTTTTTCAAATCATAGTGTCCGAATAGCAATTTTACCAGTTCGACGTCAATAAAAACATTAGGGCACACTATTTTCTCTAAATTGAGCCTCCATGGATTGCATACTGGCTCAAAGCAATTTCTCTTGTGGTAATGGAAATTGAATAACTCATAGCCTCTAATCGGAGTCCAAACATCACCTATAAATTTTCATTTGTCATCCAATTTGTCAACTTCCGCTTTGAGTTTTGCAGAATGCCTAGCTCTAGGTCTAGAACTAGGTAACTGGTCTATGAGGTCTTGATTTAGCTTCCTTTCAGTACCTTCTGGTTGCAACTCAGTCTTTTTTCTTTTTTTCTTTTGATTGGCTTCCCTCCTCGAGTTTTCTTCCCTTTAGTTTTCCTGAACTAGTGCCTTCCATAATTCATTTTTTTATGAATTTTGAGAGGACGAGAAACTTACTGTAACTTTCTTGCAAAATCAAGCCAAGTGAATGCCTTAATTGCTCTGCTAGTTCCCTTGATCTGCTTCACTTTGAATTATGTGACATAATGATTTCAATTGATCATACCCTGATATGCAAAATCTCCTACGCTTCGTGGCACCATTAATGTCTTTACTGAGACATGAATGCTACAAGTTTGTTTTTTTGAAATTCTCACTATCACATCAGGGCTTATATTGACAAGACATTTCAAATCTCTGGCTGATTCACCTGTTCAACCTTCACCCATCTGCCAAGATGTCTTGTAGTTTCCCCGACATCACAAGTCTCCCCGATAGTTTCTTTCCTTTTGCTTTTTATATCGCCATGACTTTCACTGAAACAACTATCGCTTAGACTTAATGAATTGGGCCAACGGTTCTTTTTCTTACTCCGAAAGTACTTTGTCTCATCGAGATGTTTAATTTATCAACTTATGTCACCGAGACCAAGCAATTTGTTCTGCTAACATAATAATACTTGTTGTGATGTCTCTTAGATCTCCCCACGGTGACATGTCTCACCGATACGCCTCTTCTTCGGCAAGACAATGAGCATCGTCTTCTTGATACCCTTTATCTCTGCATGCTCAATTCTATCAGTGTAACCCAAGGGGTCGGTAAGACTTTTATGAACTCTTCCCGACATCGTTTGTCTTACCAATTGAGTCCTCCTTTTGCTTTATTGGCAAGACCAATAGCACTTCGGCCAGTGTTTTGAAATCTCTCTCCGATGACCAAAGTCTCTTTGATAGACTTTACTTTTCTCCAATCGGCAAAAGGTAACTTAGCTCGATATGACCTCACACTGTCACGCCAATACCTTTTGTCTTGCCGATAAGTAATAGAAAACCCGCATTCTCCTAGTGTATAACTTTATCGGTATGACCCGTCTGATGTCTCACTGATATATTGAAGATATGTATATTATCATTGATGAGACCCACATCAACTTATGCCGATATTTTCATATGTTAAATATTTAATGCCATATGAATTTTATAGGGCTTTATGACAAAATTTTAAAATGGATTTAGGTAAAAGATGCTATGTGGGGATTTTTATGTCTGTATTATGAACCTTTTGGGAGACTAATAGTCATGAAGGGTGAATGAAATCGCCAGAATTTCACACTTCCAACAAAGACCATGTGTATTGTCTTCTCGACACCCTTTATCTTCGTATGCTCAGTTTTTTCAGTGTAACCCGAGGGGTTGGTAAGACTTTCCGAATTCTCCTCGACATCATTTGTCTCACCAAGTGAGTCCTCCCCTAGCTTTATTGGCAACACTAATAACGCTTCGGGTAGTGTTTTAAAATCTCTCTCCAATGACCAAAGTCTCTCTGATAGACTTTACGTTACTCCAATCGAAAAAGGTAATTTAACTCGATGTGACCTTACATCGTCATGCCTATACTTTTTGTCTTGCCGATAAGATATACAAACCCGCATTCTCTCTGTGTATAACTTGACCGGTGTGACCCTTCTGATGTCTTGCCAATACATTTAGGATATGTTTTTCATACATGTCAACATTATAAATTTAGTGAATATTTTTGGTTATAGACCATTTTGATTAGTTCTAACAGGTTTTTGAGTTGTTGAGGAAGACATTTTTTAATCCAAAAATATCAGTTGTGTTGGAAAGTGACTAAGTATCAATTTGTCTTATGCAATGTTACCGAGCGATTATTTTTTGGGTCCACACCACTCTACAAATAAAGTTTTCACTTTGCACTTCTAACATTTATTTTGTGGATGTTAGATATATATAATTCCAAGATTTCATCATCTTTTGACAAGTGGTTTGATAGATATGAGCTATAGAAGTTCATCTTGGAAATTACAATTGGTTTTTGTACAACATAGTTGTGTGGGAGATTCTACATGTCTTTGTGGATGATTTTTTGACTTTTCACTTTTTTTGATAAGTTTCTAGATGGAAATAGAGCATGGATTCCTATTGACGTTTGATTTTGAGGTCCATGTGTCAAGATATGGATACACAGTTGAAGAATATTGTTATTAGGTCTCTAGCAGTTTTGACTTAATATGTTTGAAGGTATGCAAAGGCTAAATAAGTATTGTTAGTCTTATCTGGGATCAATTATAGGTCCATGCCAACCTATTTCAAGCTATTTTGAGATATGAATACTGGCGTGTAGTGTGGATGAAATTTTTGGAGCTAACAAGTTATACTTTGGGTGTTACATCCAATTAGGGCAACCCAATTGATGTTAGAGTTGATGTAGATATATATGTTAGATCCTTTTGGTGTTTTGATGTATGGTATGAATATATGGTGTATGATGCAAATATTCTACATACAAATACTATCAAAGAAATGTGAAGTTAGGTTGTGAATGTTGAGTGGAAGAGTAAATTGATGTGAATGTAGAGAGAGTCGGAGTGTTAAATCTGAATCAAATGAAGTGTGTAAAATCAATTTACTGAGCTTCACTAGAACTGTGTTTTATGCATATGAAAGATGTAATTGTAACAGTTCAAAATAGGTTGTGAGCCACCATCTCTCTTCTATATTTTTCTCTATGGAAAATGATTCCACATGCAGTGAGAACTTCTATAAATATACTATAACCAATTATAATATATTGTGACCTAATCCTCACCATGGTTTCTCCCATTTTAGGTTTTCCATGTAGAAATCCTAGTGTTAATGTGTTATGTGATGTTGTGAATGTTCCATACTTTCTTTCTTAATTACAGTTGAGTATGCTTTGGTGATTGGATTTTTAATGTTTAAATGGTTTAAAATAACATAGATTCACCCCCTCTTAGTATTCTAGGTGTTCAATAATTGGTATTAGAGTTTGGTTCCTTGGAAGAAGCTTAACTGCTTTAGGAAGGTCTTGGAGGTTGAACACATGGCTGATTGAAAATTTCCTATTCCTCTGAAAGAGATTCCAAATATTGGAATCATAGAAGAAGATTGCATGCTTGAAAAATATGGAGAACTCAAAGTTTCCCTTGAAGATCTCAAAAAAATTGAAGATGAAAATAGAGATTTGAAAGAAAATATGAAATAATCAAATGAATGCATTAGAAAATTGAGAGTGAATTAATAAGTTTAGAGAAAGGCATAAGGAATTCAGTGATTGAAGCAATAAAATGAATCCATCACTTTTCCAAAAGTGAAAGTTGCAAAAAAGAAAAGAATTGAAGAATACTTGAATGCAATGGTGAAAAGAAAATCAAAGAAATGTAAAAGGCTTGAACAAGAAGTGGAAAATTTGATATCATATTTGGAGAAAGAAAGGAATCATGAAGATAAATTCAAAATGAGTGATACAAAGCTTGATGAGATTATTAAAAATCAGAAAGGTTATAAAGATAAAGGTGGATTAGTGTTTGAGACAAGAGAAAGTTCAAATTCAAATTAGAAATTGAATACTAAAAGTGAGATTGAAGATAAGAAGAACAATGGAAAGATGCAGAATCAAAGAAATGAAGCCTGAAAACCACTATAAGACAACCAAATGCACAAAGGTACCTATATTTCAATGTTTTTTGTTATTCTTGCAATAAATTTGGACATAAGGTAGTGGAGTGTAGAAGAGGAATGAATCAAAATTATCCATCCTTTTTTGTTCAATGTTTTACATGCAAGAGATTTGGTCATAAAACTAGTGAATGTAGAAATCATGGCTATAACAATGGTAGAATGATTGAATATTTCAATGGCTACTGTTATGCATGCTATGGACTTGGACACAAATCTAATCAATGTAGATCTAGAGTGAATGGAAGGAATACTATGCAGAAGAATTTTGTATGCTACAATTGCACTAGACTTGGAAACATATCCAAGTTTTACAAAAGTAGAATTACTAGGAAAGATAATCCAATAAAAAGGAATGAACTAGTTAAAAAGGTTGATCTAGTAGAAATAAAGAGGGAAATGGAAAAGATCTGGAGAAATAAGGAAGAGATAGAAGTGAAAGAATAATTTTCACCATCCTTCAATGCAAAAGTTTCGTCAAAAAAACTAAGCTAAATTATTTGGCTTAGGGGGATCTTTAATGGAAATCTTATGTCCCCCGCCAAAGAAGAAGTGTTGATGCCTTATCACAAAGATATATGATGAATATCAACATGCTTGATCTATTGGTGAAGATTGCATAAGAAACCATGATTATGTGGAAATTTGTGGAGCTTCAGAAGTTGTCTGTGCATATAGATAAAGGGTTTCCATCTTTATTGTTTGAAGAATTTATTGCAAGATTAGGTCAGATCTAAGGATTATAAGTGGTCACTAGGTAGATTCATTTCATAAAATAATTTGAGGAGCAGACCAATGAGGAAAGAATTCAATGTTCAAGGAAATTTGAGTTTCAATGCATTGAAACCCTAGTTTGACAAATAAAAAAAAGTGTATTTACAATCTCCGTTTTTCCCTAGTTTCATAAAGAATTGTTTTTTAAAGCAATTTGAATACATTTAAAATGACTATATCAAGGGTAATTAAAGTCACCAAAAAACCACAACCAAAATTCAATAAGTATCCTACAAAATCCATAGAAGACGACCAATTAGGTGCATTTTCTCATATTCCTTTTAGGGTTTTTCCAACTAAAGATGTTAGGATCTACATTCATGGTGTGGACTTAAATAATCCTTAAGCTCCCTTCGAGATGTATTTTGTTTGGTTTTGCATAGGCCTTAGCTCGTTCATTAAATGTTTTCACCTCTCTAGGCTCCCTTTTGGTGGTGCCTTCGTCCACTTGCGCCACATGTTAGCAGCGCGCACTTTTGTGAGTTATTTTCCCTTGCTTCATCTCCAAGCCCCACCCGAGCGCCATGTTGCATCTTTTGCAAGAACCTTTTTGGTAGACCTCGCAGTCAAATCTTGAAGTGAAGCCCACACTACATGTCATCTTCATGGGAACCGTAGTCAAAAGCGAAGATATTAGAATGAGAATCCCTACATCTTTGCCAAGTGTCCTAACCAACTCCTCAAGTGATTTGACACATGTCTTCAAGAGAATTTGGCCAGTTCTACTCTCGTGCCACAAGCATCATTTGAAAAAGGGCACGGTTTGTTCGAGATAGTTATTGAAATGCACAAGACAACTAAGAGGGGGGGTTGAATTATTTTATCTAATCACATTCACCATAGATCTTAAACAATTCCACACTCACTTTAATCTAGCATTAAGTATAAGCATGAAGTGTAGATAATTGAAAGAAAACATAAGAAACACCAGATTTATGTGGAAAACCCAATAAGGGAAAAACCATGATGAAGGTTAACTAACAATATAAGAGTAATTGCAAAACTAATTACAAAGGCTCACTGCCCAAGATAGGACTCACTGTCTAGATGGGAGGCTCACTAACTACAGATACAGAAACATAGAAATAAGAAATTTACATAGAGAATATTATCTCAATGCAATAGAAGATCCGCCACTGCAACTTGCACACATCCATATAAGCCTTGATCAAAGAATTGCAGACACCATCAACTCACTACTTTCAAGAGTCTAACACATTGAAGTCCTCATTGCCTTAATTCACTTTCACACAATCTCTTGCATCTACCTTTCTTCTCACTCTTGTGGCATATAATCCTTGACATCTTTCCTTGTATTTATACCATTTTCAATCTTAGAAACTTTCTCCAAGGTCAGCTACACACACTTCATTTTAAAAATTAAAATTAGGTCAGTGACTCAACATTCCCATGGTGGATGAGAATAACAGTGGACCAAACCAATACTTAACCAGGACCCAAAACAACGTCTTGGATCAATCACACAATTCCTTAATTAATACTTATCCTTCACATAATGTGTAAACACCAGGTCGGCCAGACCTAATGAAAACATTAATGAACTTTGAAGTACATACATCCACAACAAGAAGATAACATGTAGACCGCATAAAATGCTTCAAAATACACTATAACACATCTTAGATGCCTTCAGATTCATCCACAACTACTACAACAACCTTCGTACAAAGAACACTTTCCATCACTCCATCCAGATTGTATAGACACACATAGTAACTCTGAAACTAGTCTTCCAGAGTACCAAACCACAAAGACCTTTGATAGAGCATAGATAATGCCATTGCAAGCCTTCTTCTAGATCCACAAGACATTAAACAAACCAATAGAGTACTACGGAGTAGATACATTTCTCCCAGTCCACACACAAACAACTCTGCCAGACCAGTTCACAAACTAGTGAACTCAACTTTCACTCTCCATAAAAACCAGAAGCTCTAATCTAGGATATATTACCCAAGGATACCCTTAAACAATACTGCAGATCTGCACAAGCATAGGATCAACACAAGAGAAATGCAGAAAACATATTGGAGCACATTCTAAACACACACAATTTTATCTTCACTATTTATTAATTTTCTCAAAAGAACTTGGAAAATCATCATATCAGAACACCTACAACACCATAAAGATAGCTCCATGTACTCACAACATCACTACACTATCTCAACTATACATGCACAACCTGCAATCACTTGTTTCCTTTCACTGCAGCAACCTGTACTGTGTTGACATCAATGACAACATTAATGACAACACCACCATACTCATTCATAAATGCAATAGAAGCAACACACCATTTTGGATTTTTTTTTTTGTGTCTATTTGAAGAAATCATTGCAAGGAGCGGCTCATGCCTAGGAATATTTTATTTTATCCAACATTTAGGTGATGGAAAAAATTTATATATAGGGCTTAGTCTCTCTGAAATAAAGTCTGGACACTAGTAGAATTTGGCAAATAAATGACTACATGACTAAAAATTTTAGTCACGTGAATAAAACTAGTAGAATTTGGAAAATAAATGACTAATTTGGTCATCGAGTAAAATCACATTTAAATGACTAAATAAATGAATATTACTCCTCTATTCATTTTTCTTATAAATTTGATCATAATCCATAGAGCTTAAGCCCCCCTCATGGTACCCCTACCTAAGCGGGCCATTTGGATGCCTAGGTTGCTTGGTGCATAAAAAATACCTATTCCATGGAAGGCATTGCCTCTTGATGCAGTCTTAAGGCCTTCACATATTTTATAAAAAAACTTAACACTTACATTCTACAACTTTTTATTACTCATTGTGTTAATGAATCATTAATGTTTTTAACTGTGATTTGAAGCCAAATTGATTTTCTTGTTGTGTTAGCATGTTAAATGTATCAAAGAGCAATTGTGGTCAATTTCACTAATAAAATATGATTTAAACAATCCAATTGCATTTTGAGGGCTATCTTGCAAGACACTTTCATTTAAATAATATATATATATTATCAATTATTTCAAACCATTTGAATGGATCATTTAAGGAATCAAGAATCAATAGTGATATTCCCATAGTCCAACATGATGGGGTCAAAGAGGAAGCATTTTAGGGAGCCCTAACTTCACCACACCTAAGCCCGAGAGTGAGAAGTATGTTAGGGAGTGTTAAGAGTAAAGGTTTTAACTTAATTATGTTGATTAAGTTACCTTTATTCCCTTCTTAAGATTTCACGTTAGTTTGCATATAGTGACATTTAATAATTATATTAATTATTAAATGTTATCCTATTAGGGCTTCTATTAGGGTTTTTCCTATTAGGGTTTTATTAGGGTTTGCATGATCTCCTTTTTATAAGGATTGATCCCATTGTATTTCATATCAATTCATTCTCTCATTCTCTCTGATATATACATTTTCAGTTTTCAGAGAACCCTTGCTTGTTTGTCTCCATCTCTTCTTTTGTGACAGGTTATTTGCATGTAGGTGATCTTCAGGGTTTGTGGTGTTGTATTTTCTCAACTCCTACATGGTATCAGAGCTTCAGATTTGCAGCTGCTTGTTCTTGTTTTGAGATTTTGCATTGGAAGCAAATCTAGGGTTCTAAAGTTTTTTTGGGTGGATTCAGCATACTCCATTTTTTGGGTTCACTTTGGGCTCAAATGGACAGTTCTATTGGATTTTTAGCACCCAAAAACCCCTAAATCGACTGTCAAATCGTCGATTTTGGTTACAGTCAATTTGGAAGGCAAATTTTTTTTTGCCCTAGGGCCGTACGGAGCAAAAATCGCAAAAAAAATTTTTTTTTAAAATTAAAAAAATCAAATTCTATGGTTTTTTTATTTTTCTTTTTACGTGGCCAGTGCATTTGTTTTGTGCTGCCCAACGGCCACCACCACGCCGCCAAGCGGCCACCAGCCGTCACTCCGCCACCCACTGCTTCGTTCGGCGCCGCCCGTCCGCCACCCGAGTTCTCTGCGCGCTCCCCGTGTTCGGCCGCTGCCCGCTCCGTCTCACCTGAGCTCCCTGGCTGCCTCCGTCAAGCTCCACCGAGCTCCCCGGCTCACTGCGCCCCGGCCCCGCTGACTCCAATCGGCCCCGCCGACTTCACCCGACCCCACCGACTTCGCTCGGCCCCGCCGACTTTGCCCGACCCCGACCCCGATGAGCTCGCCTCTGCCAGCCCCCGCAGGCCTCTAAACCCTCGCCGGCTGGTCATATGGCGACCAAGGGCTCCACCCATCTCAGCCCCCTGGTTCACCCATGCGACCAGGGGCTCTTTTTTTAAAGCTCCTGGGTGCTAGAGGAGTCAAATAGGGCATTTTTTTTGCTCTCACAAAAACAGGCATAACTTGGGCATCCTAGTTCCGTTTTTCGAACAGGAAGATGCGTTGGAAAGCTGAGAATGGAACCAATCTGATGGTATAGAAATATTTTTAATTTTTTACCAGTCTAGATTTTTTTTACCAGTCAAAGTGAGGTCTTCTTTCTTCACTTCCGGGGTCATAGAAGATGCAAACGGACTCCATTTTTCAAACTTGAATAGGCGTTGGAAAGCTCTCAACATGCTCTATTCCGTGATGTGATCTATTTTATTAGAATTTTCACCAGGTACACAAGAATTTGTCTTGAAGTATTTTTTGCTTATGCAGTGCTTCCTTCTTCTCAGTTTGTACTAGGGTTTGGGTTTATCTTTTGTGGGGGGTGTTTTTTCTCTTGCTTTCTGTCATTTATCTCAGAAAACCAGAACACCAAAACTCTCAAAAATACAAACCCTTCTGCATCTTTTGTCTATTTTGAAAGATCACATAATAATAAAAAAAACATAAGCAGGTACAGGTGCAGGGTTTCATGGCAGACTCTTCAGTTGAGCTACTCACATCACATAACTATCACACTTGGAAGTCTCGTATGATGAGGCTACTTAGGTCCCAAGGTTTATGGTCTTGTTTAGATGAGGTTCAGCCTTAGTTGCAGCATCCTTTTGAGATTATGCAGCATAGGAACAAGATGGATGAGGCTATGGGTTTGTTATGCATGCATGTTTCAGACAGTCTTTTGTTTCACCTTGATGCTTTGCTCACTCCTCGCACCATGTGGCTGAAGTTTGAGACACTTTTTGGGGCCATTAATGAGTTTCGCACATTACAGATTGAGGCAGAGCTGACTTCATTGTTACCTGATTCCTTCCCCACTATTGAGGACATTTTGAGCATCATTTGTAAGCTATCTTTTATGTAAACGCACTGAGATAATGTGCCACACTATTGTACATGCATCTTTTGGAGATTTTGCACATAAGGTTGTGCCATATTTTGTACTTGCACTGATATTATAAAGTGCCATGAGGGGTTGTGTAGTTTGCCTTTGTTTTTCCATCACATCTTTTTTCGGTGAGTATCCCTCCACGATGACAATGAATCCATACCATGGGGGGTTGTGTAGTTTGCCTTTGTTTGCCATCACACCTTTGTCCAGTGAGTGTCCCTCCACGATGACTATGGATCCATATGATTCCAGCCTCATGCATGTGTGCTTCATTTTGCACACCACTTTTTCAGTTGCAGGTGCTTTCTTGTGCACTTTCAAATGTTCTATCTTCTTCATGCACTACAGGGTGTTGCACACCATTTCAGTTGATCTGTCAGGCTCCCAGTTCACCATTATGGGGGGGTATTATACTGTTCATGCTAATGCTTCCTTGGTTTCACCTTGGAAGGAATCTTCCATTCTCAGTTGATCAGTGTTTCAGACTATTGGTTCTTGTGCCATCTGTATCTTCATTCTAGGTGTTTGCCTTTGTTTTCCATCTGATTCGAGTAGTGTCATATGGGCACTTATGTAGATTATTGTCTTCTTGTTCCTAATCATCCTATCTTCAACGGAGGTTCTTCAGCACCATAGCAGTCATCTTTCGACAGTTGTTTGCAGCTTCTTCTACTTCAGTGATGTCTCTTCTTGGCTTTCTTCTTCTCTTTTTGGAGTAGAGCTTTTTCCCATGAGGTTTTCTCTATTTCTCCATTTTACAGAGATTTGGTTGTATTTGGGTACCTGATCTGGCCTAGTTGTCGGGACCCATGTTGCCTTCTTGCATTGTAGTTACCTTTGGTTTTCTGCATTTGTTTGTAGCTGCACTATTGCTCATCTTAAGGGGGGGTGTTAGAGTAAAGGTTTTAACTTAATTATGTTGATTAATTTACCTTTATTCCCTTCTTAAGATTTCATGTTAGTTTGCATATAGTGACATTTAATAATTATATTAATTATTAAATGTTATCCTATTAGGGCTTCTATTAGGGTTTTTCCTATTAGGGTTTTATTAGGGTTTGCATGATCTCCTTTTTATAAGGATTGATCCCATTGTATTTCATATCAATTCATTCTCTCATTCTCTTTGATATATACATTTTCAGTTTTCAGAGAACCCTTGCTTGTTTGTCTCCATCTCTTCTTTTGTGACAGGTTATTTGCATGCAGGTGATCTTCGAGGTTTGTGGTGTTGTATTATCTCAACTCCTACAGGGAGCCCTAATCTAGATTTGTCTAAATTTACTTCATTCCATTATTTAGCACTTATTATTAATTTTTTAAGCTAGCCACATGCAACTAGAATTTTTAGCACATCCATGCACAAACACATACTCTCTAACATATTAACATACATATAATTTTTTATCAGCGCAATCCTTGAGCCTCCTTTAGGTGAAACTGTTAGTATATATTCATCTCTCTATATAGAATTGTCTCCCCCTCGACCTCTCTTTATTTTTCCTAATCTCACCAAAGATCAATTAAATTATCAAAAAAATTATATATTAATTTAATTTGTTCTATATAAGAATATATTAATTATTAATTATTAATAATTTAATATTTTTTATTATAGAATACAATATATAATAATAATATAACCTATATATACTATTAAATATAATATTAAATTTAATTATATTTTATATTATATATATATATTTTTTTTTATGATTAAACAAATCTTAAAGGTTCATCATTTTTTGCCATTTTTTTGGGTTTCTTTTCACCATTTTCTGCTACTTTTCCCACCACTATTGGTTCCTACTCACTTCTCCAATTTGGCAAGCTGCAGTCTAAAAATAAGGTTTATAAGGATGGTTGTAGAGTATGTTTATTAAAATAAAAATTATCACCAAGTTCCTAATAATGTGCACATTTATGTTTTGACATTACATCATCTTTTACCCTACATAGTTTAGTATACAACAACATTTTCTACTACACATTTCTTTTATGGATGTCCATACCCTATTCCAAAGCTCCCATTTTCATGTAGGGAGGATGCTTGCAAAGGAAGAGTGTATGTTGGCATTTCAGTTTGGTGCAAGCAGCCTAAAAGCAGGTTTTGACATTTGTGTTTCACCAAACACTAATTTTGAATCTTTAGAAAAATGAATTGCAAAAGAATGGGCACTAGCTTCATGCAATATGGCATTTCAGGTTTGAAGATCACTATTAAATATTTCCTTCACTCTTTACTGTGTTATATGTCTAAATTTGATGTATTTTTATGTTTAGTTATGAGATAAAGTTATGTCAATGAGGGTTTGATCGATTTTTTGTTAAGATAAGACTAGTTTATAGCAAGATATTATTTTATAAAACTGTGGAAAACCAAATCAGTATGCATCTCAAGTAAGATACTAAGAAGGGATAATCAAAGATATGGTTTGTCAAATGCAAAAAAAAATGTCTCTGCATATAATTAGGGATATTCAAGTGGTTAATAAAATAGGTTAATATAGGAAATTTTTCCAAAATATTTTGTAAATAATTCAGGTGGTGCAAAATAATTGATAGTTCTCCAACCTTGCAGGGCAGAGGCGGCTTGATACTAATTAACAAAAAATCACTACCTCTCTTGATTATATACATTATTTGAATGGGAACTTGATGTTGGAGCTTTTTATTGTTCATAGGGTTTGGCTTCACACCTTCAATTAGCATTCACTTGAAAGTTTGGAAATCCTTTTTAAAAAATCCATTTTATGTTGTTTATAGGATTTTAGAGCCAAAAAAAAGAGACGAAGATATCTTTCTCTTTGAGGAATTGTATTAAATAATTCATGTGTCTTGTATATGCTTCCAAATTTTGGCATGGGCAAGT
Source organism: Sequoiadendron giganteum (assembly GCA_007115665.2). Classification (NCBI taxonomy): domain Eukaryota; kingdom Viridiplantae; phylum Streptophyta; class Pinopsida; order Cupressales; family Cupressaceae; genus Sequoiadendron; species Sequoiadendron giganteum. The sequence goes on from CM021103.1 coordinate 491,651,872, forward strand.
AGGATGCCAGAATTTGGCTTGAAACTTGCCAATTGCATTCAACACTATGTCAGCATGCTTCTTATTTTTTAAACACTATGTTAGTGTGTAATTATTTTCTCTGGTTTTTAGAATTGTTAACCTCTCAACTTGCATCCCATAAAACAAAGGTTTCAATTATTTGATTTTTTTTTTTCCAATTTTACCAATGTTTTCCAGGTTCGTTATGCCAATCAAAAAGGATGATGAAGTTTGGGTTGTAAGAGGGACATTCAAGGGAAGGGAGTGGAAGGTGGTTCAAGTTTATTGAAGGAAATGGGTCATCCATATTGAATGCATCACCCGAGAGAAATTCAATGGTGAGGAAGAACTAGAATTTTTTCTAATGCTATTGTTTGGAGATTTAAATATACACTACTGGCATGCATTGGGTATAAGTTAACTTTATACTACATATTATTTTTGGTTTTCAAATTCTCTTGTATTGGTGCCTAGGTGCAACTGTGAATGTTGGCATCCACCTATCCAAGGTTGTGGTGAAAAATTTGAAGATAAACAAGGATATAAAGGCTCTTCTAGAGAGGAAAGCCAAGAGCAGAGTTGTTGAGAAAGGAAAGGGCAAATTGTTGACTAGATTTTTATTTTTGGTAGTTGAAAGGTGTGGTTATAAATATTATTTAATTTGATCATATCAGAACACCTTTTTAGAATTTTTAGAATTTAATTTTGTTTACTGTGAATAGATTAAAGGTTGAGGATTTGGGCTTTACACCCACTCATTGCATTTGCTTAATTTTTTCTAAGGAATTTTTAGAAAAACCCATTTTGAACATATCCTTTAATCACGACATTCCATGATATCACATTTATTTGATATTTGCATGCATATTCATAAATTGGGTTCTTTCTATATATGTAACTTATTTTATAACTCTAAATGAAGGTAATTTGTTTTTATTCATATGATCTCAAATCTTTGGTTAGTGCAAACCTAGGTTCTCTTTTGTTCTTTGTTCCCACTGTGGAAATGTATTCACAGTGGATTTCTATTCTCAAATTTGTAAGTAAGACTATTGGTTGATAGAAGTATTGCTTTATTTTGAACTAAGTTGAGTTTTTTGCAATTCAGTAAAATTATTATTGCGTTCATCAGTTATTGAGGATAATATACACCATTTTGCAATATAACTAAATGTCGAAAATGTTTACATGATTATTTAAAATGAACAGATCTATTATTTTTTTTATGCGTAAGATAGATTGTATTGATCAAGAATAGATCTATGCTTTTGAGTTCACAATTCTTACAAAATGGGAGGCTTATTTTATAGACTAATGTATGTCTGATATTTTTACAACTTTGTTGAATGGAATAAATATCATTTTTGATTTTATATAAGGATTATTGTGTAGTTACTTGTGGGAGGAATGGTGCAAGAGACATATGGAGGATGAAGCCATGTTTGATGCTGCTCATGAAGATTTTCAAATATGACATTCATTTCCATAGAGGTTAGGCTCCTACTTGTTTTTTATTTCTATTTGGGATGAATTGGCTATCTTAGTTAATTGTTTGGATTGTATCAGACTATCTGGAATTTATGAACATGACTGTTGTATTGTCTTTCTTGGCGTATAAGCTCTATGTGTGGAGTGGAAAGTTTAAGATGCACACAAACATGTATCATAACTGAAATTGGTTAGATCATCTATTTTATTTGGATCCACCCCTATGTTCATCTCATCAAGATCCACCCCTATGTTCATATCATTCCATTAAGCTCTAATAAAATCCCTAAGTTGTACAATCCTAACTGCATCAAATTTACCTATTTGGACTTAGCTTTTGTACTCTTCTCATCCTAACTCAACCATGAGGTCTACATTGAGCTCCCCAAGAAAGTGCAGTTAATGAAGGGAATGTTAAAAGATAATTGAAAATTTGAAAGATTGAAATCATTATCAATAGTTGATGAAGGGAATGCTATCTACTTTTACTGGGAAAAATTTAAAAATGATAATGTAACAACAGACAACTCTTGGGGTTGCTTTTAAGATTCTATGCTTCAGAATTATAGCCTCACAAAGAAATGGGGCCAATCATCTCTAATCAAGATATCAAATGAAAATGGATAAGAATTACTGAAGTTTCTATATAGACAATAGTATCTCCCCCATATGTCATGGTGAATAGGACATCTAAAAGTAAAGCATTTCAATCTCCACCTCCTGGAGGAGGTGGAGATGACAAATAATGTTGCCTTGTGAAATATGTTTGCTTGCAATGTATCAAAAATTAATAATTCATAGTTTACAGTTTACTCTATCAACATGTTATTGATTTCCCTTTTCATCTTTCATAGAACCAATCCCCTACCTAACAAAAGTTTTCCTTGATAATTTTTTGTTACCATCTTCCCTGATTAATCTTTCTTCAATATGTAGGCTCAGGTTATGAGAATAAAATATAAATATTTATTTAGTAGCATCTCAAGATTCAAAATATTTAAACGGTTTGAGGTGGATTAGGAAAATAATTCAATTACAATATGAAACTTTTTCTTTGTTTAATCTTGTAGAAAAATTTATGCCTCTTTCAGAATGAGGATGATATTTTCACTTTGAGAAACAATTCGATGAGGAGAAATAATTGAGATGAATGAGAACAAAAAGTCATAAATAAAACCTAGAAAATAAATTTTGAATAGACTTCAGTCAATTTAATAAAGCTTTTAGTTTACATGCACTAGTCTTGCTTTCCTACATATGAAATCAATGTTTTCCATTCTATTCCACTCCTTACCAATACCAATTGCACTATAGTTTATAATTACATCAATACATTATGTTTACATTCATAGTTCAAAGGCACCAATACTAACAATTTACACTTTGGATAGGGCAGTTCACCTTGTTTTGGTGGTATTTGTATATTTAGTGTATACATCAAGTACTGAGTTGGGGAGTCTGGAGATTGTGTATGGAAAAATTCTTATGGTGGAAAGCAAAACAAGAAACTGCATAGAACCATTGTCACATGAAGGACAGGCATGTGGTCCTCTAAGTGGGAATCATGGAGGTTCATTCCTTACCATGTTGAGTTTTGGGGGCCTTTTTTTTAGCATCACAAATATTGTTGGCAACTTTGGTACTCTCTTTGTGGACAATGTAAAAATGTGATCCTTGAAATTTCACACTTAAGCATAGATTGAAAGCTTTTGAAATTTATCTTTTTATCTAAAGCATTTGGAATGTATTGTTTTCTATGAGTAGGAATCATCATAGCAGGATATATTAACTCTTGCATGCACATCAGGAGTCATCTAATTTTATTCTCTACTTTATAGAATATGAAATCTTATATCAGTATCATCCAAAATAGGAAACACAATTGTAGGACATCTTAACTCTTCAATGTACATGTTGGGTTTTGTGAAAATTATGCTCATAGTTTGAATGTAAACTAATTTTATTTTTTAGCCAAAAAATCTTAGGATAGTATGTATTTTGCAGGGATATTGGGTCAGTGTTATAGCAGCACGACCATCCCCCACCCACAAAGGTTACTTGCTGGGAGGTCTTATTTGGTTTTTTGTTTCATTTTCACTAGCAACATCATTGGGCCTTGGTGCTTTAGCTCTTGATCTTTTGTTGACAACAAGTGAGGCTAGCCATGGACTAGTACCACCTACTACAACAATAGCTCTTATGGGAAAGGGTGGTGTTGTATTGCTTCTCACAATTTTATTCATGTAATTTACTAATATCTTCTTTCCTTTCTTTGCTTGAGCTAATTTTTGAGGGATTGTCTTATTGATTTAAATCAAAAAATTCAAATTTGTTGCATTATTTTATTTGTGATATAATAGTCTTTTAAAATGGCCATAAGAAAATTGGTTAATGAACAAGGTCTAAAGGGAGAAAAATTATTTTATAAAACATGTTTAATTGTTCCAAATACCAAAACTTGTATATGATATTTTATTTAAAGGATAAAAAGTATTTGCAAAACAGTTACAAATGGAATATTATTTTTACTTTATGTGTGCTTCATCTTCAAAAAAATTCCCCAAATAAAGGTGCATGTTAAGGATTACGTAAATTTTTAGGTCCCATTCAAGACAACACTCCAAGTTTGGAATGTACATTATAACGACATTGAACATTGTATTTGTAAGTATATCTATAACAATGTCTAATGTATCAATTTCGCTTAATTAGTTGTGTCTTTCTTATTTGTAGTTGAACCATATTGAGCTCTTGCTAACTCCTCTAAATTTTTATAATTTCAAATACTGTCTTGACTCTTATTTTCAAATCATTGGGTTTTCATAGTCCATTAAAATGAAAATTTGAAGCTTTTCGATAAAACTGTGTAGTAGTTTTCTGCATTGACATTTCAAATCACACTTTGTGATCCTTCATCAAGATTAGATAGGAAAAAGAATGTGATATGATCTTGATGAAGGATCATAAAGTATGATTGAAACATAAATGCAAACAACTATTACACAATTTTATCCAAATTCTTGAAAATTTCATTTTGACTCTTATATTTCAAATTCTAGTTGAAATTTCATGAGATGTGATAATTTTGTGTCTTGAATTTACTTGTGTCCAATAGTAATAATTGTATCAAAATGGCATGGAATCTGAAAATTTTAAAAGAAAAATTTCAACAAATTATCAGCTTCCTTCAATGGAAATTTTGAGGAAAAGATTAATTCATCACCTCATAATTATTGTTATTAATGGGTGAGCAAGTAGGAGAGAGTTTAAGCTGGATATGGAACTGGCCCATTTGGTTTGAATAAGTAGATATTTTCTAATCTAATATTAACCATTATTACATTTTTCAAAAGACATGGAAAGCTTGAGGTTTATTTAGGTGAAATGTGACCCTTACTGCTATTCATTTCCTATATTCATGTTTTTGTAAGGTTGTCTTTCACAGACAAACAATTGGTAGGATAGATGAGTATACGCAACATACTTATTAGAAATAAAATAAGCACAAGGATTGGATATTGCAATTTATACCTGCCATTAGACCTTTATAATATATCTTCAATTATTATTTGAATATACCCACGAGAAGAACTACAAAATTTGAGCACTCCTCCCATTGTCTTTCTTTCTGTAAAGAAAACTAGACTTTTTATTAGCTTTCAAAAATTACATGACTGGTTGTCTATCTACCTGCCACTTTGTATCTAGAGAGATTTGAACAAAATAAATTTTCATAGGGTCTCTATCCATTGACTTTCAAAATTCATAAGAACCTTTCCTTCGCATGTAACTAGTGTTTCTCCAAGTTTCCATGGGGGATGCTGTCTCGGGGACGGAAAAAAAAATCCTAAATTTTAGGGATAGTGATATAAAATCATTCATAAATTTATAATATTTTAAAATTTTAAATTATTCAGTTACAAATTTACAAATGACTCTAAGTTCACAATTACTTGTAGTCGTTAGTAAGTTTTAAAATAGTTAATAACATTAATAATTTAATAACTAAAAGTAATTATTTAAAATAGTAAAATATTCTTAATAGTTGTTTAACTTTATATTCTCTACGTAGTTTAGTAGTTTAGCATTATTTGGCTCTTCAATTTAAATTTTAAGTTTTTTATAAGTGCATATTCCATGTTTTAGACACAGTGGCAAAATATTCTTTGTGGAAAATAGGAATAGAATTTTGTACACTAGGTCTAAGATTTGGAAATCATTTGGACATATTCAGAGCTATACAAATACTTTAATAGAGTCAGATCAAGTTGGTCATCATGACTGAAGGCCGTTTTGGTTGCTTGCCATAAGATTTTCAACATGCAAAATGACCTCAGATTCATCCCTGCCATTTCAACCAATCCTCTCTGTGGATCTTCTCCATTATGCATATGCATAGTTTCCCCATTGAAAAACAAAACAAGCCACATTTGGGGTTTTAAGACACATGAGACATTTTTTTTCAATAATTTTTTGTTGCACCTGAAGACTTTTGAACATCTAACTTGTATTATTGATGTGAAGTGTGTAACTTTCCTCCAACCATTCATTCAAGTTTTTTGGTCAATCCATTTGTTTCAATGTCACAAGAGTCCCCACTATTTTGGCATTACATGTTGCTCACATCCTTTGTTTTCTTCACATTATTTTTAACAATGATATCATTGTTATCAACATTTGTGCTTTTGCCTTTATGCACTAGAAATCACTGTCCCATATGTATCTTTATATATTGTAAGGTCATTTCTTTTTTTTTCTTTCATCAAATGTTCTTCACTATTCTGCATATATCTTGAATTTCACTATTGTTTGACTACTTAGTCCTCCTTGATTTTGTTGTTGTTACGTATAATCATTGTTTCAAACATCTTCTTCTAATACCCTTGTTTTAAGAATCATAACATTGTTCAGTTTGGGATTATTGTTGTTGAATTCATGTGCATTGGAAACATTGGCTTTGGATAAGCATTCATGGATCACTATCAACATACATTGCCTTGATACATCTTCATTGTATCCCTTTGATCTAATATAATAGTGTCTATTTTGATAATGTTTCCTATGTGTTATAAAAGCATTGTCATTAATGTTGTTCATACCAATACCATTACAGCGACTTCATCTTCATTTTATAGCATTGATTCATAACTCACTCATTGTCTTAAAACATGATACTTTCCGCTATCTCTCTTTTGATCTGACATAACAGTGAAATTCTCTAATCACAATGTATTGGTTTTGATCTAAATGACAATAACAATATTTTTGTTTTTGTGCAACAATTGATCCTTGAAGGTTTGAATATACCTCTCTAAAAAGGGAAAATAGTGAACAAGGTTCTATAGAAAATTCATGCTTCTTCAAGTAGAGAGTGGAGATTTCATCAAACAATGAACATCCCATTTATGAAAATGAATCTCTTATTTATCAAAACAGTGAATGCCACATATGATAACAGTTAAAAGATGTAGATAATGGAAAAAGAACCATTCTTATGAAGGAAATATTGAAGGAACACATTCATTTTTCTATGGTTCATAGGTTTCATGTAACCTTACCTCTTTTAAAAACCTTTTTGTATTCATCAAATCATGGCGTTCCTTGCTCGTAACTCACTGTCCACTCCAACATATCTGTATTTTTTCATGAAATCTACCCCTTCATGAATGTATGTCGATGTTATGAACAAATTATTACGTAATAGAACAACAAAATTAAGAATCACCAAATATCATAGACATTTCTTAGTGATGGTGCTATCACCTAAGCAAAGCATTGGTTTAGTTGTACAAAATGGTTGACATGCTACAAGTTCATGTCCAATTAAAATTTGGTAATATAGGGTTTTTAATTGAACTATGAATGAAAACATTATTGCTAAAGATTTGATGGATTGATTCAAATACATTGCTAAGTTTTTTATGCAACTGCCATTTCTGCAGGGCACCATTATTTAATATCCATTGACTAAAATACCCACAACATCTAATGATTGTTGTTGTTTGCAGTGCTTTAGACTTCCTATGTGTTTTAACGATTGTTCATTAAAACTGAGACCTCATAAACTTGTATTTATGCAATTTCTATTACGGTTAATTATCTTTGTATCAAGTTGCTAATTTATAAATTATTGTTTTGTTGGACATCAAGAAATGAGGAAAAATAATTTAAGGCGCAAATTAGATGATAGTACCAAATCAACATCTAACACCAACATGTCAACTCAAATGAAGAGTACCAACATTTAATGAGTTGCTTACACGGTCTCACTAAGAAATTTTTGTAGTTGGTTTCCTCTATTAAGCCTATAGTTTATGCATGGAATGACCATAATTCCATGGATTCATATTAGGTAAGAGGCTATCCCTCAATATTTTGATTCCCAACTATATCATCTTTATATTATATTCTAAAGATGTATGCAAATGTCATAAATATTTTCCACAACATTCCTTTATAAAATTACTCTCGTGATCTCCAGGCAAAGTATTACGATCATATATAGAATAGTGAATCTATGAAATTTTTCCTTTTGTTTCATTGAAATCCATTGTGACTGTCCTAAATGTTGTGACTGTGAGTTTTATGACAAAATAACTATGAGATCAATGAATTATCTACTTTGTCTTTTCATTGTTCTTCTAACTCATGAATCTCTTTAAACATATTTGGTAATCTTTGTTATAACAACATCATTAAATCACCATTCAAAGACATTCATCCTCAATACTTTTCATTATCACCTCTTTGTAGAAGAAATTTTGAACCCTCTATTTTAATGTTGCACACTTGACAACTGCTTTGCATATTTCTAATCACTTCCAATTCATATTTCCAATTCATATGGTCAAAGCCATTCACTAGATCAAATAGTTTATCAGAAAACCAAAAAACATCTCTTGTAAGTGAACTTTGGTGTACAACAAGAAATTAAAATAACTAATAATCATAAGGTACACCAAGCAATTAAAATAACTGATAATCATAAGGTACTCAAAGCAATTAAAATAACTAATAATCATAAGGTATAACTGTAGACATGGAAAATTGACCAATGCACTTGATACCAATTATTGACATCGCTTCTCCCTAAATCATACTCTCAGCTTATCATCACTTTTCATCTCTTAATAGATAAATCATTATTTATTTAATTAAGTCGCATTCCCCTCCATTGATTAAATGAATCAATTTAATTTAATTAACCCTAAATCCCTCTTTAATTAAATAATTCATCTTATTTGATTAAATCCCTAAAGTCTTCTTATAAATTGAATAAATCAAAACATTTTTTTAATTAAACCCTTACTCTCAATTTGATTTAAATCAATTCATAAATTTACGTCTAAATTGTCACATCTCCTAACTCCTCATTAAATTAATCAATCTTTGATTAATTAATCCTAAAGCATGTCACATTCTCTAGAGAATGCAACTTGCACAATAAATAAATTATTTTGATTTATTAAATTGACTATTTTCTTTCAACATGGAATAAGGGAGGAATATTCCTTCAAATTTGAATTCAAATCCAAGTGGATTTGTCCTTCCAATAAAGAATTCACTTATCTTACATGTCCTTGTGCATTGAGCCAAGTGGAATTTATTTCATTCTTTTTTCCCTCTCACATGTCATTTCCTCAATTTCAAATTCCACCTAATATCATTTATTGGCACTTTGATCAAAATGTGCACAACCTTCAACCATTCACATCTTCACAAGTGGAACTTGGCCATTGGATGTTGAATGATCCCACATTGCTCAATATTGCTCATTCTTCCAATTTGGAAATCTATAAATGAGAGACTCTTCCTCTCATTCAATCATCCACAACTTGAGTAAACTTACTATACTCAACTTCATCCTCAAGAACATCCATTTTCATCAATTTGATCAAGTTCTTAGCTAGGTTATGCAAATTTTTCATTATGGAGCTTGATTGAGTCTTCATCAAAGTGGATCACTCATAAAATTATCAATATTGCAAGAAAGGAGTTGGGAAAGGGCCAATTTCTACACACAATTGGCACCAATTCCCCCATGGGATCAAGATTTTGCATTGCTTAATTAGGATTTTATTTATTTTTTATGTTTTTTCTTCACTTTTTCCTATTATTGAGCATTATAAATGGATTTCATGGGGAATCTTAGTTCTAACTTGCATATGAGCTTACTAATGTGTTTTCTTCTTGTGTTTGTGTAGGTCTAGGATTGGGGTTCACATTTTGGTGCTAGAAGGAGGTCACCCTGATGAAAACCTAGAAAATAGGCATCTTGGTGACAACAAAAAAATCAAAAAGGATAAAAATCTAAAAATATCAGAAAAAGGATTGAAAACAGTAAATAAAAAAATCATCCTCTAGTGAAAACTACTTTGGTGGCACTTTGGATAAGTACCTTGGTGAAAACCTGGAAAACAAGTACCAAGTGTAAATAAAGCACTCTCCATCCACCAAGATCTTCACGTCCTTTTCTACACACTCACTCATCCATTACATTTCATCTATCCTTCCATCATTCGTTCGCAACCGTACCATAGCTTGATCTTGTGCTCATATCATGTTCCACCTTAGTACTACTTGGCATATTCCTAAGGTCGGTTTGTCTTTCCTTTATCAAAGTATTCTATCAAATCACATTGGGGGCATGTTCCTACACCTACTTTGGATTAGATTCGTGTATATTCTGTTGATCTTCCTAAAATCTCAAAAAATCATTCAAAAATCCAAAACATGTTGAAAATCAAAAAAATCAAAAAGTGACATCATCTTGTCTAAACTACATCGTCTCTGAGCTTAAACATAGGCAATGCTAATCCTTGATTGGCCCCCAAGACACAAAATCCAAAAGCATTCAAAAATTTATTCAAAAATCTAAAACATGTCAAAAATTTGAAAAATCAACAAGTGACATCATCTTGTTCGAACTATGTCATCTCTGAGCTTGAATGTAGGCATGGTTGATCTTTGATCATCCCACGAGACACCCTAGGTCAAGTCCTTTAGGCGCCCATCACAATCTGGAAATCCGTTTGCCCATCTATCTCATCATTGATTCAAGTCTATCATCAGTCAAATTATGTGGTCTCTGCGTATATAACATAGGAAAAGCTCATCTATGGATCATCTCCCAAGACCCCTAGGATCAGTCTTTAAGTTAGTCTCTTCATCATAAATCTCGAAAATACCAAAAAAAAAAAAAAATCAAAACAGCCTCAAAACATTTGAAAAACCCAAAATGGTGCATCCATCTCATCTCGCTTTCACCTGAAATAATCATCATTCCTAATAAATCAATCATCGTCATCTTCATCCTTTGGTGAGTCAGTCAGGAGCAAGTCTAGCAAGTTTCAAAGTGAACACCTAATCATCAAAAGTCACAAGTGTAGGTTAGTAAGCAAGCAAGTTGATCAACTCGAAATATCAGTAGCTTATCATCCAATCAATCTCATCAAAACCTTGATCACAACATTTCCTAAGATGTATCCTTTGCATGATGGACATAAGCATTAGGTACCCCATAGTGGTTTAGTCTTGGCTAGTGGTATGGAGAACATTATCTTGTGTGTTTACTTTATTTGGTATTTTTTTTACTTATCTTATTTTGCGCTCATTCCAAGGACCTCTCGATGATGCTAAACAAAAACAAGTTTAGAGAGAAAGGAATGAGGCAACGATCATTATATTTTTATCGGTTGTGCTTGTGGGATACTCTTTTAAAATAACTTGGTCATGCGTGCTTTGTTTAGTTTGTAGGGAAGGTATTTTAGACATCTTGTTGACCACATAGGAAGGCTTGTCTTTCTATTTTTTGGCCCAAGATGTTTGGAATATCTAAACTACATCCTCAATAAGGTTTTGTATGCCAAGTGTGAACAAGAGGACTCTTATCTAATTGATGAGTTAAATTCCATCACACTAGGGACAATTCCATCCTAGTTCTTTATACCTTGATTCATGTACCTATGTGTGTTATCAAACATAAAGTAATTGGCCCTTTGAAAACCCCAACTCCTGGTAAGCAAAACATCAACATCTTAATGACTTGTTGGATCTCTCTTCTTATATCTTCTTTCCATACTAACATGGTATCATGACAGTTAATCAGAGCATCCACTCTGCATCCATAAAATCATCAACATAAGTTCATATGCATATCATGTAGATCACACCACAACATATCATCTCACATTATCATCATCTTAAGTTATGAAGAATAATATAGATTTGTTATTCTAAGTATCTTAATAAATCATTGAACTACATTCATACATTACACGAATCATTAAGGGCATAATATAAACCATTAGCATCCATTATCATTACATAATTAGTCACATATCATTGGTCATTTGCATATCGATACATAATCATTAGCATACATTGCATCCATACAATTATCATCAAAATACATAGAAAAGTACAAAAAGAAATGCATCCATAATCATCATGTAGAAACATACATCATATTGCATAAACATGGAACATTTCATAAGCATCTCATTGCACATAGGAAATAGAAATGCATCCATACACCATACATCATAGAACATTTCATAAGCAGGACCATCTCATATAGATCATCAAAATAATACAACTGTCATGATACAAAAATTGGATCAAGTGTATACATCAGAGTATATGATACAATAGGGGCAATAATCAGAGCCCATGAATCAAAAAATGGAAAAATTGTCTGTGATCAAAGGGCTAGCCCTACTGGCTACGCTCCTCACCCTCTGGCCTATCGCCATGATCCTCTGGTGGCCTCATCCTTGTCTATTGTGAAAATTCTGGCACCCGTCCTACTGTTGGAACTGCCTACCTATAGGTCTGTCGATAGTAATTGGCCTCTCTCACCACCTCTCGATATTTTGTCAAATATATTGTTCGGCCTTGGGCAGATGAGGCTGTACTCTCCAACTATTACCTTCAGTCGACCTCCTGGTCCCTCTCGGATCGAGCTTGGTCCCTCTTAGTAGTAACTATCAAAATCTATTGTCGAGCTTGATCTCTATCCACTATCAATATTTGAATCTAACCCTACAATTGTTGGATCAGTGCATCTCTGTGATCTGGTCGGCCTAGTAACTGTTGCTGAGGGATCGCTTTGTCCCCATCTCTGGGTTGATCATCCTGTATCTCTACCCGTGGTGTGCCTGGTCTCATGGTGGTGCTTGGTCATGTGGTGGTGCCTGGTCTCGAGGTGGTGTCTGATGTGGAGGAGGGCCACCTCCTCCCTTGTCCCCATCACCATCTCTGTCAACATCACCTCTGCCCGTGCCGGCTAATCTACCTCTCAGCCTCCACCATGGGAGAATTGTGCCTAGAACTATCAAATGAAGAGGAGGCCTGAACCAAGCTCTGTAGGCCTGTTTAACCCCTACATCTGCTGGCCCCTGATCATATGGCCATAGCTTGGCCACTGTTGTCTAAATGAGGCTATGACCTCCAACGCTAGAATGGGCTAGCCCCATGTTTTCTCTTGTGATGAATAGGCGAAGATTGCCACATACTGGTTATCTGGCCTATCCTGAACCTCACCAAATTTCCAGGCCACCCTTTTTGGAAGGTACTGCTCAATCATAGTGTGCTCATGACCCTACATCCACCTATCTTGACAAGTAAATAATATTTGCTTGTGATCATCGTACCACAATCCTATACCCATCTAGGGCCTCCAAACAAACTCTCGCGTCTCCTCAAGTGCTCGACGCCAATGTGGAATGCCACCTGTGCCTATGTGGGTGAAGCGAATCTAGGCTCCCCCATACCACCAAACAACAAGATCATCAATATCTAGAATGATCGGTGTGACAACTAGATGAAGCACGGGGATCCGCTCCCATTCCTAGATATGCAGCAAAGTAACTTCGGCCCCGAGAGCCCTGTTGTCAAGGTATGAAAACTCATGCAAATCCATGTATAAGGAGGCCAACATCACTGGCCCCCAAGCAAAGCACCCCCTGCAGATGACCATCTGCTCCCATGCTAGTCCCCAGCCTAGACTAAAGTATCTGCCCCATTGATCTGGTGCCACAAGACCTGAAATGATAGTTGCAATGATCAACCTATAGGTGGGAACTGTACCTCGGTATCTCTCCAAGTCAATATGTCCATCAGAAAAATGGATCTCATCAAGACCCATCACATCAAAGCAAGCATCCCTACCAGCATCTGGATCATAAATCACTTTGCCACCACTCGGCTGGAACTATCATCATACCCAAGTGAGTCTAAATAGGAGGAACGTACGCAACGAACCAAAGGCTGAGCATACCAAGCTGCTCCTTGAGAAATATGTGCATACCCTATAATCTCTTGAGCACCAACAATCTATGCTCCCTCGAATGAATGCAAATGTGGCCCAGTTTGAAAAGTTCCAAACTGCGCTACCACGGCGGATTTTTCCAAATTCTAAAATCCAAAGTGCATAGCATGGTCCAATTTGCATATGCGGCTGACTTTGTTCCAAAACCCTAGTTTCAAACTGCATCGTGCAGTCGAATTTTCATATGTGGTTGAGTTTGACAAGAAACCCTAATCTCCTAACTAGCTCATGGTAGCGCTATTCTCATATGTAGCATAGCTTGAGGCCACACGGTTCTGATTGAGCATTTTTAATGGCACTATTTAGCGTCTCTTGACCTAAAGTTGACCTAAACCCTATTAAATGCACGTAAAATGATAAAATCAAAATTCAGGATAGGGGTACATACCATGGGTTCTGCGATGACTGGTTGTTGGTGCACTCATACCCTCTCTGACATGTTCCTGTGAAGCTGTCGTTGGACCATCTCGACTAGAACTCAGAGCTCAAAGTGCAAAAGTTTCTAAAGCCTAAGTGTGCAAATGAATTGAAAGTGACCTCTCAAGGTCTATTTAAGCCAGCAAAATAGGGTTTTGTGACCTAATTTGACCATCCAACTAGGGTTTTGGTCCTCTGATCTTGATTTTGTCCAACCAAGGGCTATGTTGCATCTTTTGTGGCATTTTACGCATTTTTTGGCATCTTGGGGCATCTTTTGGACCTATTGGGCACCTTGTCCTCTTTTTTCATGAGATCATCCAAAAATTAAAAAAATCGTCCGATCTCTCAAGGGGGCAACATATCAGCATATGATTTTGCTGGGGCAACAGTGGGGCATTCGGAAAAATTGAGAAATTTTGAAATTTGATCACAACAGTTTATTCTTTGAACCAATGCAACAAGTGCATTGCTTCAAAGAGGGGAAAAATGTAGACATGGAAAATTGACCAATGCACTTGATCTCGATTACTGACAGTGCTTCTCCCTAAATCATAATCTCAACTTATCATCACTTTTCATCTCTTAATTAGATAAATCATTATTTTTTTAATTAAGTCACATTCCCCTCTGATGATTAAATTAATCAATTTAATTTAATTAACCCTAAATCCCTCTTTAATTAAATAATTCATCTTATTTGATTAAATCCCTAAATTCTTCTTATAAATTGAATAAATCAAAACGTTTATTTAATTAAACCCTTACTCTCAATTTGATTTAAATCAGTTCATAAATTTAAGTATAAATTGTCACATCTCCTAATTCCTCATTAAATTAATCAATCTTTGATTAATTAATCCTAAAGCATGTCACATTCTCTAGAGAATGCAACTTGCACAATAAATAAATTATTTTGATTTATTAAATTGACTATTTTCTTTCAACATGGAATAAGGGAGGAATATTCCTTCAAATTTGAATTCAAATCCAAGTGGATTTGTCCTTCCAACAAAGCATTCACTCATCTTACATGTCCTTGTGCATTGAGCCAAGTGGCATTTATTTCATTCTTTTTTCCCTCTCACATGTCATTTCCTCAATTTCAAATTCCACCTAATATCATTTATTGGCACTTTGATCAAAATGTGCACAACCTTCAACCATTCACATCTTGACAAAGTGGCACTTGGCAATTGGATGTTGAATGATCCCACATTGCTCAATATTGCTCATTCTTCCAATTTGGAAATCTATAAATGAGAGACTCTTCCTCTCATTCTATCATCCACAACTTGAGTAAACTTACTATACTCAACTTCATCCTCAAGCACTTCCATTTTCGTCCATTTCATCAATTTCTTAGCTAGGTTATGCAGATTTTTCATTATGGAGCTTGATTTAGTCTTCATCAAAGTGGATCACTAATCAAATTATCAACATTGAAATAAAGGAGTTGGGAAAGGGCCAATTTATACACACAATTGGCACCAATTCCCCCATGGGATCAAGATTTTGCATTGATTAATTAGGATTTCATTTATTTCTTATGTTTGTTCTTCACTTTTTCCTATTATTGAGCATTATAAATGGATTTCACGGGGACTCTTAGTTCTAACTTTCATATGAGCTTACTAATGTGTTTGTTTCTTTTTCTTTTGCAGGTCTAGGATTGGGGTTCACAATAACATCCTTTTAATTTTCAGTGTCTTTCTTATCTGTGAGTTCCCTTATCGAAATTCATTATTGTTTTAGAGATAAAATATAAGTTGGTAATGCTTGGAGTAGAATGTGGTCTGAAGGTGGTTGATGGGGACAACCCTTAGGAATTTGGTGATAGGCAATGGGACATAAAGGCCCATGTAGTACAAATTATTGAATGCCAACCTTCTACATAAAAATTTGATTAAAAGTTGCTTCAATGAACAATCCATCATGAGGCCTACCAATAGTTAAAATGCCTTAAAATACTGTCTTTCTTTTTCTCATAGCCTTATAGTCCCTTTGTGTATTTGTAGCTCTAGAAAGTGCTAGATAGTTCACTGGAGAAAAGGTCACAAGCAAGAATGTCAGCCACTAGATAGTAGTACTAAATCTGATGAGCATGTAAGGATTATGTAGAGCAATCAGCTATAGGATAAATCATGCAGAGAATAATTTATCATATAAATTTCCAATATTATAAGAACATGTAAGAAATTCTACAAATTTCCAAGTGATTTAGAGGCCTTGAAATATCCATCCACCCACTCTTCAAAACTAATTGTATCCACTCAATATTATAAGAACATGTAAGAAATTTTACAACTTTCCAAGTGATGTAGAGGCCTTGAAAAATATCCAGACACCCACTCTTCAAAAATGAGTGTATCTACTCATCTATCTATGTATAGGAGAGGTGGAAGAATACCTTTTAGCCACATTCACAAAAATGAAAAAATAAAATGTTGCATGCAAAAGTTTAGACCACAATAAAATTACCTTTCAGACTCTATGGATAAAGATTATCAATACATTTTGTGTATAAAATAGCAAATATTTCATTTTGTATACCAACCATAAAAATAACTCCAACAAGCATAAAATAGAAATGCGAGATATTTGTGGGTGACAACTCATACTATAATATTTGTGCACATGGTGTAATGGTATATAGATACTAGTTGTTTAGTAATAGGTACCAAGTTTGAGTCTCATATTATGCATTGTTGTGTTGGTTGATTTGGTCCTTGGTGTATGTAGTGCTTTGGTGGACAAGGATGAGGCCCCACATTTGTGGCCTCACTATTTGGGACAGGTTAATCCCTAGAGTTACCAATCAAAGGAAAAAAACTTAATTCATCAAATGAATATATAATTTAAAAAATGGGGTGAGCCCCTTCTGATAAACATTTAATAGATATACCTACTCAATAATCACAAACTGACTAGAGGAGAAAACCCTAAACTTTATTTCAATTCCCAAGATGCTCCATATTGGCAACTCAAGGGCCATCAAGAAATTTTCATACTAATAGTTACATCTCCCCTTGAGTTTAACTCAAGGACACAAGATGAAATTATATGTCATCCCCATTATGAGAGCTTTGGTTAGCCACAACAAAGATTCAAGATATTTTTTGTGGCTAACTTTTCTTCTAGCATGGCAGCAATCCGGTCCTTAGTGTGGCTCAAGTAAAATCATACAATACAATCCATGATCAACTATTGAATGCAATCTTGATGGAATTCAATGTGGTTGGTAACCACATGGAAACTGAATTATTGGCAATCTGGGATAGCACTTTGGTTATCATAATAAGGGGCATCAATTACTACAATTGGAATTCCTAACCCATGCATTGATATCCATATCTACATTGCCTCTATGCCTGCATTGATAGCAACTTTGTATTCAACCTCAACATGAAAGAGAGTAATTAAAGATTACTTATCGCATGACATCCATTCATCTTGATCACTAGCCCAATCTGGATCTATGTCCAACCAAGGTAACATCACTCTATAAGAGTATCCTATGCCAAGTTAATAATATTATAATTACCTTTAATTTATTTCACAATCTGCTTCACTGCATACATATAACTTTGACTTGGATTCTGCATGAATCAGGAAACAAGGCTAAAGTCTAAGAGCAAAGATAATATCCGGTCAACTATAAGTCAAGTGTATGAGATTCCCCACAAGTTTCCTATATAAAGTTAAATCAACCTTTGGAGAATCACCATAATAAAAATAACTTTAGATTGTATGAGGGAAGATGAAGGTTTGTAATCTTCATGTAAAAATTCTCAATAACTAAAGATTGTACTTAAGTTGTAGGAAAAAATCCCATTATTTTCTTTCAAAATTTGAATGTCAAGTAATGCAACAAGCCTATGCCAATCATTATAAATACCGTCATAAGTTTACCTCTCATGTCAACACAATTGTATGCAAGAATCAAATCATCCCCATAAAGCTCGACCAAGAGAATGTGTTCTTTGACATAATAGAAATGAAGCTTCCATTCAAACTCGCCACTAGGTCACTTAACAGACCTATCTCTCAATGCAAAAACATAGGAAGAATCACTCAGGGAGGTGGTAGAAGGACAGGCCACACAATGACTTCCCATTTGGTTGATGGTGGAAAAGGATTAACAACACAGGTTCTATAATTGTAATCTCTCACATTGTTGTATCTATGGAAAAAAAGGACCTATCCTTCAAATATCATTGGCCTATCTTTTGTTTAATTTTTGTAAAGATGCTAGCAGCATTCTAGGATTTATAATTATAAGAGATAGTGATAGAACAATTAGCAATAAGCCAGTCACTTTTTATTTTTAGTGTTGCCTAATTTTGTGAAGTGGCAATTTGGAAAACCACCTAAACAATATCCACTAATCTTATAATCAAACATGGCTTTACAATCCTAAAAACTTTATGTGATTATATTTTTCTTTCTAATGCTCTAGTATATTTTCACTTTAAAAAAAATGCTCAGACTCAGAATAGATGAAAAAGTGATAAAAATGATCAATCTTCTTAGACTGCACTCTAGAAGCTAGTTTCAACGCATAAGGAGACTTCTTCAACTTGCAAACAAAGGGAGCGTTTTCAGCTTGAATAGTTTTAGGTTTACATCCAACTAAAGAACCTTGTAACAAAAATTGGTGGCCAATAAAGGAACAATGTCAATGGTACCAAATTTGGCAACAAGAGAAATTGTATTAACCCAATTGTGACTAGTGTGACTCAGACCCATGCCCAATGATATCTAGGCCACTAGTGTCCAATATTGAACGAAAACCCTTAGGCAGTTGGATTATGTTTGTTAAATGCAGTTTCATCTCATTAATTCTTATTTACCTGACTTTTCTACTTATCATTGTCTTTCCATATGCATTCTTGTGACTGGCATCTTTATATTTTCTTTATTTCATGTTTCCCATAGAAAGGACCTACTCTGATACCAAAATGATGCAATCCAAGAATGGGTACCTTTAGTAGGTAGCCAGTCCAAACATCCTCTCACATGTAAGAATCTATTTTTGCAACAAGAGGCTAAAAAAATTGATAATATTTAATTCAGAAACACCAACTTACAAAGATAGCTCCAATCTCATCTCAGTGTAAACTCATAATTAAGAAAAATTAAAACACTATTACAAAACCAAGAATTTTCACAATATATTTCTGACCAAAATCTTCAACACATATTCAACCCTAGAGAGACATACTACAGACTTCATATAGATGACATTTTATACGAACTTTGTACTACTGTAACTTTAGACTACAAACCACACCATAGAATTTTATTTTTTAACCTAGACTATACACGTCAAGCTTTACAAACTTTAAAGGTAAGACACAACCAATCACTCAAGCATCTCTTCATCAACCATCTGCATAGTTGCAAGAATCCAATAGCAGAAAATTGTTCTGGAGCTAATTAGTCTATTGAAAATTGGTTTGTAGGAACACCATACCTCCATTTTAAAATATCATTTGTGCATATTATAAAAATAGGAACAAGATCCTTGACTAGAAAATAGATAAATTTTGAATTTCTATTTTTTAATTAGATTTTGGCAATCCTAAGTTAGAATATTTATGTCTTACATATACCTCATTATTGACCAAAATCTCTTGGATATTTGGTCTACATTCTTTTGGGGGTTCTATTTTTAATGACCAGATTTGAATTTTAAACAACAGTTTAATGTTTTGGGAGAAATTTATTATGATAGATGAATTTGAAATGGTAGAGATAAACAACAGGAAAGAGAAGAAAACAATTAGGAGAATAAACAAGAAAAAATTTATGAGGAAGAATAGAGACAACAACAACAGTAGAGTGTTGAAGAGAAAAGTAGAAGTAGTTGTAGGAAACAATTTACACAGCAGATCTAGATAGTGAGATTACACAGTAATTTTGGAAATTTTTGTGATTAGTATGAAATATGGCGCTAGGAAAATTCACCGCCAACAATTCACTGCATTAATGCAATAAAGTTTCTTGTGGCGATGAATTGCTGGTGGTGAATTTTCCTTGAGGTGAATTTTTCATGGTGGTGAATTTTTTGAATTGTTGGTTGTGAATTTGTCTGATGTCATAATAGTTTTGTTGTAAAAGACATTTTAATAAATAGAAAATATAATTTTTTGTCTCATGAATCCTGTTATTCTCATTTAATCTTCATAATTAATTGTTTTTTTTTTGTTTATTGCCAACAATTGGCATCAAATCAACAGTCTTTGTAGCTTATTTCATATTTGGATTGTATTTCCATCATATTATACAACCTGTTCATTATTATTATCATGATATCTAGATCTATTCAGCACTGTAGCCAACTATCATTGCAGGTTTGCATCCTTGATGTGAAATGTAAATACAAAATGACTAATAGCAGTTTTATGTATGTAGACTCAAATTTTTTCAAACGTAGAGGATAATATCATAAGAGTGTAACGATATAAAATGTTCTCCAAGATCAAATCAATGATTAGTAGTACCTGCAAGTTAATAACATATCAAACAATAGAATGCAAAGGAATAATAAATAAATTGAGGAAAACTGAAAAAAGTATCACCCATTTAGTATTCCATGACTGACTTCCATTGCACCTCCTCAAGCTTTGGAATGATGATAATGCCCTCAAATTTGTGAGCAATTCCTATGTGTCTAGTCCTAGCCAAGCTTTTGAAGGATTTATGAAAAAATGAACTAATGTGCAATTAGCAAAGTCAATCCTAATATGCAAATAGTAAATAAAATCTAAGATATGAGTAATGCCTATAATAAAAGTAGATTAAGCAAATGATCATGGATCCGAAAATGAGATCAAGATTGTCATTTTATAGAAAATGCAATCTTGAACGGACGGACAAGATGAGAGATTTGAGGAATACCCTAGAATCAAAGGTCAAGATTCAATAAGGCAACTCTCAATTAGGGTTAGGGAAAAAAACCCATATGTGTGAATAAGATTTAATTAAATGAATTAAATCAAGACTGAATGTGACAGTTTAGATGAAATTAGTAAAAATCAGAAGACAAGAGGATGGGATTTTAGAAAATCAGTAATTTTAGAAATTACTTGATTTGTAGAGGAATAATTCCATTTTGAATTAAATTAATTCAAAATAGGGATTTTGTGAGGTAAGAAGTAATTGATTTTTGAAATTAATTACTAAATGAAGAATCAGTTAAGTATGTGAGATATTTTTAAATGATTTGTTTTATTTAAAAACATAGAAGTGTCACATGCCATAATTAAATAATTAAAATAATTATTTAATTTAGAAGAATTTGTTAATTAAATAAATTAATTGAATTTATTTAATTAAGAGGATTTAGAAATTAGTGACACATTAAATAAATATATTTTAGATATATTCATTTAATAATCAGGAGGACATTAATGATAAGGATTAATTAAATAAAATAGATTTTATTTAATTAAGGGAAGACTTTGGCAATTAGTGACATATTAAATAGATAAATAAGATTTATTTATTTAATAATCATGAAGAATGAGAGATTATGAATTAATTAAATAATTATAAATTATTTAATTAATAGTTGAATGTGGGTTAGAAACATATTTAAAATTTTGTAATAATGTTATGACGAAAGATGGTAAAATAGTGGTCGCAGGCCTAAGCCATTTTTAGATGTCTACAAAGAGAACCAATGCATGCAAGAACTTAGAGGCTGGTTTTCCTAAAAAATTCTTTGATTGAAATTTCCTATGGAGATTTTCTTCAAACAAGATATTTTTGACAGTTTGTGGTGTTCCTATGTTTCAAATACAACAAAAAATTTAATGTTGGGCTCTTGGTCACTATCAAATGAATGCGCCTTACTTCAAAGATTTCAAAACAAATATCATCTCTAGAAAAAGGTTTTATCGTTTCATTTTATATAGCTGAATTTTTAAGTAATCAACTATTTATACTTAAATTATCTTGCACCCATCACCCTTTTTCTTTTATTTTCCTAAATATTTAGTTTTCAACTTCATTCCTCATTACAATTTAGCATACAATATTGTGCTCTAACTCTCAATTAACCATAAAAAACAACCAATCTCTTTCACTCTTTGAGGCACTTAATGATAGACCAACAATGCAGTATCTCCATGACCATCCTCATAGTTACCTCAATGCCATGGAATAGGCTAAACCATACCTTTAATTGTATATAGCCTATTATATTGAATTCTTTAGAGTTACACTATGGTTATGTGGGTGGAAGAATGGATCTAGTACTCAATGGTGCTTAAAAAATAAAAATCTAAAGAAATCCAAATATGTCTCCTCTCATTATTTGTCCATTGATCAATTTCATCATTCTCACTGCCTATTGTATTCCACTTGTAGAAAAGGAAATTTTTGGTCACAGCATGAAGTCATGGGAGTTTAAAAAAAAATTATTGTATATTACAGTTCAAAACCTTAAAATATTTTCCTACAAAATGTTGCTCTTGGTCGTCTAACATTTGTACATTTAAATCATAATTTAATAGTGGAATATTTTTTCTTTCTTGCCTATGGTTCTCCTTTATGACTATTGGGTACCCCTAGAGCCAATAAATAAATAAATAAGCACATCAATTATATCCACATACAAATTCACTTAAAAGTTGTTCTTTCTTAAGAATAAATCATTTGAATTGTCAGATGAAGTAGGACCATATAATGTTTCCCTTATTTTCCTTGCATACAAACCAATCATCAATTTTCCTTGCATACTGGGACTATAGAAAGGCTGAAGCAAATAAAGTAGCATGATTAAAAGGTAAAGCGCTTTAAAAGGAGAAGCTTTAGCACTCTTGATAGTTAATTTCATTCATTTTCTCCGTAATAGGCTTCTATGGAGGAAATAAAAACACCTGAGTCATTTATAATATAAACATTTTTTGTTGGATGGGAGGTCATTGGCACACTAGTTCCTCTATGTTGATTATATATCTGATTGTTTTGGTTTATTTTTTCAGTTTACATGTTTTGACTCTCATTCTTACTAAATTTTAATTTTTGTCTCCTCATCTAGAAGAGGTTCCATAAATGTGCTATCTCCATTTTGATTTTCCCTTATTTCACCTGCTTCTCACTATACTGCTTTGTCTTAAGCAAATTCAAATACTCTACCAAGATTAGAATTCTCCATTACAAGATAATTTGCCACACAATTTTTTAAAACAATTTAATAATGTTTATCAAACATCAACATAAGCTTTTACAACATCTTGTATTTCATGGTTTACCCTTTCTTTTCTGTCATCATTATGTTGATGGCTTCAAAGTTTCAATTTACAGTCCACTAAATTCTCAACTATGTAGGTAGACAGTTTATTCCACAGTATAATCTCCATGTGAGCTTATTATCTCCATCTGTCATGAAACAAACATTTATGACTTGAAAATATATATAAAAAAAGTTCAGACTCTGTATTTATGCATGTATTTTGAGGATTATGAGTCCAAATAGCATAGACATCCATTACTATTGTATGCTCACCAAAAATCTGTTGGTGTATAACATTTATAAACCTTATTATGTTCAGTTTTCCTTAGCTTAGCTAGGTAGCTTAAGTTAGATTATTTGATTTTGTTATTATCAGATATAGTCAACATTCACTAAGATATCATACTGCTTGGCCTAGAAGAAAACATCCTTGTAACACTATCTTAGAAGGTAGAATAATTTTAATATTAGAATCATTATGTTATTGGTGCAATTATCTTAGTGTCATACTGTCAAACTGGTAAGAGTTTATCGTGGGTGGGTCTTATATGTCCATGAGGTCTTTGGTTGAATTCCATCACCGAATTCAACAATATCTGATTTATTTAGTATTCTTTTGATATTATTTTGTAGGTATTGTACTAGTTGAAAGCTATTGCAATGATATTATGGTCTCATATAATGTTGCTATGATTGAATTCCATTTGCACATGTGTGAAGACTAATTATTATCTCCTTTTTTTTTGCAACTTGTAATTGTCCTTCACTTATATTTTTGGGGCATGTTGAAATTCTTTTTATATCATTAGCTCAAAAGGATATCCCATATACTGATTTTATTTGAAAGACACCCCTAGATAGCATGTAGAATTCCTTTGTCCAAAGGGTCTAGCCATGTCATTTTATTTTGTTGGGATAAATAACTTAAACCAAATAAAAAGCCAAAAGGTCCTTGGCTTCTACTTAGAAAAAGTTGTCTTACTTAGTTTGAACGTGGATATATCACAATGCAATTGGAGAACATTTTTTGACATAAACCCAACTCTTTGTTTCTCCATATCTTAAACAACATGCAAATTTTGTTGCTAATAGTTCCCAAGAAAAACAGTTGGTCCATATACTTCATCTCCACTGCTTAAAATGATCAGACAGCTTACTGAAGTTGAAACAGTAGCAGTAGCAACATCATTTGTATCCAATATCAACTACAATAAATTGATTAAGTAAATATGTGCTTCATGTGTATGCATTTATTTAATGTTAGTCTGATTAGGAAAGAGTGTTTAGAAGATTGATTGATCAATTGTCACGTTGTTTCTATTTTTTTGTTTTAGTTTTAAAATATGTTAAAATTGTAGTTTGCATACTAATCTTTATCAATTTCCTTAACACACCATTGACACAGAGTAACAAAAGTGTAACAAACATTTTGTTAATATTGCAAAAAAAATTGTATATATTTTAAACTACACTTCCTTTCCATGTTTACTTCTATATATTTTTCTATTGGTGTAACCCTTGCACCCCCTCCAGTGCAAGTGCTAGTTTTAACATACACGTGAAAGTACTATTTAAGTAACTAATGGTTGTTTTATTATGCAAACAAGGGTAATAATTACCTATGTAATATAAAGTGTTTTTTTTTTTTTTTTTTGCAGAAATGTATTGATAAACTCAAAGAAGGGGATAAAGTTAGGGTGTTGGATCTGTTTGATGGTGATGTTGTGGGCATTGGGCAGATTCACTCCCTATCTATTGTACATATATTCAACTTGAAAGGAACAAGAGATGCAAATGTAAACATTTTAAAGGTCGCAAGTAACATACCCCTTGTTTATGAAGACAAAATAGATGGAGTTGTTCGTCTGAAAGAGAAAGAGGGAACTTTCACACAGTGGCCACTAAAATATTTGCAAAAAATAACACAATTGAACATGTTTATCATGTACTAGTTGTTAGACATCTTGGCTCACTACTTTATGCAGTATTTTGAATGTGTTTTTCAGGGATCTTAATTATCATGGTGTATTTGAAAGAGTTGGAAACTCTTAGACAACTTTTACATCTTATAACTTGATATATATATATATATATATATATATATATATATGCATTAATTTTTTTATTATAGATTACCTTTATTTATCATGATGTTGAATCAATATTTTAATTCTAGCATGTTGTAGCTTGTTCGTATATGTAATATTTTTATTTTCTTTTATGTTTTAATTCAATTTTAATATTATGTTAGTTTTGCATTATAAAATTTATGGTATTTAATAAATTATTTATTTCATGACTATTTATCACCAATTAATGGAAACTAGTAAATAAAAATGACTAAATTAATGACAATATATGACTAAATGACTAAATATATGACTAAAGTATGATTAAATATATGAATAAAGCAATGATTGAATATATGACTAAATAAATGACTACCATGACTAAATAAATGACCAGTTAACAACAATCAATGACTAAATATATGACTAAAATAATGACTAAATATATGACTAAATAAATCACTCCCATGACTAAATAAATGACCAGTTAACAACAATCAATGATTAATTTAACAACTAAATCAATGACCAAATCAATGACCAAATTAATGACTAAATCAATGACTAAAATAGTTTAGTCATAAATTTGGTCGTGTTATAAATGACCGGCAATAAACTACTAATGGTCACGTGACCAAAATTAGTCATTTATATGCAATTTTTTAGTAGTTTATTTAGTCATATATTGTTGTTTTTGTACTAGTGGGAAATACATAGAGAAAAGCTCAAATTTATTCTTGTCCTTTGTATTCTCTTTATTTTTTGTATTAGGACTTCTAGATTGTTCCAATCTATTCAGCCTCTTCGTTTCTTAGTTATTTGATAAAACACTATACTGTGCTAGTTTGTTGTAATGAGTAGTTTATCTATAAAGCTTCTATAATTTCAATATAATTTTGTTGTTTAGATCATGTTTTTTACTCTTCATGTTCAGTGAATGCATATGGAAGTTGTATTATGTTATTTGATTAACTTCTTCATAATTTAATCTCTACTTTCTATTATTTTTAGGAATGTAGATTGTTGAATGGGTCTTCAAATCTCATTTGAAAGGAAGATTTCATGTGCCTATTTACTTTGAATATTGGTGTATCACCTTAGCATTATTTTTCATTTTCGTATATTTTCTTCCTTTTCCCTTTTCACCCGCAATGTATGAAGAGTTGGTTTCCTTAAAACCTGGAGGTTACTCAGTTTAGTGCAATTGGTCCCCCCGTTAACTAAGTTTCCCATAAGGTTGTGTGCCTAGAAATTTTAGGCATCAACAATTATTTTTTTGGCACACTTGGTGGGACTTTGTTTGAATGTATCTAGGTTTAGAGTGGGTGTATAAGCCATAGGTCCCTATTGCTAGATCTTAGATAGTGAATAACCCTAGCCTGCTAGAGCCACCACTAGTAACAGTATAAGAAATATCTTGTCCAGCGAACATCCTGACCCCTCCATAGGTCCCATTACAAATGGCTAATAGAAATTATGTAGCCTAGGATTTTAGAAGCCCTCTCATAGTAATAGTAGCATCAGTCGTGTGGACTCCTATCCCAATATCTTCTTTAAAATATTTACCAAAATCTACTAGGGAAGGATCAAAAACACCATCTGACCATTTGCAAGATGTGGTGGATGTGTGCTTGGTGCATGGTGTCACTAGTCAATATGTAGCACTAAGGTTTCTTGCAACCTCTTTCAAAGGCAAGGCACTAGATTGGTACCGCACTCTGGAAGCTAATACTATCAACACCTGGGATCAACTCGAAGATCCTTTTTATGAACAATTTTCAAACAATGGAGATCAGTCTTCACTATTCCAATAGTTGGTGACCATTAAGTGGGATTCTCAAGAGGCCATGACCGAATTCAATGCCAAGTTTCATACAACTTGGCAAAGGATCTGAACCACTATTCACCTGCCTGTCGATTTGGCATTCATTTTCTATCTGAAATCTTTCAAAATTGATATTTCAATGATGATTCAGTCCCTTGGCGGGAGCACCTTGTCAGATATGTATAGCCTTGTTGTTAAGGCAAAGAATAATTTGATCGACGCCAAAAATTTACTGCCTCGACCCGTTATACCTATATTCATAGAATTGTCAACTCCTACCTAAGAGATAGATTCTACCAGTGCATTTTCTCCTCCCCAATCCATGTACACATATCCTAGTGCACCACAGAATGTTGCTTCTACATCTAACCCTTTAGAAGTTGAGATGAGTTAAATCAAGGATTTTTTGTGGACCTTCTCAAATGAAATAATTAATATCAAGTGGCAATAGTCTATGCCTACGAATCCATCTTTCTAAAATTAACAAGGTAGAAGACCTTCCTACCAAAAAAACTAGTTCCAAAGAGGTAGGTACACAAACCCACAGACTCAACCAAATAACCATATTGTGTTGGTGCCTACTCCACAAAAAACTATTCACTCAATTTCGAATAGAGAGCTGGTAGTGGGGAAAAATAATCTCGTTGATGATACCAATTCTTGGTGCTTCCCTTGCAATGAAGCACATATGCCCTGAAATTGTCTGCATGGTAATTTACAACAAAAAGTGGCAAAAAAACACAGTCAAGGTGTTGCACCAGATTTAAGAGGATATGCATATGCCTCTCCACAAATGGAAAATTTGGTACTCACTGTTCAAAGCAAGTAATGTCCTTGGAGCAAGAAATAGAGATAGCTCTCGATCATGTGCTCTTCTCATGGATGGAAGGAGAAGAGCTGGTGTTTGCAAATGAAATTTCTACATCAAAGGCCCCACAAGGGCAATAAATTATAACACTCACTCAAAGAGCATATTCACGAGTGAACCAGTCACCCAACAACCCAAAAGTGTTCCTGACGAAGCTCCTAGTTCCTCCACAGTTCTACAACAACCTCAGCCATGCAAAGAGATTGTTATAATAAATTCTAAGGAGCATTAGTGTTTGAATCTGTTGTTGGTGTTTTAATTTTCTAGCTAAGCTTTGAAATTCTCTACGAGGTAGCCAACCTCTATATTTAAGAATTTTCAAAGTTAGTGGCCAACTGACAAAATTCAGTCAAAGAATGAGATCTCCTACAATTTTGGCTCTATGAAACCAAGGAGAGTTTTCTTATATGTGCTCATAAAAATTCTTCATGCCTCAAGAACACTTCTATACATAGATACATTCCTATCAATGCAACTAGATAGCATCTCCCATGATTTTGGAAAACCAAAGAATAATAACAACTATCTAAAGCTAGGAAAGTAGATTTAGTATAAGATTTGTATCTCAAAAGAGATAGAATTTGATTTTTAAATGTTCATATCTTGAACCTTTACACTTAGAGCTACCTTCTTGTACTTCTAAAAAGGATTTTGAATGAACTACCCAGTGCCTCATCCAACCGGGCGGGAGTCACATAAAACATAACCCTAATATTATGGAACTTATCATTATAATGCTTTACATTATAAGATTTTCCAGTATTTAAAACAATACTCCTTAGTAAATCCTAAGCACATTATCACAAACCTATATAAAAGCACAAAGTTGTGTCACACTTTCAGCCAACATATCAGCACAACTGAATTTAAGTATTTCTAACTAAAAATCAATTTTGGTAAAACATATGACCTAGTAAGATTCATTCTAGCTAAGTTAGATACTTCCACAATTTATTCAACTAAAATTGTTGGCTAAAAATATATGGAGCACCAATTTGAGTCCAATTTACCAAAAAAAAAATTATTTGAAAAACTTGAAGTTTTAATAACTCCTCCTCATGTAAATAACATTTTTTTTTAAATGTAAAAATACCCTTTTGTAGATCCATAAGTGCAGTTTTCAAATATATATTTATTTTAATATTTTAATTATTATTATTATTTTTATTTTTATTTATACTAAAAGTAGGTTATCAGAAAAATATAATAGGTTGATTACCATGCCAAGGAAACATACTAAAAATTATTCAAAAAGTTTGAAAAAAATATGATGCACTAGATTTAAGAATCTATTTCAAGATGGTATAATTTTTTTCCCATTTTAGATAAATATTTAATATGAATGTTGACGTCCAATGGAAACAGTTGTTTTTTATTCACGCACATTTTAATACTTATATAAAAATATATATTTATCAAAATTGGAAAAAAAATATATCCATGCACTAAAGTTTCAAGTTATAAATACACACAAAAAAATTGAAAGAAATAAAATAAAATCTACTATAAAAAGTTTGGCATCCCGTGCAACTTCATTTTTTAGCATTTTATCAGCAACTAAATTATAGTGTTAATTTATGAAAAACTAGTTTAAAATAATTTTTTGATTTCTTATAAAAAATGCCAACATAAAATATACTAAAAAATACATATTTTACTAGTTTACATCATTTAAAAATTCAAAACATATATGCTACTTTTTAGTGATTCAAGTTTAAAAGTTGGATCAACATTGGCCGTTTCCTTTATAAAGTGTGACACAACTTTGTGATTTTACCCTATTAATATTAATATTTTTATTTTTATCCTAAGCACATTATCACAAACCTATAACTCTTTTTCAAGCATTTGATTAACTCATTAAGTTAAAGCAGGAAAATGAATTACGCATCCAAATAAACCATTGAAGTTGAATGAAGAAACCATTGATAAATCCATTCACAATCCATGATATGTACATAGGAGAGAAATTGTCTTAATTTTTTTTCTTTAATTTTACTAATATCAGTCATTACAAAAGCATAGCATGCTTATTTTATACAACACCCGACCTGGAATGATTTCCCAGCCAGAAACTTCTAAATACCACAATATAATTTTTACTATACACCGCTTAAGCCTTGGGATACAACAAATATGACTCCAACAATGAGCCATAAAATATCCTTTATAGAACAGGAGAGTAACAAGCATCGGGCTCCATTGTTCATTTCAAAATGAATTTCATTCTAACCAAATGAAATTCAGATTCATTTCAAAAACTCCTCATCATCAGAAATGACTATAATACGCATAGAGGAAATCAAACAATGGTTACACCCCTGTAACCAGCCGAAAAGGACAAAAAACATACCGTTCCACCCACGCACATGTCTGCAGCAGACCCAAACTGTTGAAACAAAACCAAAAGGAAAAAAGCACCACCCCAACAATACCAATCATTTCCGCGCACCCTAAGTAACCATGCGACCCCGATATAGGTGACCGCTCCTAGTTCTTGCTTCAGTATGAAGCGAGACCATTTTCTTACCCTTGCTTGTACAAACACCAGACCCAACAACATCACATGGTGCCACTGCAGTAATTGGAGAAACTATGAGGACCTCCTCGTCCACTCCCATGAGCTCAATCAAGGCCACGAGGTAGCTACGGTAGTTTGAATCAGTTTTGGACCCTTCACCACCAAAGCCCGAAGAGAGCTCAACAAGTGATGTGCAACTTCAAGACATCCTTTCCACCCTTTCTCCAGTTGTTTCAAAAGTACCAGGAATAGTTTGTTTCTCCCTCTGTCGCAAATTCATCGCACCCATCCTAGCGCTTCATCGTACTACTGACTTATCCATTGAATTCTTGAGCTCAAAATCAGCAAGAAAATCAATCACCTGCAAACAGAAAAACTCAAAATTCAATGATACTAATGAGCAAACTAGCCAGCATTTATCAAGCAAGTTGGTGTAGGGAACATTAATTGCTCAAATTGCATTACGAGCAAGTGAGCAATTAGTGGCTTACATTGCCACCACAGAATAATTCTGAGCTCATGGAAAATGATGTACAACCCATCATTGCATTATCAGTTGGACACCGCTTGTACGTAAGGAAATCAAGATGAGATCCACTAAAAGACCTATGCCATTAATGAGAATAACTTGTAGAGCGCAAATAATCCTCACATGGATGAATTGTAATTTTTTATTTTAAATCGTTGATGTGAAAAGACCTGGCATGTCATATGACTCAGATCGAGTCAAACATCATTGAAGAATCCACAACACCACTTGGGAAACCCAACAGCCAATCACACCCATTGTAGTCAAAAACCCACGACCCAGCAGTAGGCCCCATCTAGCCACCTCGTACCATGGATCCAAGCAACATGTCATCAACTCGCACACCTCGCGTAATTTTTGAGAACATTAATCTGATCATGTGAGGCCTACGAGGGATGGTCGTCATTAATCCTTGTCATTAAACATCCATCGTTGAAATGACATCCACTTGTCACTGTTGGCACATCGGGATAGGCCCCACCCCACTATACTCGATAGATGGCGGCATCTCATATACCTCACACCAATTTAGTGATGTTAGCAGGAAACCTTGTGAGGTCTATGAGGAACAGTCCAAATCTAAACCTCATGATCCGATGGCTCGCCACACTGCATATGGAAAAGTGATTTATGATAGTGGGGTCGGCTAGGAGAAACGGGAAAAGAAAACCCTCAGAGGCACAAATTTTTAGGCCTAAGTCAAAACATAGGGAAAAACCACCCACCTAGGAAAAATAATAATAACATCTGAATGGAAAGAAAAGACTGATCGGTCGGGTGAAGGGGCCGGTAATAGTATGAAAGACAAGGCTCAATCGGATGACATAAGAGGCTAGTAACCCCCAATAATAGGTCAATTAAAAAATATAATGTAAGGGTTTAAAATAGTGAAATCAATTTTAATATGGATAATAAAACCCTAAACCCTAAACATTAGACCTCCCATTTACCAAAGATGAACAGATATGCCCAAAACCAAACAAAATTTTGACAAATTTTAAAAGTCCCATCATTTTCCACCATTCAATGTGGAAAAATTGAAGAAATACTCTACTAATGTATCCCTTTGGGATATCTTAGCTATTATGGAGTAGAAGTTGTTATTGCAAAAGGCCCTACTAGAAGATGCAAGCATAGAGCCAACAGAGCAACCATCCAAGGAAAAGGTTATTGATTCATCATCTCAAGCCAAAGTCCTCACAAACAATGGAGAGAAATCCTTGATTGAAAGTAGAGGTAATCCAAAACCAAACCCCTTTTTCTTAACTCTCATTATGGGTAAAAAATTGTTGCATAATTCTATGATTGACTCTGGTGCTAGCACCATAGTCATGCCCAAGAAAATAGATGAAGCCTTAGGACTTAGCTATGAACCTTTAAATAGAGGGGTTATGTAGCTTGATGGGAATAAGGTTGAAACAATAGGTGTCATTAAGAACCTCCCATTGACTTTGTTCTCCTACCCCAGTATCACAATCAAACAAGATATCGTGATCATTCATGTCCCTCCCATGTTCAGTCTTTTCTTATCATAGGAGTTCACTACCAAAATAGGTAGGTATCTTTCTTTAGATTGGTCACACTTAATCCTTAGGACCAAGCATGGAGCTAAGATGAAGATATTTTTTGAACCTTATAATTCAGAACATATAGCAGATGAGGCCATAGTAAATTTTGAGGCTACTCATACCTCTATCACCAAAGATGAGATGTATTATACAAAGTTACTTGAGGATGAGAAGGTGACTGAAGACCAAACTGGTGAAGAAGAGGTCCTCTTGAGTTAATTTATAGACACTGATCCTTTTGGAAATTATCATGCCATTGGATTGGTAACTTATGTGATCTATGATGAGGATCAAGTGATTCTAAAGGTGATGAAGGAACCTGAAGGTGATTACACCTCAGAGTTGTGGATGTTCTATTTTGATGGAGAAAGATGCAAAGTTTGTGCGGGAGGAGAGATATGTTTGACATCCCCATCCAATGAAAAGACACAAATCTTTTCACTTTCAATTTGCATGTTCAAACAATGAAGTTGAATATGAAGGCCTTATGCAAGGTCTAAGTCTTGTGGAGCAGATGGGCATAAACTAGATAATGGTATTCAGAGACTCTGAGCTAATATTCAATCAATTCCAAGGTTTCTTTGCAGCCAATAATGTCCGCATGTGATATTATAGACATAGGGTCTAGAACCTGATTGAAATTTTTGAAGCCTTTAGTATCTAGATGGTGCCCAGAGAGCAGAATGTAGTTGTGGATCGCATGGCAACAATAGGATCTCAATTTGACCCTACTTCTAACTTAATTTATAATATAAAATTTTTGTGAGTGATTGTTCGACCCATAATCCCAAACAATGACAAGAGTTTTCAAGTGTTCGCAAGTGACACTCAAATCACCTCATTCATTCAACACTCAAGAGAGTTTTTCGATTATCTCCAACCAAAAATTGTAGAAGCTTATGAAGGGAAAATTATTCAGCTAAAGTCCTACAAGCTTCTAAAAGGACTGGTTACTCTCAAAAATCTATTTGATTGTGATGATGCAAGAAACGACAAGAGGAAGTTTGTAGTAGACAAGCTCAACTATGCAGATCTCTAGGTCAAAGATGGGAGGAAGATTAAGGTCAAGAAAGATGTGTTGTAACATGATAAACATAGGCTAATGCATATTTTTGAAAAATATGAAGGATTAGTGGCCTAGTCATATGATGACCTCAAGGGATATGATCCCAAAGTCATCCAACACACCATATAACTGACGGAAGTGGAAAAACCTATCCATTAGGAGCAAAGGCCAGTAAACCCAAAGATTGAGTCACTAATAGTGCAAGAGTTGAGGAAGATAATCCACTCCTAGATTATCTTCTCAATCAAACATAGTAAATGGGTGTCCAACCTAGTTCTAGTCTGAAATAAAATTGGGACATCCACCTCTTTGTTGATTTTTGGGATCTGAATAGGGCATCCCTGAAAGACCACTACCCACTGCCTTCCATGGAATCAATATTAAAAACAGTGGCTGGCTCAAGAATGTTTTCTTTGCTAGTTGGATTCTCTAGTTACAACCAAATCTAGGTCAAAGAGGAGGAGAACACAAAACAATGTTCACTACTAAGTGGGGAAACTTTTCCTATGCAAAAATGTCCTTCAACCTCTCAAATATAGGAAACACCTTTCAGCGAGCGATGGATTTCGCTTTTAGAGAACTAATCAATAAGACCATCTTGATCTACCTGGATGATCTTACTATATTCTTTAAGTCAAAAGATGGTCATTTTGATAATCTTGAAATGGTTTTCAAAAGATGCTAGGAGTTTAGGGTATCCTTGAACCTAAAAAATGTGTTTTTCAGAGTGCCTCAAGGAAAATTATTGGGATATGTAGTGTCCAAAGATGGAGTTTCTATTGATCCAAATTGGGTGAAGGAAATCAAAGAACTTGCCCGACTAGTAAAAAAAAAGGGGAGTTCAGTCCTTCCTAAGGAAGGTAAATTTTGTAAGCAAATTCATTTTGAATTTTGTAGGTCTAATTAGACCTATCACCCTAATCCCCAAGAGGGATAAGTTGTTTAAGTGGACAAAAGAGGCAAGAGAAGCCTTTGAGAAGGTTAAGGAGGTTATTTCTTCAACTCCTGTGCTAGTGAACCCAGACTTATCAAAGGAATTTATAATGTATGTGTTTAGTAGAAATTCTAGCATTGCTACTATTTTAAATCAAAAGGATGATGAAGGGAAGGGAGCACATTTGATAACCTTCCACTCCCGAACTTTAAAAGACTATGAGATGAAGTATAACTTCGTTAAGAGGAAAAAAAATTCCATTGTCAAAGGGATTACAAATTTTTGACACCTCATATCTTGTAGTAAGGTGGTCGTATATGTAGCACATTCTAATGTGTGTGAATACATTATGGAAGGAGAAATCACTGAAAAGAGGGCCAACTAGATAACCAAGATCCTTGAGTATGAAATTGAGTTCAGGCCCACAAAGATCGTGTGAGGCAGTGGATTATGTAAATATCTGGCATGAGATAATGAAGTGGTAGCTGAGGAGGAACAACCCAAGCTAGTCCTGCTAAATTAATTTGAGTCTGAAGGTTGTTGGTTGGAGACAAAATGAGGTTTATGTAGATCGGGAAATATCTGGCAGGTCTCCCTTCTCAGAAGAAAAGGTTTTATAGATTACAAAACAATGGATATGTTCTAATTGAAGAGGTTATCAATGATATTCTTCTATGGTGCGTAGCTCAAGAGTAGGCACAAAAAATTCTAGACGTATTCCATAGTAGTCCCATGGGTGGACATTTCTCTACTAAGAACACCTCCATTAAGATTATGTGTGTAGGATATTGTTTTCCTACACTATTCAATGACTCACACTCTCTATTCAAATCCTGGAAAGAATACCAATTCTTCATAGGAAGGAGGAAGAACTCATCAATGCCTCTAAATCCGATAGTGGTTGAAGATCCCTTTGCACAATGGGGACTTGATTTCATTGGGATGATTAACCCCACCTCCAATGTTGGGCATAAATGGATCCTTATGGCCATGGATTATTTCACCAAATGGGTTGAGGCTATGCCTTTGAAGAATGCAACTGAGGTGGAAATTGTAAACTTCCTAGAAGAGATGGTAACAAGGTTCAGCTTGCCCAATACCATCATCTCTGAGAACAAAAAATCCTTCCTAGGTTTGAAGGTATGTCAATTTTCACTAAGGCATGCAATTTTCCTAAAGACATCCTCAAATTATTACCCATAGGGAAATGGTTTGACCAAGTCAAATAACAATAATTTAGTCTGATCTATCAAAAGAATAGGGTCAGACCACTAGAGAGAGTGGCATAAAAACCTCAAAGCATTTCTTTGGGCAAACCGCATAATTCCTAAACAAGTGTTAAAGACTTCATTGTATGAGCTAGTATATGGGAAGGAAGCACTATTGCATGTCTCCTAGAAATTCTTGTAATAAAATTGCTTAAATATCTAGAAGTAGAGAAAAATAGAGTCATGGAGGTCCATTAGC
Organism: Sequoiadendron giganteum; assembly: GCA_007115665.2. Lineage (NCBI taxonomy): Eukaryota > Viridiplantae > Streptophyta > Pinopsida > Cupressales > Cupressaceae > Sequoiadendron > Sequoiadendron giganteum. The sequence continues at coordinate 491,688,199 of CM021103.1, forward strand.
TGAATTGTTAGAGGTGCAAGAGAAAATGGAAAATGCACTAACAGTGATGTGCAACTGACAACAAGTGGTTAAGAAATGGTTTGATAAGAAAGCCTCTAACCAAGGTCTTAAGTGCGGAGATTTGATATTGAAATACAATGAGAGATCCACAAAGCTCGACCAACATAGAAATTTTGATAGTCTATGGGAGGGTCCTTATTGCATTATTCAATGCAAACAACATAATGCATTTGAATTAGAAAACATGGAAAAAGAAGCAATGGAAATTCCTATCAATGGAGTTCACCTTAAAAATTTCAATTAGCTTTATTAACCATTTAACCATGTAAATATGTAATTATTTTGTGTGTTGTGTTAGGTTGAATCTTTATAGCTAAGCCCTTTAATCTAGAAAGTAGCCAAAAGAAAAAGAGACAAGAACTAGACAAAAGAGTGGTATATATATATTCATTGTATGGTAATATTTATAATATATACATATTCATTGTATGGTAATATTTACTTTGAGATATTACAATAAAAAATGGCTCTTAGGCCAAGAATTCTGAGAATATATAGATAAAAATAGAAATGAGAAGATTTCATTCATTCAGAATCTAAGGATTAGCAAGATCAGCAGGAGTTGTGATGGTAGCAGTAGGTGGAGGAGGATACACCAAGTCTCTGAAATCAGTGTACCACTCCACACCATAGATAGGCTCTACATTGAAGCATCTCAGTAGGAAGTGGTAGGAATGAGATGCCCTTTGACGATGTTCCCAAATGGTCATAGTGTGAAATACGCTTAGGAAAGGTACCCAAGGCACCATTGCACCCTCTTCAACAAGCCGACGAAGATCACTTGCAGTCAGAATACCAAGGCCATACACTACAGTCGTTACAACCTCCCCAAGGCCTTTGAGATAACACTTGGGAAAAATCTCCTTGGTAAGCCTTAATATCCTTGGTTTTGGTACCTAAATATCCAACAAATTGAGGCAACAAAGTGGGAAAAAATATCAATATTCACTCGATATTTGTCCTCATTTTAAACAATTTTTTTTTCCCAACACCCATTTAATTGTAGTTATGGATAAGGTGTGATTATTCTTCATCATACGCATCAAACACCTATTTGAAACTTCTCCTAAGAAAGTTACATGTGCTCTACTACCAGTCAACCTAATGGGAGTATCCATTATCTCTACCAATAAACCCAATTACCAAGTATGAATTATGTTTTTATCCTTTGGTTTATTTATAGAGGTAGCTGGGAGTAAGATGTGTACAATAAGCATGATGTTTATCAAGGTACAAACTCAAAAATCCCACCAAGTTATTCTTTTTGCATGTGAATTAAGATGGCATAATCAATCAGCTAAAGCTTGCAGCATGTGCAAGTGGTAATTTGCATGTTCAAGTGCCAAGTGTCTAGTTGTAGACACAATTCAGTCTGCAAAGATCAAATCAAAATATTTTTGTGTGATCATTACACCTTTTTCTTAAATCATTCTCATAAATTTATTAAGTGTAAAATCATGTGAAAGGATTCGTACGCCTTTAATTCCTAGCTCAAATTCCCAAAGGGTGGTGTTGTAGGACATGATGGCTAATCGTCATTATGAATTTTTTTTTCAAAGGGTGGGAATTATTTTCACATGAATGGATGAGTTGGCGATACATGCCGAATTTATTCCCAAAACCTAGTCCTCTTCTAAATTTCTAAGAATTCCGAAGTGGAGATTGGAGCCTTCGGTCTGCACTCTGGATCCCAATAGGTGTATGGCTTAGATTCTGTAGAAAATGGGATGAAGGAGGTTTCCAAGCTTCAACAAGGGCTTTTTTGACTTGAATGACTTTGATGAGTTGGCAAAACCTTTTAGTGCCTTTCTCTTTGACAAACCTACATACAAAAACTTGCAAATCACACATGCAAAGAGAAAGAAAGGGTTAGGGTTAGAGATTAGGGGTTTGCCTTAGTCAAACCCCTTTGATGGTAACTAAACCCAAATGAGAAACAAAGGAAGGAAAGATGATTGAATGATAAACCAATGTAAACACTCACCAAATCCTCTTTTGAAGATTTATGCAACATACAAGAATCAAATCCAATGGAGGTTGCTTGAGATGTCTTGAGCTTGAGAAGCTTGAGTGCAAGAGTGCTTGTGAAGAGATGTAAAAAATGAGCTTGAGAGAGAGAGAAATGAAGGTGAAAACCCTTATTTATACAACATATGCCCTAATTTCTAGAAAATGTCACATGATAGGCTGACACTAGGGTTTTGGAGGCAAATTCTCATTAGGTTTTTTATTTAATTTTGAATTTTAAGCCAAAAGGGACTAGGTCGCCCAAGGTGGTGACCTAGTCCACTTGGGAAAATTCAAGTGGTGGTCAAGAATGAAATGGTGATTAATGATGTTTATTAGGTTTACCTCCCAAAACACACTTAAGTTGGACCTAAATATACATTAAGGGGAAAAATTAACATAAAAAAGGGTTAATTAGTTGATGATAAGCCTAGGAAAGTGTGAAAATGCCTTACAATACTTTATAACACCTTGACACAAGGCTTGGAAAGGGGTAAAAGGGGGTTAATTTAGGTGAATTGTGTTGAAAGAGTTTTAGAAAAGTGGGAAGATGTGTTACAACACTTCACAACACCTTAGTAAAACACCATTAGAATGTTGTTGATTTGCAAGCATTCAATACTAAATCAAGGCAAAACAAGGCCAAAATCCAAGGGAAAAGGCCAAAATGGGTGAAAAAGTGCTAAAGAATACACTTTGTTGTGACACATTTAACCCCCACGTTAGTGAGAGGATGAACTTGCTTCAAACTCACACTAAAGTAGTTGAATCATGTATGTTGAGTGGGATCTAATGTAATCATGCTAGTAAGGTGAGATGACTATGATCAAGAGGGATGATCAAGCCCCCAGGATCAAGATCCCATGGAAAACCAAACATAAGCACAAAATCTCACACAAGGAGTGATGTAAAAGAGTGGAGAGATAGAAAAGGTCAGATCAAGCTTCGACTATTTGTCCAGCTAGTTGTGGATCAAATCTAGACTGTTTGTCCTAAAAGAAAGGATGTACTCACTCTAGGCCGATGATAATTTCGGTTGTCCACCGAGTGAGAATTCCAAGAAGGGTAAGAAACATACACTCAGTTGGTATGTACTCACACATGCACAAAGGTGGCTATGGGGAAAGTCATGCTGCTAGTTGGGCTTCCTGCTCAACCATACCAAAGTTATACCTCCTGATAACTTTGATGAGGTGCCACAAAAGACAAGGATGCGGTTCATGAGACAAGCAAATCCTTGGATGCTTAGAACTCATGAACAAGTGCAAGATGGCGCCACAAGAATGCAAGTTTTTTTATGCAAGGTGGCCATGTATGCACAATGCAAAAATGAAAAAAGAATAAAATTAAAAAGGGGTGTTCAAAGGATTCTTTCTAGGTTCATGCAAGATCTTTAACTTAGGGAACATTGTGTCTAATGTCTCCAAGAGAGGACTAATCAAATAATAGAAAATTCACAACTTAGGGATGCAATGCATCAAGCCACTAAGAGGAATTTAATATGCTAAGCTAAGCCACACTTATGAAAGGCATTACACTGAATGCCATCCACCAAGTGAGAGTATCATCATATGAAGTGATAAGGCTGCACTAGGAACCAAGGAAAGGTGAATTCAAAAAGAAATAGTTTTGGTGTATGCCCCCACTTTAAATGAATTGCTACACACCACTCTATGAGCAATTAATTTAAAGTAGAGAAAGGAAAGGATGCAAAAAAGAAAGGAAAGGACATGAGAGCCAACTTGGAAAGCCATATGCCAAGTTGATATGTTTCCAGGAATGGTTGCATCATGGAAAGGATAGTATGTCAAATGTGAGGAAACTTAAGACATGTCGTCCACATCCCAAGCTTTCTCTTGTATTTTCATGAGATGTTAACGTCTAGTTAAAAGAGGAAACAACAAGTGACATACAAGGACAAGGCTAATGAACCCCTTGCCCCCACTTATTGTAGGGAAATGTTGAGCCGAAAGGATGAAGGTATGTAGCAGGGAGAGGAATTAGGTGCCCCCACAGAAGGGAGAGAACCAAGCTTCATGAGATGTTTGAAGTTTATTGTTTGAAGAAAATGGAGAGGATGGAGGTAACCCTAAATTATTCCTGAAAGAGTATGATATGCCATTTTTTTTCATGTGTATATTGCATCCATGTGTAGGAGGGAGATGGTATCTAATACCATAACAATCCTCCAATTTAAATGAAGGGTTGGTGTGCATTTGAGAAGGATTAGTTTCTATAAAAGAATGCAAATCATTTTTAGTGTTATGTGTTGTCCCTTCATGAGGGATGGGAGTTATATAGCCCCCATCACCACCATGGGGTAATGTTGTTGATGTAGAACCAAGTTGAGCATATAAAACATAGGGTTGTTTTGGTTTAGGTTGTGAAGTTTCACACTCTCCTTTAAAGGAAGGTGTAAGACCCCAATTTTTACGAGAAATTTTATCTGAAAATGAGTTGTTTGTATATGACTCTTTTGACCAAGAGGGTGAGATGTTAGAAGTTTTATTGAAAGGAGGTATAGAATCTAACAACCCCCAATGATCACGAAAGATTTTTGTTGTAGGTGAAGGATTGGCATTAACTTGGATAAGTTTTGGTCTAGGAATGAAAGGATTAGGGGAGTTGGAAATGTTGTGATTAGTTGATTCATAGCTTCGTTCATCTGCATCAACCATGTATATCTTGTTATTGTACTCAAATTTTATTGTACGGTGAAGGGTAGATGGGACTCCTTTCATAACATGAATCCATGGTCTTCCTAGGAGAATATTGTATGGAAGGGGTTCATATATGATATGGATAGCGGTAGGTAACACTATAGGTCTGACTGCAATAGGTAATGTGATCATCCTTAGTGGTTTCCTATTAACATTTTCGAAGCCACAAATATGAACATCATTAAGGTGAATGAGATTTTTTTACATGCCAATTTTATGTAAGATTGGATCTCATCCATCTGTATTTGCAACATTTCTTGAAATAGAAAGTTGACTATAGGTGAAATTTCAATAAGTTGTCATACAGATATATCAGCAAGAGTCTTTTTAAGGTCCTCAACACTACGAACTCTAAGTTGAGAAAAGGGTAATGGCATAAGAGTGATGTGTGATCCCCTAGATGTTTGAGTCACTAAGTTACAACTTAGTGGCTGAAAAACATTGTTATGAGTAGATTGCATCATAGATTTTAAGATATCTCTTAGTTTTTTATGTGATTCACTAGTGGGAGGAGACTTAGGAGGTTCACTAATTAAAGGAGATCCCACTTGTGTAGTCATAACTTCAAGAACCTTGTATTTATTTGTATGATTTGTTGGTGAAGGGGATTCTAATGTCACTTTATTATCTTCTCCTAGGGAAGGTTTAGTGTGTGAAGGATAAGTGTCAAGGTTCACATATTCTTGCACCATGATAGCCTCCCTAGGAGGAGAGTTTTCAGGAGAACTAAAAACCGAATGTTCTTCACATTCAAAGGTTGATTCTTCTAAAGGGACTCCATCATAAGTAGTTGAATGAATAATGGTGAAATTGTTGTGTTTAATAAGGGGTTTCCTAGGAGAAGGGGGACAACTAAGACACTCATGGCATTCATTGATTGTATTTTCTAATGGTAAAGTATCTTCTTCACAACTAGGAGAGATACTAGGAGAAGGACAAAGGTTATTGTCATGATCCCTTATGTTTGTGTTGTCATGTTTTCTAAGAGAGGTAAGAGGAGAGAAATAACTAGGATTATTAGAACTCTCATTAATTAGTTCTTCTGACACCAAAATATTTGCATCACCAAGAGGAGAGAGATTAGGGGAAGAAATAATATGATTGTTTTAAATGTCCAAGGTTGTATTCTCTATCACTAAAATTCCCTCATAGGGAGAAGATAGGGAAGGTTTCTTAGCATATCTATATTTATACGATACTAGCATCGTTTGAACAAAAATGAAAAATATATGTAACCATTTCATGCACTATTGCAACAATATGAACAATGTAGATATGAATATACAAAACATGTTTATCCAAAGTATGCTAAGTTTTAAGAATGTAAACAATGTATATGAAAGAATGAAAAGTACTTTTAGAAAACTTATGCATAGTTTTATGAATGTAAACATTGTATAAGCAAAAGTAAAAAGTACTTTTATCAATGTTAAGCACATTTTCAGAAATGTAAGCATTTTGCAGATCTAATGATGAAGTTATATCAAAAATGGCCACCCTAAATTGACGATTTTGAGTTAGAAGCATAAAAACTATGTTCTTAGAACTTTCTAGACTTATAGTATATGGTACTAGGAGGTCTGGAAAGCACATAAATGAGGTGTCTGATGCTATAACAAGTAGTTAAAAATGTGAACTGGGACTAGGTCGCCCAAAATGGTGAATTAGTCCCAGTAGGGTTTTTTTTTTAAAAAAATTGATGCTTTTGATTGGTTTTGATGTATTTCAAGCTATATGATGAATTCCTAAGGTGAAAATGTAGAATTTAAGAAATTTTCAATGAAAAGATATATGAAAAAATGCAAGCTAGCATGAACTTTTCACTAATGCATTATTTTATAAACCCTAGGATGCAAACAATGCAAAATATTAATGCAATGTAAGCTTTTTCCTAAGATGTAACTATAAAATCAGAAGATTAACAAGTGTTGTACAGTTAGGTTCACCAAAATGAACCACCAAAAATGGATATACTAACAAGGGAAAGAGGATTCCCTTTACTAGGCCCCTAGGTTTTTTCACCTAGGAGCGCTTGGTTTAGGAATGACACTCTATCCACCTTGGTGATATGAGTCTTTTTGGTGATTGAATTCAAAGGGTATGGGCTAAATGTGTGTGATGAAGTGTGGCTAAGTGTTGGAAATGAAATGAAAATAAGCTAAAGTTATGAAATATAAACAAAGAAAATATAAACTAAATGCATCTAAGCTATATTCCCTAAATGTATGCAATTATGAAAGTAAACTGGAAAACACGGAGATGGTGCACCTGGGTATTCAAAGTTGTAGATGAGGAGATCCAAAATGTTTTGGAATCTACTAGAAATCTTCACAGGGACACTGACGCCAGAATGGGCGACCTAGTCCTTCTATCGGGAAAATCTACCAGAGTGGGTTTCTGCCAAAAGGGTATCCAGAAAAGTCAAAATTCCTGAAAGATAGGCTCAGAGGGACTAGGTTGCCATTGTTGGAAACATAGCCCTCTTCTAAATTTCTAAGAATTTGGAAGTGGAGATTGGAGCTTTCGGTCTGCACTCGGGATCCCAATAGGTGTCTAGTTCAGATTCTACAGAAAACGGCTGAAGGAGGTTTCCAAGCTTCAACTAGGGATTTGTTGACTTGAATGACTTTGATGAGTTGGCAACACCTTTTAGCACCTTTCTCTTTGACAAACCTACATACAAAAACCTACAAATCACACATGCAAAGAGAAAGAAAGGGTTAGGGTTAGATATTAGGGGTTTGCCTTAGTCAAAGCCCTTTGATGGTAACTAAACCCAAATGAGAAACAAAGGAAGGAAATATGATTGAATGATAAACCAATGTAAACACTCACCAAATCCTTTATTGAATATGTTTGCAACATACAAGAATCAACTCCAATGGAGGTTGCTTGAGATGTCTTGAGCTTGATTGCTTGCTTGAGAATCTTGAGTGCAAGAGTGCTTGTGAAGAGATGTAAAAAATGAGCTTGGGAGAGATAAATGAAGGTGAAAACCCTTATTTATACAACATATACCCTAATTTCTCAAAAATGTCACATGATAGGCCGACACTAAGGTTTTGGAGGCAAATTCTGTAGACACCCAAAAATGTCCTCTTACAATACCTTATCACAACATTAGGTCATTTAGACATCTTGTAGCATGTTTTTCCCTAGGTACCCTTGTCATCTTCTAATTAGTTAAATAAACCTTATTTATTTGACTAATTTCATTAATAATCCCTCCATTCTTCTAATGTTAATTAAATAATTTATATTATTTAATTAACCAAATCACTTCTATTCATAATCTCTTCTTTCTTCTAATGTTAATTAAATAATATAATTATTTAACTAACTAAATCATAAATCCAACATTAATTAAATAAATTAAATATTTATTTAATTAATAAAATCTTAAAATATCTTCTCACTTTCTTTCTAAAATCATAACTCATGTGTATCTAATTAATTAATTTAATTAGATAATTCATCACTCATCCTTCTCATCTTTTTCGGGATTTATTTCCTTTAAAAGAGAAAATCAAATTCTTTCTATTTTATTAGAATCTTATCCCATCTCATTGTATTCCTCTTTTGTCAAAATTCAAATCTTATCAAATCTTCTTCTTTGTCCACATCAAAATTCTATAAATGCGGCCTCTCACAAGCCATTTTGATCGACTTCTTCCAGTACCCTCACTCTGTCAAATTGTCTCTACAATCTTTCATCTATCACCTTTCACCTATCTATTTCTCATTTATCATCTACATCTTAATGTTATGTTGTTGCAATAGTGAGCAACCAACATTCCTCCATCAACAAAACCTTCAAAATCTTGTATTCTCATGCGAGGTTGAGAAGAGCAATGGAGATAAATCAAGTTTAGCGTGGATTTGGGTTTGCATTTGCTTGTTATTTTGATTTCCATGCTTGCTCGTACTCTATTGTGCTAGTTAGGATTTGATATATTCCTATATTAGTTTTATATTTTATTTTCTCCTAATTACAAAGTATTGTTAGGTGTTTTATTTAAGTTTGAATTTTAAGCCAAAAGGGACTAGGTCTCCCAAGGTGGCAACTTAGTCCACTTGGACAAATTCAAGTGGTGGTTAGGAATGAAATGGTGATTAATGATGTTTATTAGGTTTTACTTTTGAAACACATTTAAGTTAGACCTAAAATTACACTAAGGGGACAAATTAACATAAGAAAAGGGTTAATTAGTTGATGATAAGCCTAGGAAAGTGTGAAAATGCCTTACAACACTTTACAACATCTTGACACAAGGCTTGGAAAGGGGTAAAAGGGGGTTATTTAGGTGAATTGTGTTGAAAGGGTTTTAGAAAAGTGAGAAGATGTGTTAAAACACTTCACAACACCTTAGTAAAACACTGTTAAAATGTTGTTGATTTGCAAGCATTGGAGATTGAATCAAGGCAAAACAAGGCCAAAATCCAAGGAAAAAGGCCAAAATGGGTGAAAAAGTGCCAAAGACTACACTTTTTGGTGACACAATTGAAATGGAGAGGAGATTCATCATTCACAAATTCATCATCTCCAAAAGAGAGTGCATTTGAATGAAAGGGGGATTCATCATTCACTAATGTGTCATATCTAGAGGAGAGTGCATTGGAATGAAGAGAAGGTAGAGTAATTTTAAGAAAGGTATCAATAATTTCATCTTCTTGAAACAAGGTATCCTCGAAAGCAAGAGGAATTTCGTGAGAAGGATCAAAGACACCAAGTGACATGGGTAAAGCCAAGTCACCATCACATGCATGAAATGGAACATCATTAACACTTTGAATAGAATTAGAAATTGAGCCAATAAAAGAAAATACTAAATTCATTTTGAAAATAGTAAGTTAAATATGTTAAATAATGAATAAACAAGTGGACTGATGATAGAACTAAGAAAAACAAAAAATACATATATTTAGATTTTTTTGGTATTTTCTAGGTTCTAGAAATTAACATTTTTGGAGGTCTTCAAAGTAGAATTTGGAGTTGAAACATGCATCAATCCCTAAAAATGGGTTACCAAAGGCACACATTTTTAGGGATTGAATTAGTCCTCTTGGAGACCTTTCCAATGGTGTAAACGGTTTTGAATTCCAACCACCAAGTCAAAAGTTATGACCCCACCAAGTTGGGTTAAATAAGTTCCTAGTTTTTTTGAAAAATACTATGATTCACGTCGGGTTCACCAAAATGTAGAGAAGGGGGATTCACTACTCATGATTTATCTTCATTTAGAGAGTCTCACGAGGTGAATTTCCCTAAACTACCTCAAGGAATAGTGCGAGAGAATAAAAAAGAGCAGGTCACAGAGATTTTTTGGTCAAGATGACGAGCTCTCGACCAAAGGACGGCAACACACTGTGTCAATGTCCTAGAGGCATGATGGTGTCTCTTATAGACTAGAAAGAAAGAATGTCACAAAAAATGGCAAAGTAGCTACTAGCAACTTGATTACTAGAAACTTCCAAAGCATAGGAAAATAATAGAATGCGATAGAACTGAAATGAAGTAAAGTACAAATGATAAAAATTAAGAGAAGAAAGTGCCAAAGCCAAGGCTATAATGAAGCCAGAGGAGCACATGGATTGAAAAGATAGATTTTAAGGAGAGAAGAGAAGCAAAAATATGCTTCTCAGGTGGTTACAAGGCATCCCGAGCCATTACCACCGACAAAAGTAGGTGACAAGTGGCAAACATGTTCAAAAATGTTCATTTGAACATTGGAATGTCGCAGGATGCTAGTGTGGCATGTAGATGTCTGCACGATGTGCTAGTGTCCAAATGAATCACACTACAAAATGACATAAGTAGGAAAATCACAAGGTTGGATGCAAAGCTAACACGTGAGGGTAGCTTTTGAAAATGTTATGCCCTTACTTCCATAGCGTATATGGTTATGAATAGTCGACTTGTGGTTATCTTAACTCTTAATTAGATCATATTATCATTAGTATATTGTTATTTAGCTGTTTAGGTTGGCCTTAGACTTATATAGGGTTATCTAAGTCGACCTAGGTGATATCCTAGGCATAAATATGTGTATATAGGAGGTTGTGAGTCTTCTTTGATCATCATGTTGAGTATTGTGTTCTTAGTGAAGACTATTGGAGGTATTCCCCTCGAAGTGGATTAGGAGGTTTCCCCCTTGAAGTGGCATATTATTATCAAGTATTTGTAGAATATTTCATATTATATTCTTCTTATGCAAGTTTTTTCATTACAAATGGTAAAATTGGATCACAAATAAGTGAGTTATTGAAAAATTAGGGTTTCCACAAATATCACTCTCAAGGCTACAAATATACTTATTTCTTGGAGATTTTTCTAGGTGGGAGGCATTTTGGCCCTAGTACATTACAACAAAAAATTCATAGAATTTAGATCTCATTTGTGTGATTTATTTCAAAATTATTGGTTCCCATCATGACGGGGCCTGCAATAAGGGGCAAAAAGAATGTTGTCACACCGGGGAAAACTCCTAATAAGGATGGGGTAACAATAGAGTATATTAATCCTGATGAAGAAATTAGTAAGGTCAAGGAAGACATTTCCTCAAAGAAGATGCATATGTGTGACCTAAGAGGAGATATATTGGACATACAAAGCATGTTAAGCGCCTTTATGAATGGACCAATAAGGGAGGTCTCAAAAAACCAAGAAGAAGAAGAAGACAACGACAACGACAACGACAATGACAACGAAGTGAAAGAAGAAGAAGAAGAAGACAACGACAATGACAACGAAGTGAAAGAAGAAGAAGAAGAAGACAACGAAAATGACAACGAAGTGAAAGAAGAAGAATAAGTTCCTAATCAATCTATTCAACCAATGCAAGGGTACCATGCACTATTCCTCACCTCTTCCTCTATGGCACATCAAAAGGTTCAAGTAAAGGAAGAACACATTTATCACCATCAAGAGCTTGATGCAAAAGGAAGACACATCTTGGAGCTAAATTTAATTTTCCAGACACGCATTAAGAAGCTAAGGACATCAACAGTTCCAAGTTACCTCATTATAATGAAATATTTTCTAGTTGAAGTTACCACATGGGATAATAAATATTATATGAAGAAACTACCACAATTGTTCAACGTTGAGGACACCGCTTTTGTAAAGGTGGGGAGAATGTTATGCCCTTACTTCCATAGTGTATATGGTTATGAATAATCATCTTGTGGCCATCTTAACTCTTAATTAATTCATATTATCATTAGTATATTGATATTTAGTTATTTAGGTCAGCCTTAGACTTGTATAGGGTTATCTAAGTCGGCCTAGGTGATATCCTAGGCATAAATAGGTATATATAGGAGGTTGTGAGTCTTATTTGATCATCATGTTGAGTATTGTGTTCTTAGTGAAGACTATTGGAGGTATCCCCCTCGAAGTGGGTTAGGAGGTTGCCCCCTCGAAGTTTTTAGAATTAGGTGTTGTACACCTTGCATAATTCTTATAATGTTTAATTTATTATTATGTGTGTGGTGCACTTAGGGGTACCTAGATGGACGTGCATCACTAGGAATTATAATGTTTAGGCCACTTTATGTTGTATGTGACAGTGGGACTTAATTGTAAAATGTAATTATTTAATATTGGGGGAAAATAAAATATAATAAAGTACCCAATATTAAATATGGGGTCACATGATTTTGTAATTTCATGGTTTTGGGCACATGGTTTATGTAATACCACTTGGTGGTTTTGTGGGAGCTTGCTTCTATAAAAGCAACCACAAGGGTAGTTGTTTAGGGTTGGAGAGTTTGTTACAAGTTAGCAGGTTGAGCTTGTGCATGTGTGATGGTTTGAAACATGGCATGGGATGTGTGGATTCTTGCTTGGTCACATGGAATTTATGGATAGCTTGTGCTTCAAAAGTGTTCATGGAGTCTCTACAGATGTATTGTAATGGGTTTTCATTGCTAAATAATACATGGAGTGTGAATGCTTTTGGAGGCTGGGTTTTCCCCTCTTGAGGGTTTTCCCAGGATATATCTTATGTCATCTTTGATGGGTATGTTGTCTATTCTCTTGCATTTGGATTATGATTACTTATTTGCATAGATCTCTATATTGGGTTATGTGGAAATTTTCATTAGATGGCTACAAGTTTAACAAAATTGGCATATTATTATCAAGTAGTTGCAACATATTTCATATTATATTCTTCTTGTGAAAGTTGTTTCATTACAGAAAAGGGGTGTTGAGCATCTTGAGAGGGGAAAAAGGTTGATGTAGGGGCTAAATGAGCCTACACAAGATGCTAAGGGAGTGGATACTAAAGCAGATGCAAGAATGTATGTGAAATTGCAAGGGGTGAAATTTTACGACATTACAATATCATCTCTAATTTTCAAGCCATGATAGTTAATGGGAAACAAACCACCTTGTTCTGATAAAATATCATCATATAAAACTCTCAATGGAAAATTATCAACTAGATTTAGAAATGTTTATTATCCCTATTAAGGGAGTGGATGCATTTTTGGGTGTGCAATGGTTTAGGCAATTAGGAACAATATCTTTCAATTTTCAAGACTTATCCATCACTTTTATGATACATGAGAAAATGTATGAACTTTTGGGAATAAAATCACCACCAATTGAAATCATTAACTCTCATAAGATGGAGAAATTACTCAAGATTTTTTTTTATAATATAGTGGGGAAATTAAATTTTATAGAAGTATGAGATATGATTACTCAAAATCAACCAAAAATTCAAGAGAATATTCAACACCATCAACAAGTATTACAAAAATCCAAGGTTGTACCGCTAATTAGAGACCATAATCATGACATTAATTTAATACCACAAAGTATTGTTCATCCCAACAAAAAAAATCATTTATCCCCTATGCTTATTATTAACAAAAAAAATGATCCATGGAGAATGTGTTCATATTACAAGAAGCTAAACAAAATCACTCATAAAGATAAGTTTCATATTCTTATTGTTAATGAATTGAAAGAAAATAAAACCTATGCAAAATAATTCAAATGTGTCTTTAGGGTGAAAGAAGTAGAATACTCAAGACATTTGGTGTCACTTATAGGTGTTAAGATGGACCCTAATAAGAGAGGATTTTTGGGTCTAACAAGATACTATAGAAGATTTTTCCATACCTATCTTCTTATAAAGGAAAATTTCTTTTGGGAAGGTGTTAAAGTGAATATACAAAAATTTATGGTAGAATACTTGATATGACAACAAAATAAAAGAGAAATAATAAGGACTTTAGGCCTCTTACAAATATTAGGCATTCCAATACAAAAATTAACAAAAATATTAAAAGAGTTCATTATGGGGCTGCCAAAGACAAATGATATTCATGTAATTTGGCTTGTTGTGGATATACTAATTAAGAATACATATATTTTAGACAATCACCTATTTTCTACTAATATAATGTACAACGTATTCATATAAAATATACAAAAAACTCATGGAATTTTCAAAATCAGATTGCAAAATAGAGCCACCTCAAAATTCATAATCAAGTGGAAGAATTTTCCAATTGAAGATGCACCATGGAATGATAAACAATTCATATGAAATATTTTAAAGTTTCTAAGCATTGAGGTCAATTCTTTTCTAAAGGGGAAGGGAATGTTATGATTCTAATATGATATGTTCCTAAGTATTTACTATATATTTCTAATTATAATAAGGATAAGCACATGTGGTGTTGGTTGTTTTTTATGTATGAACCAGGTTTGTCTCCTAATCTACCTATGGAATTGCCAAATTTCCAATCAAGGGCAGCTCAGAGGACCTGGACCAACTGACGAGGATTTTAATAGACAAATAACCTCCTAAACTTTGGGCTCTACAAGACCCGGGAGGGTGATCCCTGTTAATGAGTTTACAACTTCTACAACAAAATCATAAACAGTCATTAACTTCAAAAAATAGATAATCTCACTTAATAGCTCAACAGAATGGGATAAGATTGAAATGAATTGGATGTTCATCAGTAATATCAACCACTTGGAGCATGAGATGGTTATAACATAGTTTCATGGTGAAAGATAAATAATAAGTTTTAAAATTGTGGTAGCAAGCCCCAGGTGAAGACAAACAAAACACTGCATCACAAAGAATAGATGCAAATCAGACCAGTTCCATATTCATTGGAGGAGTCAAATTCACCAACACCTAATGGTTCATAGTAGATTTCAATACATAGCATACTACATCTCTGATTATACTGCCTTACAATATCATCAATTTGTTCCTCAGCTCAATACTTCTTACCCAATCCTTGTACAAAACATATCAATCTGCAATCTCATTTAAGCAGTTTAATTAATTCTTTGAATTAATGCTAAAACCAAAACGCACACACCACAACAGTGAGAAGAACAGAATAACCCTTGATTATTTCATTCAAAATTCGAATACATTTGCACAAAGGAGAGACATGAGCCTAGATTTATCAGGTAAACTCAAATGCCAGTACTGTTATGAAACACTAAGACCCAATAAACCCAAAATCTACAGCAAAATGGCACAAAACCCACTTGCATTGCCTCTGCAACTATAGATTTTACATTTTTTATGCAGCTCCACACCAGAAATTTGACTAGCTTACTTGCTAACCTCTTGCTAACTTTCCAACCACTTTATAATGAGAAGAGAAGAGAATAAGAAGAGGAGAAGAGATTCCAGAAGAAACCCTAAATCCAAACAGGAACAACCATCTGGAAGCATCTCCACCGTTGAACAGTGATCTGCAAAATATCTTCTCCATTTCCCTGCAACAAACTTGATTTTATTTCAAAAACAGCATGTGCCTAATTCATTCTTCAATAGGAAAATGCCATGTGTCCACTCTTCACTCATCACTCATTATCTGCAGCAGAAAGAAAACTCTCTTCCCGTGAAAAACCATTTTTTGCTCTATTTTCTGTTTTCACCTCTTTGCTGCATTTTACTTTTGTTTGCTTACTTACTGCTGTTTTTATTTCATTCACTGACCAGTAAATAAAATATTATATTCAACTTAATCTTTATGCAAAGTATTAAAAATACCTTACTCAGCAGCATAAAATATTTAGTTTTTCACCTTTACCCAGCACATAGAAAATAAAATATTTCCATTTTACATTTTACTTCAAAATAGTAAAATGTAAAACATTTAACTCAATTCACATAATGTTTCAAATTTCCCTATGCGTTTAAAACACTACCTCATTTTAAATCAAAAAATGAAAAATCTCATAAATTACCCCCCGGTGCCTTTTACCATTTTCATTTTAAACAAACTTTACCCAAGGAAAATCGGGCCCCACCCCCCAATTCCTTCTCGTGGAAATGCAATTTTCATATTAAACATTGGAGGGTTCCATTTAATATTTTGCTGAGACTTAGGAAAATAAAGGAAATTAAAAGTTTTAAATTCGCTTCCTCCCCATGTCCTTGCCATCCCGTGATCGACATCCCCCAGTCAACATGCTGATTGCGATATAGCAGGCGATGGTTGTGATTTGGCTGCATTCATCCTTGCTTCTCCGTCGTTGGATCTTCTCTGTTTTCATTTGTGTTTTTCCCTAACTCTTGTTTGCTCTGTGCATTTCATGGGCATCCATGGCGGCCAACTCCCTGCTTCTTCACTGATGGCGGCTTCCTCTGCTCCATTTCCCACCTGCTCCTTATGCTACAGGTCATGGGCTTCTCTATTTTCAGGCACGGGTTACATCTCCTGTTGGTTGTGGTGGCTTTCCTCTCACCAGACGCGGGTTACCCTTTGTGTTGGTCATGCCTACCATTACTGGTCCTCATCCTTTGCTGCTCCTTGCCATACTCTTCCCTGCGCGGGCCTCCATGTTCGAGTGTGGGCCTTCACCTGCTGCGAGCCCTTTGTTTCCCCCTCCTAACTGGCGCTTGAGCCCACTAAGACTTGTTGCAGGCCGTGCCTCTCCACCTTCAGCTCGCGCATGGGTTTCCCTTGGTCTTCATACTATGGGCGCAGGCTCTTTCATTAGTGCCTCTTCACTCTGCTTTACCAGGCACAGGTCTCCCCATTTCCTGGTAGCGTGAGCTTTCCCCATAGAGTCTCCTCAGCATTGCTACGAGATTTCACCTGCCTCTACTAGTTGCACATCCTCACCACGGGCTCCTTCACTGGCCGCGGGCTCCCTGTACTCTTTGGCTTGTTGCACCGCAAGCAATATTTGCATGAAAGTTTCTAAGGCCTTTACAACATTCATTTTTCATATACGCTGCTTATATCCTATCATCTGATGTGTGGCCGCATTCTCCATTCATGGCTATCGAGCCTTCCATATATTTCATCTGGTTGTGCCCCATTCACTAGCGCCCATTCCCCTATGCTTTAATGGATATCCACATCTCCTCTAGTGCCATATGTCACTGATTGGATAGGTACTCCATTAAACAAGTAATCTTCCCTATGGCCCTCTTATTCGAGCCCATCACTAAAGTCTGCTCACAACTTTTAAATTGTATTTATTTGAAGTTCTTTTCTCAAAAATTTCAACATAGCCTGGCTCGTCAAAAAGTAGTCAATGTGTATCACGCTTCACCAGCATTCTGAGAATCCATATTTATTTAGCAACTTCATTCTTTGACAATACATTCATCTGTCACTATTATCTCTTGAGGTTTCAATGGCGTCCATGCTCGAAGTTTCAATTTGAATTGCAAAGCCTCAAATCACCCTACCCTTAGTTAGTCCATTGAGCTTGGTCTGGTGGCTGCAAATAGAGTTCTTCCATTATTTATTCAAACCTTCTCCCAAGATCCATGGTGGTACTATGTAAACCTCTACTTGGTGGATGCATATACCTTGCTCCTGATTGCTTCCGATTGCTTCTGATTCACATAGCAATAATTGTGCAAAGCATGTCGGGCTCCATGTGGCCCGACTAAATTTTTTTTTGTTTTGAAACAAGTTTCAGACTCAAACAATCCGATACTACCTTTCGAATGCTCGTGAAGTGAAAACATGAACTGGGTCGTCATCAGAAACTGTTTTCTGTCACTTTTGGAAAATGGTCAAAATAAGCCAGGTTGCTTCAGGAATCGATCTTGAAAACTGATCAAACGACCTCGTGAAATCATAAAATCTTGCAAGCACATAATCATTTGATCCATCAGTATAGTGCAAAAGACATCTTAGATAAATCAATTACGAGGTGAAAGATATTAATCCACCAATTTGCTCAGTTGAACCTTTCTGAAACAACAACTGTTCTGCACCAATTGAAACTGATCCAACTGCCCTTTTGTAAAAATAACAAATCAACTCCTGACAAGCTACCATTAGATGCAACAAAACATTAATATACCCTGAGCACGTGTGCAAAAGGAAAAACCATGAAACATCCTTGATCAAAAGATATTAACGACCAAAGTTGACCAGTTAGAAGGGCTGTCAGGAATGCAACTGCAAAACTGAGCAAACTGCATTTGGTTTCGATCTACTAAAAATAGCAAATCAAATCATTAGGCTCTGCAAACTGACACATGAGATCATTTAGGTATAGAGAACACAGAACAACATTCATTTTGACATAACAGTCAACTGGTTACGAAATTCAAGCTCAAACAGGAGGCTATTTCGCAAACTGACAAATCTGAAAACAACAGAACAGTGCAAAAACCCTCCAGCTTGACTTTTCAAAACCCTGACAAAACTGATCATAGGAAGCTGAAAAATTGACACACACGCTCACATATGTCAATTGAATACGTCTGCAAATGGGTTTTGCTTGAAAAGCAACATGCCTCAAGTTCCGATTCTCCAAAGTGGGTCATTCAAACTGACCCCTCAAGTGCACTTCTGAAAGTGCAGAGGCAAATTTCTTGAAATGGGCACCTCAAATTTGCAAAATTTGAGAGTGCCAACATGTGGCATGCTTAACCCAAATATAAATATTAGTTAGTACACTAATACCTCTTAATTAGGATAAAGAGGTATGTCCCTACATAGTTTAGCTTATAAATAAGGAATAGAATTCTCTCGCATATGATCATATATCATTAGTAAATATTAGTTAGTAAAGTAATACCTCTTAATTACGATGGAGGAGTATGTTTCTACATAGTTTAGCTTATAAAATAAATAATATAACTCTTCCATATCATCATACATCATCAAATATTTAATTCATATCATATTATTTGATTATTTGAAGTAAATCCCTCAAAGTGGTTTGCTATATTTCTAAATTTTTACAAATATTTCCAAAAAATATCATAACAATCTCATCTCCATCTTTATCTCCCTCTCTATCTCTATCTCCTTACCTCTCTCTCTCTCTCTCATTCTTCCCCCCTCTATCTCTCCCTCTTTCTATCCCTACCTCTCCCTCGCTCTCCCTCTCTCCCTATTACAAACATAAGCCTATTTGTAATGAACCTTGATTATCTTCTTGATTCAAAATTTGTGTTTCAATAATGTTTGGATCCCTATAAATGGATGCATAGTTGATGTGAAGCTATCACTTCTCTATTGATACCTTTGTTGGAACATATTATGGTGTCCCCTAGTGACATTCACTAGGCAATGTGTATATAAAAGATGTGAAAGATCTGCTCCATCTCCATCTCTATCTTCCTCTCTATGTTTCTCCCCTATTTCTATCTCCTTACCTCTCCCTACATCTCTCTCTCTCCCCTCTCTATGTTTCCCATTATATCTATCTCTCCATCTCTCCCTATTTCTATCCCTCTCTCTCCTTCTCTCTCTCTCTCCCTCTCTCCCTATCGCTCCCTCTTTTTATATCTTTTTACTTCACCTCTATTCTTTCTATTTCTCTCCCTCCCTCCCTATCTATTTATATCTCCCCCTCTTTATCTCACTCACTCACACACACACATTTTGTTCCCTATCCCTATATCTCTCACTCACACACACTTCTTGTTTCTCCCTCTCCATAGATCTCTCTATCTTTCTATCTCTCCTCCCTCCCTTTCTATTACTTGTCTCTATCTCTCTATCTCTACCTCTCTCACATTCTCTTCCCATATCTCTTTCTTTCTATTCCCATATATCTATGTCTCCCTCTTTATCTCTCCCTATATCTCCCCTATTTCTCACAACCTCTCTCTATCTCTATTTGTTTATATCTAATTCTCTTTGTTTATCTCTTTGTCTCTATCTCCTTCTCCCCCTTTCTCTATATCTCCTTATATCACTATAGCTCACCATTTATATCTCTCCCTCTCCCTCTGTATCTTTATCCCCCAATCCCTCTTCCTTTATATATCTCTATCTCTTCTCCTTTATCTCCTTATCTTTCTCTATCTTTATCTCTCCATCTAGGTCTATCTCAATCTCTATCTATTTGTCTCCCTCTTCCTCTCTTGCTCTATCTACATCTCTACATTTATCTTCCTCCCTTTCCATTTATCTTTATACATCTCCCTCTCTCTATCCATCCATCTCTCTCCATCTCTATTTCCCTCTCCCTCTTCCTGAACCTCTATATTTATCTCTTTGCCTCTCTATCTCCATCTCTCCATATTTTTTCTTCCATCTCTCCCTCTATCTCTATCTCATTATCTCTCCATCTCTCTTTGCCCTTATAACTTTCCCTCTCTCTACCTCTCTATATATCACTTCCTATATCTTCATCTTTCTTTCTATCTCATTCTCCCTCACTTATATTTATCTCTTCCACATGTCTATCCCTCTCTTTATATCTCCCTCTCTTTCACCTCTCTCTAACTCCTTACTGTTGAGAATTGTGTCTCAACCTTGCAAGTTTTTTTCTGGAAAATTCTAGAATTTGTTTGTGGTAGTTCTCCACATGTTTGTGTTGGAAAAAGGTGTATGAGTGGTTAGAATGTGCCTTGTCCCTAGTAGAATATAGGAGGGCTAATTTTAGAGTATAAACAACTCATTGTATGACTTTTATGGGGGTCTAAATTAGAGGACAAAATTAAGGACGAAAATGCTATTTTAACTTGGTTGTTTTCCCATCTTGGAGTTACAAATGACAAGTGGGTAACATGTGGCATGGTTGTTTTGCCCATGGTTTTGTAAAACCACAAATGGTTTCCAGGTTGTAAATCACTATATAAGGAGAGTTTGAAGGATGGAGTTTTGCTTGCAAGGCTGGGTGCTAGAAGGATGCTAGTGATATCTCTCCAAGTTTGAGTTGAGGTGATGCTCTTGTAAGAACTTGCATTGCAAGTGTATTGTAATCATTTGTTGATTTGGTAATACATTATGCAGATTTTAGAGTGTGGGGTTTTTCTCCCGTAAGGGTTTTCCCCACGATAATCATTGTGTTATGTGCTCATTGTTTTTTTTTCATGTTTTTGTATGTTTCTTGAGATTCCTGTAATCAGTTAAATTGAAATATCATAATCGTTCTCTCAGGATTAGCGTAGGAAGTGATTCCACACACCTTTGCTTCCTTACAAGTGATATCAGAGCCTGGCCAATTTTGGTTCTGTTTGTTGGGTACAGGGTTTTTTGAGCTAATCAAGGTTTGAGTGGGAGCTTGTGCAGAGTATTTCATTTTTGTATTGCAGGATCGTAAAGATGGCAAGCATGTCAGGAAGGATTGATGTAGAGAAGTTTTCTGGCAGGAACTTTGAGATGTGGAAGCTGAAGATGGAAGATCTGTTGATTGATCGGGATCTATGGGATGCGGTGGATGAGAATATGTCAAGACCTGCAGATCCGACTTTAGCTGCATAGTATGATGTGACCGACAGAAAAGCTAAAGGTCTCATAAGATTGTGTCTTGCAAACTCAATTCTGATTAATGTGCATGAAGAATCTACTCCAAAGAAGCTTTGGAAGAAGCTAAGTGAGATGTACCAAGCAAAATCCCTTGTGAATAAGATTTTCTTGAGGAAGAAGTTGTATTCCTTGAGAATGGAAGAAGGTGGACGAATTTCGAAACATTTGGAAAGCTTTAATATGTTGGTGACTCAGTTGACCTCAGTTGTGGTGCCAATGGATAAAGAAGAAAGGTGTCAAATCTTGCTATGCTCGTTGCCAGACTCATGGGACAGCCTTGTCATGGCCATAGGGAGCACTTCAGTTGTCTTGAAGATAGAGGATGTTGTTAGTTCTCTACTTTCTAAGGAGATGAGAGGGAAGGTCTCTCTAAATGCCAAAGAGGCTTTGAGTGTTCGAGGAAGACCAAAAGAAAGAGGCAAGAACGAAAAGCAACATGGCCGTTCCAAGTCCAAAAATAAGGGGAGATCAAAATCCCCTGGTAAGTCCAAGGTAATCTGCTGGAATTGTGGAAAACTCGGGCACTTCCGAAAGGACTGCAAAGAGGAAAAGAAGAAGAAGAAGAAGAAGCAAGATTCTGATTCTGAGTCTGAGAAGGAAGATGGAGATGCTTTTATCGCAGTCTTGGCCACTAGTGTAGGTGACAATGTATGGTTGATAGACTCAGGTGCATATTTCCACATGACTCATAATAGAAACTGGTTTATTAAGTATGAAAATTTTGATGGTGGTAAGGTGTATTTGGGTGATAACTCTGTTCTTGATATTGTTGGCCGTGGAAGTATTCGTTTAAAATTTTATGATGGTAGAATTAGAAGATTTGATGGTGTTTTGCATATCCCGGGACTAGCAAGGAATTTGTTATCTGTTAGCAAACTAATAGATGCGGGTGTGCATGTACAGTTCTCTGAAGCAAGTGTGAAAATGGTAAGAGGTGCTATGGTGATAGCAAGAGGAAGCAGATTGGGTACACTATACCAGCTTGATGCATGCACAGTTGATTGCAATAGTACTTCTGATAAGATTGTGAAAAAGACTACTCTGTTAGAAAAGGAGAGGGTTTCTCTTTCAACAGATCGTCACGGTTTTTGGGTACCCAAGGGTGCTCTATCAAGTGAATCAAAGTTGCCTGCAGAGAAGACAATGTTATGGCACCAGTGACTCGGCCACATAGGTGAGAAGGGTCTACGAACCTTGAAAAATAAGAACCTCGTTGATGGATTGAATGATTGCAATCTTGAATTTGATTTTTGTGAGCATTGTATTTATGGAAAACAAAACCGCATTCAGTTTTACTCGAGTTCTCATAAGTCTTCATGTATTCTGGATCTTATCCATTCGGATGTATTTGGTCCAGTTGATGTTTCTTCTATTGGTAGATCAGTCTATTATGTTTATTTAATTTGATGATTTTAGAAGAAGAACATGGGTTTATTTTCTTAAGAGTAAAGCTGAAGTTTTCAGTCGTTTCAAAGAATTTAAAGCAATGGTTGAGTTGCAGACTGGAAAGAAGATAAAACGTTTGAGGACAAATAATGGCGGTGAATATTGCTCTAAATATTTTGATACATTTTATAAAGATTGTGGTATTAAAAGACAAAAGACAACTCCATATTCTCCACAACAGAATGGAGTTGCAGAAAGAATGAACAAGACCTTGATAGAGAAGGCTAGGAGTATGTTGAATGGTGCTGGATTAGAACAAAAGTTTTG
Organism: Sequoiadendron giganteum; assembly: GCA_007115665.2. NCBI lineage: Eukaryota > Viridiplantae > Streptophyta > Pinopsida > Cupressales > Cupressaceae > Sequoiadendron > Sequoiadendron giganteum. The sequence continues at coordinate 491,711,430 of CM021103.1, forward strand.
GGTTGAAACTGTAGCCACTGCCTGCTACCTGATAAATAAGTCTCCTACATCAGCTCTTGTTGATAAGACACCAATGGAAGCGTGGTCGGGCCACAAGCCTTCACTTAGACATCTAAGAGTGTTTGGTTGTGAAGCATATGCTCATGTGCCAAAGGAGAAGCGGACAAAATTGGGTAACAAAGCTGTTAAATGTATATTCATCAGATACAGTTATAGTGTGAAAGGATACAAGCTTTGGGATCCTATTGCACAAAAGGTATTTTATTCCAGAAGTGTTATTTTTAGAGAAACTATGCCTTCTTCTGTTACAGCACAACCAGAACAAACAGAAGAAAAGGAAGATGTGATTCAACTACCTGCTACACTAGAGAAAGTTGAATCGAGGCCCTTAGAAAGACAAGAAGTCGAGGAGAGCTCTACGAGTTTTGAATCATCAGAGGAAGAAGAGGTACCTGAACCTGAACCTGAACCTGAAAATGAACCAGATCTTGCTCGAAGGTCTACTAGACAAAGGAAACCACCTGAAAGGTATGGGTATTCTCCTGATGATTGGAGGTGCATATTTGCTTTGAATGCTAATATTGATGAACCGAGATCTGTGAAAGAGGCTCTTGGTATGAATGATTTAGAGTCCTAGAGAACAGCCATGGATGAAGAGATGGCAGCCCTTAAGAAGAATGACACATGGGACCTTGTACCATTGCTTGAAGGATGGAAGCCTGTTGGTTGTAAATGGGTGTTTAAAAAGAAGATGGGTTCAGATGGAAGCATTGAGAAGTATAAAGCACGTTTAGTTGCAAAAGGTTACTCCCAGGTTGAGGGAGTAGATTATGGTGAGATTTTTTCTCCTGTAGCCAAAATGGCATCCATTCGATTTTTGTTTTCTATTGTAGCAGCTTATGATCTAGAGATCAAGCAAATGGATGTGAAAACAACTTTCCTTCATGGAGATTTGGAGGAAGAAATTTACATGACACAACCAGAGCACTATGTGATGAAAGGTAAAAGTCATTTGGTCTGTAAGTTGAAGAAATCCTTGTATGGTTTAAAACAAAGTCCGAGGATGTGGTACCAGAAGTTTGATACATATGTGTTGAGTTTGGGATTTGTGCGGTCTAAATCCGATCATTGTATATATTTCAAATCTGATAGTGATCGTTTCCTGGTTATTGCTTTGTATGTCGATGACATGTTATTTATTGGCAAAGGAAAAGGTTTGATTGCAGAATTAAAATCTCAGCTCTTAGCAAAATTTGAAATGAAAGATCTTGGTGCAGCAAGACACATTTTGGGAATGGAGATTATAAGAGATAGACAAAGCAGAAAGCTTTGGCTAGGCCAGAGCAAGTATGTTGGTACTATTTTGAGGAGATTCAATATGCAGGATTTTAGACCATTGGGTGTTCCTGTTACAATGGGAACAAAGCTTTCTAGCTCACAGTGTCCTACATCCCCATTAGAGATGGAAGAGATGAGTCGAGTACCATACCAAAGTGTTGTAGGAAGTTTGATGTATGCTATGGTTTGTACAAGACCAGACATTGCCCAAGCAGTGGGAGTCCTTTCCCGTTACATGTTTAATCCAGGAAGAGCACATTGGGATGCAGTAAAAAGAGTTTTCAGATACTTGCGGGGTACTGTAGAGTACTCTATATGTTTTCATGGAATAGGAAACAAGCATTCCTTGGATATTTGTGGCTATGTGGATTCAGACTGGCCTGGTGATGTTGATAGAAGATCCACCAGTGCATATGTGTTTACATTATTTGGTGGTGCAATCAGTTGGATGAGCAAGCGACAAGCTGTGGTCGCTTTGTCCACTACAAAGGCAGAGTATATGGCAGCTACTCATGCTTGCAAGAAAGCCATCTGGCTCAAGAGATTGTGTTCAGATATAGAGTTCAAACAGGGTGCAGTGACAATATATAGTGATAGTCAAAGTGCAATCTGCTTAGCAAAAAACCCGACATTTCATGTCAGGACCAAGCACATTGATGTACAATATCATTTTGTGAGAGATATGGTTGAGGATGGCAAGGTGAAGCTGGAGAAGGTAGACACTTTGGTGAATGTTACTGATGCATTAACTAAGCCTGTGAGCACAGAGAAATTCAGATGGTGTTCAGAGTCTATGGGCCTCTCGACCCCTAGCAATTAAGTCCATGACACTTTGGATCCCCTGACTCTTGCAAGGTGTTCGACAAGTGGGAGAATGTTGAGAATTGTGTCTCAACCTTGCAAGCTTTTTTCTGGAAAATTTTAGAATTTGTTTGTGGTAGTTCTCCACATGTTTATGTGTTGGAAAAAGGTGTATGAGTTGTTAGAATGTGCCTTGTCCCTAGTAGAATATAGGAGGGCTATTTTTAGAGTATAAACAACTCATTGTATGACTTTTATGGGGGTCTAAATTAGAGGACAAAATTAAGGACGAAAATGCTATTTTAACTTGGTTGTTTTCTCATCTTGGAGTTACAAATGACAAGTGGGTAACATGTGGCATGGTTGTTTTGCCCATGGTTTTGTAAAACCACAAATGGTTTCCAGGTTGTAAATCACTATATAAGGAGAGTTTGAAGGATGGAGTTTTGCTTGCAAGGCTGGGTGCTAGAAGGATGCTAGTGATCTCTCTCCAAGTTTGAGTTGAGGTGATGCTCTTGTAAGAACTTGCATTGCAAGTGTATTGTAATCATTTGTTGATTTGGTAATACATTATGCAGATTTTAGAGTGTGGGGTTTTTCTCCGTAAGGGTTTTCCCCACGATAATAATTGTGTTATGTGCTCATTGTTTTTTTTTCATGTTCTTGTATGTTTCTTGAGATTCCTGTAATCAGTTAAGTTGAAATTTGCAGAATCGTTCTCTCAAGATTAGCGTAGGAAGCGATTCCGCACACCTTTGCTTCCTTACACTTACCCTCTCTCTCGCTCTTCCCACTCTATTAGTGGATAGCGATCCATTATACTAATTGTTAAACTTCGTAGCTTCATCTTATAATCAATCAGATAGCATGATCTGAAACCCTAACCTTAAAATTCGTCTTCCACTGTTCTTTTCCATAAGCATTGTTTAGTTTTTGATGGACCGTAAAATATTATTAATACTTAGAATTTAACAATAGTGTTTGAAGTGCTTGACCATTTCCTCCTGCAAACTGTCTGCTTGCTCTAATTTTCCAGCTGTTCTGTATGTCTGTATGGTCTCCACAAGTTTTACTTATTACTCAGTTTTAAACGATCATAGTTTGGCTTGTATGGTTCATTTTTTAATCATTCTGAAACTTTTTTGTATTCCACATTAATCTATTCACTTCTCTTACTTTTTCTGCATAATAGTGAAGGCGTGGATGGTTCATTTTTTAATCTTTCTGAAACTTTAGTGTATTCCACATCAATCTACTCACTAATCTGACTTTTTCAGCATAATACAGAAAACACTCGGTCTTTTCTTTTTTAAGAGTAAAAGGAAGGCCTGTAAATAATCTTTTGGCATTTGACATCTAGATACACAATTATTTTACAGTCCAGTCCATATTTGTTTTTGAGAATGCTTCTGAATGTAATTGTAAAAGTTGTTTTAATATCAACATTTTGGAGCATATCGAATGATCTATCATCATAATATAAAAAATAGAAAATAAATTCATTAAAACTTACTAAACAGAGTGGAAAAAGGGGGAGTGGAACGTGAGAAAAAACAGAGAAAATAAAAACAAAATTATTATATGGATAACCCTTCTGTCTGGGTTCTATTCTGCTCTCTTCAAATTACTTCAATTCCTACTGCATACTCAAATCAATCATTGAAATAAAACAAATGATATATTACAGACCAATTTAACTTACTAAACAGAATGGGATAAGGGGGAGTGGACTGTGGAACCTAAGAAAGAACAAGTAAAAGAAAAAATATATATTATATGGGCAACCTCTTCAAATTACTCGATGTTTCTTGTATTTGAACTCGAAAAAATGGTTTAATGAAGCATTTCGACATTAGCATATGGATATTTCATTACTTCATTTGCTTTTTGTACAGGTCACTATATATATCCAGAGTAAAAAGTATTCCCAAGAATATGCTTCTCCAGCTTGGCTCATAAACAGTTTACTTCAGGCTTAGGTGGTTTAGTTGAACTATAACATAAAAAAGTCAGATGCAGACATGCTGAATGAGAAAAACATGTCATTCAAATGAATGCCATACATTATATGATAATACTAATAAATATCATAGATTATATATCAAGGAAATAACATGCCATGCTACACCCTTTCTTCTACATACAAAGCACCCTGTAAATAACAGAAAAATGCACGGATTGTTTCGTAATTCAAGCAAGACAGAGGCTGCCACTAACACCGAAGGGCTGGGGCATTCTTAGTGTTCCTTTCAACTCTATTGCTCCTTAGTCTTAGTTGTCCCGCTCTGGCCTTCCTTGTTCTTTTCCCTTTGCCAAGCTTACTCTCCAAAAGTTTTATTTTGTCGTTAAGCTGAGCAATTGTTGACATTTGCAGCTTCTCAGTTTCCACCAGTTTCTCTACCATTTCCTTAAGTTTCTCATTTTCTTCCTCCCACTTATCACGATCTTGGTTTCTTTCAGATTTTGAAATGTTAGGTTCTAAGTAATGGATGTTCTCAGAATGCACAAGTTCATGTTTATTGAATGAGTTATCCATTACAAGTGTACCTACGATGTCAGCTGCCACAGATTCTATGTCATCAGTTGCTCTGCTGCATTTGGAGACATATACCTCATTTTGGAGGTGGAGATCATTTTTGATGTTACTCATAGCAGAAAATTCATCTCCTGTTATGAGAGCCTCGGTGGCTTTCTCAACGACTGAATTGTCTGATCCTTTGGCCATGTCAGCTGCAAAATCTCCCTCTCCGCTCATATTTTCTGCCATATTTAAAGCCTTCTCCATTTTGTTCAAATCGGTTTCATCAAGACCATCAGAATATGAAACAGAGAGGCTATCAGAAACCACCTGAGAGGAAGCCTCGGTAATGAATTCCTCATTGCTGTCTCCAGCAGTCTTCTCTGGAAGAGCATCTTCTAGTTCATTACTTCCGTATTTATCCAATTGAAACCCAGATACCTCAACCTTCTCGGTGTTGATTTGGTTTTCGGGTTCTGCCTCCAGCTCAAAGGGCATCACTTCTCCTTCTTGGTCCAGAGATACATTTTTATCTGAAACATTTCCATTCTCATCCAAGATGTTTGAATTGTCAAGACATATTTCTTTTTCTACAAGAGACACAGCCGAGTCTGCCTCCTTGAGGTTATTAGGTTCCGATTTCTCCTCTACAGATATATTCTCAAGAGATGCTTCAGACTTCTCTGCCTTAGCCTCAATAAGCATTGTTCTTCCTACTTGGTCCAGAGTAGCATTCTTCTCGTGCTCTTGAACCTCGATTGATGGTTTGCATATATCTTTTTCTACGGCAGAAGACAGAGCTGAATTTGGTTCTTTGAGGTTACCAGGTTCAGAATTCTCCTTTTTATCTACAGAATCAATCTCAGGAGATGATTTTGACTTCTCTGCCTCAAACCCAATAACCTTCAATTCTCCTCCTTGCTCCAAAGTAGCCATATCCTGCGAAGTATTTGCATTGTCATCCATTGCGTTCAAACTGTCTGAAGCTTCAGCTTCCTGCTCTTGGTCAAGAACCGATAGCGGGCATATTTCTTTGTCTGCAACAGGAGACAGGGCCGAATCTTGATTCTCGAGCTTATTAGGTTTTGATTTCTTATCTTCCTCCACAGAGAATATCTCAAGAGCTGGTTCAGACTTGTCTTCTTTCTCCATAACAATATTCTGAAGAGGCATAATTGCTTCATTAACTGATGAAATCATCTCCTCTGAAGTGACCAGCGGCTTTCTTTCATTTGAAAGATTTTCACCCTGATTTTCAGTCTCTTCATTCTGCAGATGTATCGACAAAGAGGGAATCCCAATTTCCCAGTTGCCAGAAACTTTCAGAGTCTCCTGCTGGACAGGTTCATTGTCTTCTACATTTTTCCTATCGTTGGAAATTGTGTTTTCAGTTTCCTCTTCTTTAATGTCAGCTTTTTTCAAAGCAAACACATTCTCTTTGCCATCATTACTTACTGCATTTTTAATTTCAAATGAATCTTGCTTGACAGTTTCTTTCTCCTGTGCATTTTCATCTTTTGTTATTTTATTCTGGACTTCTTGATTTTCTGAACTAATGCCTAACAAGGTATTACAAGAGTCCTCTGTAGCATCCAACCCCTTATCCCTATCATCAATCTTCTGGTGCACAGCAGCCATTTTGTTTTCTCTTTCACATATACATGGCTGTAAGTGACTGGAAGGAACCTCTTCAACAAGCTTGTCCAGCTTTTCCTGCAGTTGAACAAGCTCTCGTGCCAAAGACTTCCTAACATCTCTGACCACTGGATGCAGTCCCTGTAAAGTGTAAACACAAATACATGGTTATTGAGATTATCATTAAATATTTTTCACATAATCAGAAATAGCGTATAATATACAGTTTCTGAACACAAAAACAAGATTGTTGAGATTATCATTAAATATTTTTCACAGAAACAAAAATAACTTATAGTATATAATTAGCGCATGACATTTTCTTCTTCCAGTTTTCTTTCATCATCAGGATGAGGAGTAAATCTGAAACATTGATGAAAAACAAAGATCACACTACGAAAATCTTTTAACATTTTCAATTATAAAATATAGTTTCTGAACACAAACACGAGATTGTTGAGATTATAACTGAGTTATCTAAATAACTAAATGTATCCTATTGTAAGATATCAGCTTTATGCTTGATTTAGTTCTGAGAGATGACAGCAGATAAATTCTCCAATGGACAGGCATAGGTTCAGGCAGCGGACAATTCTGGTGTCCAAAGATTGTGTCGACTCGGGCAATTATGGTGACGCAAGAATTACTTCTAATTAAGCAATTCTAGTGAGCAACGATTACACCCCAAGAATAACCTTTCAAGCCCAATTGTTACCCCTAAATTGGCTGAATACTATATTGGTAATTATATTGAAATTTCACAAAATAAGGCTTGATTGCATAGTGCAAAAACTCACAGGGCAGTATGAAGTTACAAACATTTAGACTTAAAACGGTAGACACCTACTTTTAGTTATTTAGCTAGATACATTTAGAATCAAACGATAGATTCTTGATTATACATCCATTTAGTTATTTAAGTAGATTTCTTAAAATGAGAATGACCTGTTACCTGAATAGTATCTAGCTGAAGAAGCAGGCCCATCAAAGATTCACTCATTCTCGTCTTTGTTTTGTCATCTCTGCTGAGCTCTCCCTCAAATTCAGGGTTCATGATTTGTTGTTTAAGCTCCTCCATAGGATGCCTGATCTTGGCAATCTCATGAAGCTTTCTCAGAGGTTGCAATTTTCGTACTTGATATCCCCGGTACATAGCCTGGATTTTCAAGGCAGCTTGACCCCTACTGAGCTCTGCTTTTGTAATCGCACCATCTTTATCCTGCACATTTAAATCCTCTTTAACCTTTATTAATTCACCATCACGCATTGAATTTTTCAAACGCTCATTTTCCCCAGCCTTTTTTGTTTCATCACCAAGCTTTGAAGCCTTCGAAGTCGCGGCGTCATCAACTTTCTTTGTTTCACCAGCATGCTGGGAAGCTTTTAAACTTGCATTTTCCTCAGCCCTTTTTGTTTCATCACCAAGCTTTGAAGACTTCGAACTTGCAGCGTCATCATCTTTCTTTGTTTCACCAGCACGCTTGGAAGCTTTTAAACTTGCATTTTCCTCAGCCTTCTTTGACTCCACAGGGATCTTGAAAGCATCAGGTTTAGTATTTTGCACTGAGGCATTGGTTGTTAAGTCATTATCCTTGTGACGGGGACTAGGAGACCTTGAAGAACTCTTGCCATTGGTTTTCTTCTTTCCAGGAAGAGGATCAACTCTGAGACACACGGGAGGAAGCTTGGAAGCCCTAGGTGAGGACGCCTTATGATTCTCTGCAGCCTTTTCCTCTAACTTCTGCACCTGTGCTTGCGAAGACTTTACTTTCTCTAGCTGCTTCACAGGAATGTCTCTTGCCTTTATTTCCAGAACATTTTCCTTATCCTTCTGCACTTCTGCAGATTTTTCCTCTTCTAGTTGCTTCACAGGAACGTTTCTCGCCTTTATTTTCCTTATACTTTCCTTTGCCTTCTGCTCTGCTGCAGATTTTTCTTCTTCTAGTTGCTTCACAGGAATGTCTCTTGCCTTGGTTTCCTTTCTAGCCTCCCCAGTTCTTTCTTTTTCGTTCACCTTTCCAGCCTCCTGCACAATTACAGGTCTAGCCCCTGATTCATTTATTTTCTTCTGCTCTTTTTCAAAACCTCCATTCTTAGTCCCTTCGTCAAGGTTTGCCACACTCGAATTTCCTTCTCCTAACTGTTCCACATTAACGTATCTTGCCTTTGCTTCCTTGCTTGCCTCCCCACTCCTCTGTTTCTCATCCTCGTTTCCAAACTTCAGCACAAATGGAGGCCTATTTTCATTACATCCATTCGCCCTCCCTTCCTGAGAACTTGTCATCTTCGAATTCTCTTCAGGAATCCAGAGGACAGGAAAAGGATGTAATTTTCCCTCAAATAAAGAATTCTCCTTTTCTTTTTGTTCTCCTTGAGGCCTAGCGATTGAGTCTAGTGGAATCCAATATCCAGGAAACTTATTATTATTTTCATTTCCTTCAAATTGAGATCTTTTCTTATATTCGTCTAAACCTTGAGGCCCAAGGCTTGAGTCCAGGGGAATCCAATATCCAGGAAGCTTGTTCTTATTTTCTCCCCAACCTAGAGGCTTGCAGTTGATGTCCAACGGAATCCAATTCCCTGGGAACCACCGGTCCTGGTCCTTATCCCCCTCATTTCTGTTCCAGTTCACAGGAACGCAGTAAACAGGATGACCTTCTTTCCCTTCATTTCTATTTCTATTATCAGGAGCTTTGCTATGCCATTCCAAAGGATTAAAATACACAACAGGCCCAGCGAATTCCTGCATATTCCGTGTCTTCATCTTCACATCCTCAGTATTTTCATCCTTTAGATCTTTCCCTTCAGCTCCCTTCATAGTCCTTGTCTCAAATTGGCACACATGATTCGGACACCCACAACAGTGAGGTTTCACCTGGTGTTTTTCACCAGGATCTGGTATTAATCCATAGGCCACAGGTACGAACCGCATTGGATACTCATCAGGGTGCCGAAACTGGTCGCCTGGGTGAAAAGGCCTAAAAGCAAAAGACCCACTAGCAGATGGTGGTGGAGGAGGATAAACATAAACAGGCCTTAAATCTCTGCCAAAACCCCTGCCAAAATCTCCACCAAATTCTTTGGCATTTCGTTCATAAGATCTTGGATCCCAATCTCCATACTTCGGCCGATAAGAATAATATCCATCTTCCCTAGGCTGATGATAATACCAATAAGGTCCTTCATAGTTACCATAACCCAATCCTTGGGGTCTTGCTTCTCTGTAACAATAAGGCTCCTCCCAAATTGGTCGAGCTTCTACATTTGTTGGAGCCCAATAGTATGCAGGGTATGGGCGCCTATAAACATGGCTCATTGTTGGAGCAATATAATTGACTTCAAACTGCTGGAAAATACTGAATTCAAATCAATAAAAAAATATTGAAATCAATATACCTACAATGACAAAAAAATTCCTCAAATCACATAAGTTTTGTCACACTGAAGTTATATCTTCAACTAACACAAATTTATGGACTTTCTTTTGTGTAATTCAGACAAATTTACCAACACAATAAAAAGCATCTTTTAATCCGCACTGTTCAAGTATAAAGGCAGAGAACAATGAGAAAAGATATTTCAATTCACGGATATTTATTCAGAAAGAACTTATTTAACAATGCACACAAAATTCACAGATATTTATTCAGAAAGAACTTTTTTAACCATGCACACAAAACCTTACGATACAATCCTCATTTCGCATTACTCCAAGATTCTCACACAAATTTTCCTTGACTTAGACAAGTCATCCCTTCAACTCATACAAATCAATGGGCACATCCATTTTCTTTCTTCAATCTACACAAAATTATGGACACAGGCCAAAACTTTTGTTCGTTTCACACTAATTTATGTATATAAACCTAAACAAACCTTTCACAAACTTTTCCACTCAAGCAAGTTTTTGATAGAGAGTTAACTTATATATTTTTTTTCTCTTCACCTATAATAGTCCCATACCAAATATTTATATACAGTGTACACACAGACCAAAACTTTTTCTTCAATTCACACAAACTTATCTATGCAGACCAAATAAACTTATTTGTTTCACTTTAATTTGGTTACAGAGATTAAAAATGCAAAAATAAATTATTCCCTGCACAGATCAAAATATTCAATTTTACAGATTTCAAAACTTTTTTCTATGAATCTGTCAACAGGAACAGAAAACATTTCTTATTTTAAGTAATCAATGGGATGATCTATCAGGATTCAACTGTAAATTAAAACTCGTCTATTCATATTATATACGTAGTGATTCACAAAACTTGTATCTAATTTGTATGAATGGTCCTCTTAATATTTCTTCTATCTAAGTGACGTTCAAAGAGGTAAATTATCAGAGCTCACCCATCCCAAATTGTCTCAATATCAAAACCACTTAACTCACCAATACATTACAAATTCTGCAACACATATAATACCTTAAAAATCTCCTTAGATTGTGAACACCTCCTTCTTAATCAAAGATTTTCAAAGAGATTTGTCCAGAGCAGAAACTTTCTTCAACTCACAAATTTAATTTTTCATGCAGAGACGAAATAATATTCGAAAGGGTAATTTATTTAACTAAACTTCCACACAATTTTTTCTAAACAGGCACAAGGGTAATTTATTAAACTGAACTTTCACACAATTTTTTCTAAACAGGCACATTTTTCAACAGGGACCAAAAATTTCAACCAATCAATGGTTTTAAAATACAGATATACATCTACACAAAAAGATTTCTTCAATTCACAAATTTATCTATCAATAAAGAAATACTTATAATTGAAAAGGTCAAATTATACTTGCTACTCCAGGACAAAACTTAACAAATTTATTCCTTAACCATTCATCATAAAACTTCTAACCATTCGTCATAAAACTTCTAAGATGCCTCCAGTTAAATCAAAGATATTTAAAATGATACATCTAAACCACAATCTTTCTTCACACTCACACAAATGTATCTGTCAATACAGAAAAAAAAAAAAAAAATGAATTCAAAAGACAGGTCATTTTCTTCAATTAAACTCTAAAAAAACTCTTATTTCAAGCAATCAATAAATTTTCAGATAACAGATACTTGCCCAGGCCAAAGACTTTCTTCAACTCACAAATTTATTGATCTATACAGAAACAAAACAGAAAACAATTCATAGAGCCCTTCCCGTGTATTTACGTTGATCAAAACATTTAAGTATGATTTTTATAATCTTATTATTTAACTGCTATACAGACATTTGCGTCGGCCCTTCAGATCAACATTGCATACAGAATTTCAGACCAAAATTTCTGAGGGAAAATGCAATAATAATTCGATTAACGGGATTCAGACTGGTACCTTTATTTTCTTGGAGTCTACAAATGATCAACCTGTACTCTATTCCACAACGCCTGATTTAGCAGTAAACGATGCAAACTTTCCTCTGTATTTCGCTTGTCTCCAAATTTGGTCCGACGATTATAAATTTTGTAGCTCTTGACACCTTTGTTTGATTCACTGGAGTGGAATTTTATAGTTTCTTTTCCTTTTTCCCGTTGTTTCGCGTATTTTCTTCAGACTTCCAGAAACGTCGTGAACTTGCACGAAGTTTTACATTGTTATTTTCTGGAAGAATATTTAATGTGGACCAATGGCGTTTTTAACAAGTGTCCCAATAGAATAGTAATAATAGTGGTTTTTTGACATTATATAATATATTATATTACATTCTATTCTATTATATATTCTACAAGATTATATTATATTAATTTATCATATTATGTATTATATGGCTTTATTATATAGATATATAGTATATTTATATTCTATATTATAAATACAAATATATATTATATTATTTGTCTTTTCCATAATCTATTATAATATTCCTCAAAGAAATTTAGTTGTTGGACAACTAACATTAGTAATTGATAAGTTCATATTCTATTAAAATAGTGAATGAATTTTTTTGGTAAAATATAAATATTTAAAAAGTCTTTATGTGGTTCTAAATCTTATTTAACTTGTTGAAATACATTTGATTAATATATTTTAATAGTTATAAAATGTAGTTAAATTTTCGACATGACTTGTCTACTAACATGTATAAAAAAGAGTATTGAATTGCTAATACTTTTTGTTTAGATTGTTTAGAATATTGGCAATAGGTGTTGTCATTGATGTCAACTCAATATGAGTTGTCATTGATGTTAAATGTGTATGTTGAAGTATGCATATACTCTAGAGATAGTTGTTGTATAGTTGATATGTGTTAGTGCTAGTCTACAATGTTGTATAAATAAAATGGTGACTTGAGTGGGATGTGGAGGTTGGAACATATGCTCTGATATGTTTCAAACATACCATCCTTGTTTGGTGTACCACACATAATGATAAGTTGCAAAAGCTTTGCTATGGTATTCACTATGATAGAGTCATGGCTTTTTGGTTCACATCCTTCTATAGAATAAGTTTTTGTCTTGCGGTCCAGAAGATAAGATGGTTGAGTTGTGAAAACTCTATTTCCAAGAGTTCAAGTCTTTACACCTTCCACAATAAGAGTTATAGTTGGCAGCGTTCCAGTCTGCGCAATAACGATGAAGGCTTGTGGGAATGCTCTACGTTCATTTGGAAGTGAAGATTTGGCCTTGCGGTTCTATAGACATAATCAATGATGTCTAATGCATAGTACTTAGCAGCTTCAAGTGTTTTGGTGGTCCACAAGATCAATTTTCAAATGACAATTTGCTATAATTTGTCTGAAATTATTTGTTCCTATGTTTTTAGTAGGTTTTCTTAGTTGCACCAACTTATGATGTTCATACATTTCAAGAAATGGCTGAAGGAATATATTGTGCATGAACTACAATGCTTGCATGTTGATCTGTATGATGGTTTTAATCTCTCCTCGGGAGTATAAAGTTGAACAAATGGTAGTTTTGGTGGTGTTGTCACTATTTGGGTCGACAAACTTGTTTCCTTCATCAACAGTTAATCCTGATTGATTAATTTTCTTTTGGAGGATGTGTTATGTTGTGTTTGGGTCCCATAATGTTGTGTGTTAATCCATAATTATTTTTCTTGTAATATTATAATGTTTGGAGTTGACTAGTATGGTATCAAACATTTATTCTAAAAGGTTATCTTGGAGCCAACCTACTTAAGGTTTTGTGTTGTTGTGGAGGATCTATATATAGAAGATCAAATCAATTTGTGAAGTAGTAGCGGTTTTTAGTGGAGTGTGAAAGTAGTATGTTGAAGATGAAATGTGCAAAGTTTGTGTAAAGGGTTAATTGTGTGAAAAAGGAACTACAACATCAGCATATGTTGGATGCTTCTTCATGTAGTAGTTCATATTCTTATTTCTCATTATAATTTTCATGTATCATGCTTTGAGATAGTGAGTCTCATCAGGTCCTTTGTATCTTTCCCTAAGGTTGTACACCTTAGTCTACAAGTCCATAGGTAGTGAGCCTTAAACAAACATTTTAATTCTTATTAGCAGTGAGCTATGTATATATTGTGAGTTAATTTGAGCACCATGGTTTTTTCCTCATTGGGTTTTCCACGTAAAAATATCAATGTGTTTTGTGTGGTGCATGTTTTATCTTCTTCTCCTTTTCAATCTAGGTGATACATGTTTAATCTGCAAATGGAAATGGTTAAGTTTTAATATATGTTGATTCACCCCCCTCTCAACACAACATTGTGTTCAACAATTGGTATCAGAGTTGAGTGCCTTGAGAAGCTTAAAAACTAAGGTTGATCCTGTAATGTAGATTTTCTAGAGATGTTCTGCAAACTAATTAAGATGATCAAATCTAACAAATAATCTAAATAAAAATAACAAAGAACAAGTAAATGAACATAAAAAAATCAAAACAAATAGCTTGAAACGATCTCACTGACTATGCATCCACTTCTTTGAATTATCTCGATTGTCCTTCTCCATTTTGTTGTATTAATATTCTTGCCCTCAAATTTTCAATATTGATGTAAGAATAACCTTGTTGAATGTCTAAGAAAAATATCGAAGATTAAGTTTCTTCTCAAAAGTATTGATTTCAATAGGAGGAATAATGATAATGGCAGGCCATTTTATAGATTTTGGGTTTTCGAACGATCGACTTAGATTCAAAGAGAGATTGACAAACAAGATTGATGAATGTCATGCGATGTGAGTTATGTGTCAGATAGAATGTGAGTTTAGAAAAGACTGCAAGATAAAGATTAAATTAGAACGATAACTCAATCTTTTGTCAAGACTGTTCAAAAATAGAAAGAACATGAGTTCCAAATTAAATAAACAATTTAATCTTGAGTTAAGAGTCTTCAAAAATAGAAGAAATAGACTTTGAATGACAAATACAAAGTTAGAATTCGAAGAATAAAGAATTTGAATGCACACATGAATTAATTAATTAAATAAAGATATTTAATTAATAAAAGCTTTCATGCATATGAGTTAGAACAAATTAACTGACTAGTTGTGATAGAGAGTCCTCTCGCAGAGACGATCAGATACCGAACTCGGAGATAACTAACGAATTTAAAATAGATCTTGAGTCAGAAGGTGAGTGAATAATTTAGATAACTAAACGATAGAAGAATGTGACATAAACAATTAATAATGAATTAAATGTTAATTTAATTCAACATTCAAAATTGACAGATTTAATTAAATAAATAAAGATAATTTATTTAATTTGACTGTTGAAAGGGGTTATTGAATAATTAAATAATAAATATTTAATTATAGTTGAAAAGGTTAAATTGAATAATTAAATAATAAATATTTAATTATAGTTGAAATACGACAAAGGGGTAATTAAATAAAAAATTATTTAATTAAGAAGGAAGAATTAATTAGTTAGCGACATAATTAAATAAATATGATTTATTTAATTAATCAAGTTGAATAAAGGTCATTATGAATTAATGAATTAATTAAAAGGGGTATTTAATTAATAGATGAAAGATGTGTTAGAAAGGTAATTAAATAGTTAACATTATTTAATCATGACCATGGATAATACAAAATTATGTCGAAAGTGGTACTCGCAGGCCTAGACCAATTTTCGGTATCTACAGTTTGCCCCTCTTTGATACAATGTCATTTCGGCGTTGTGTCAAAGAAAATATGCCTCGATCGTGCCCCAATATGAAATAGGTTAGGATATGCCCCCTCGAGAAAATTGACAATTTTTGAAATTTAAAAAAAAAATCAGGAAATATTCCCAATAAGTCAATTTGATGGTCAAAAATGCTATGGAGTTGACGAAATTGAATTTGGATGTGTTATGGACAAGTACAAGTCAATTGTGTTAGAGTAATAAGTTATTATACTTAATTAATTTAATCATATTGGTTAATTAATTAAGTCACTTATTCCTTTAGGTTGCTTAAGCTAAACTTAGGCACATTAATAATTATTTATTAATTATTAAGTGTGCACACTAGGGTTTCCTAATTTTAGGTTTTCTTGATCTCCTCATAAGGATTGATCACATTGTAATTATCAGATCATTCAATAATCATATTTTGGTTTTAGCTTGCACATATTTGCTCTGAGGGTTTACAGAACATCCTCTTGTTTGTTCTGAATATCTATTGCATGTAATAGGTGATTGCTTGCAGGTGATTATTGGGGACTATGAGGTTGAGTTTTATCAACTTCTACATGGTATCAAAGCTCCAGACCTGCGGCTGCCTGTTCGTGATTAGAAGATATTCTCTCACAGTGTTTTTTTCTATGCAAGGGTTTCAAGCCAGGCTGATTTTTTGTGCATCTGGGGGTAGGCAATTTTTCTGTGCATTTATGGGCCAAACGGATGTTGCCATCACATTCAGAGTACCTAAAAACCCCTAAATCGACTGTCAAATCATCGAAATCGGACAAGTGACTCTGAGAGGCAGTTTTTTTTCATTTTTGGGTTGTACGGCCTGGTATGACACACAATCCAAGAAAAAAATAAAAATCATAGAATTAATGGGCGCCGTCGTCAGTTAACTGCTAGTGGTTAGCCTAACCACTAGGCTTAACCTCAAACCTTTTTTGGAGTTGTTTTCACGAAATCGGGTGTATTTTTTGCATAGGATCTCCGTTTTGCGAAAACAAGATATTTCTAGAAAGCTGGTTATGGCGCCATTCCAGTGGTGCTAGTTATTTCTTCTGATTTTTCCATTTTGCAGTCTTGTTTTCCAGTCAAAGTTAGAACTTGTTTTTTTCACTCCCGAGGGCGTATCTTTTGCGTCTGAACTCCGTTTTTCGCAAACGAATAGGCGTTGGAAAGGTGTTGCAGTGATCTTTCTAGATCTTCAGTCTATTGTATCAAAAAATTTACTAGGTAAATTTTATTCAGCTTTGTGTGTTTTTACACTTTGCTCAATTACTTGGCCATTCTGGCACCTACATGGGTTCTGTTTGCTTGGGATGGGTTATATTAATTTGATCTAAATGCAGTAAGGTCAGATTTCTCAGTTTTTTTATTTGAAGAGTTATCATGGGTTTTTCTACTCATCCTTCAGTTGTTATTCTGGAACGGGGTAATTATGAGTCATGGGCAAAGGGTATACTTACACATTGTAGGTGGCTTAATATTTTGCCTTATTTGTATGATCTCATACCTGAACCAACCACTTTAGAGGGAAAATTAGCATGGGATATCATTAGATATCACATAGTAGGACTTATATTGTCTAGTGTTGATCATGACACTGTGTTGGCTATATCGGACATTAATTGTCCTCACCCACTTTGGATACATCTTTGGGAGATCTTTGGAGACCCTAATATCTCTCCATTCCCAGAGGATCCTGCTTCAAATTGTCTCATACCCATTTCTTGGAGAGAGAATACACCCTTTAATCATGATACTTTAGAGGAGCTTGATTATTTAGACACCCTTGCATGTTCCGATGGATCAGAGGCTTGTCTCATAGTTCCTACTCTTCAGACTGAGACTTCATGAACATCTCTTATTGTTCCTGATTCAGTGCAGCAGGGCATCATATGTCTTCCAGACACAGGTACTTTAGACTCTTATGTTGTAGACATACCTTTCTTGTTTGTTGAGTCCTATATTGCAAATTTGGAGGATTATTTTGAGTACATTCATCTCCTCTACCTTGACAGTCAGGTTATCACTGTATGCCCACCATTATCAGTGCATTCAGAGGTTGCATTTCAGGATTCTCTACATCAATTTGGATTTGATATCATTTTTTTTAGTTCAGATAGAGAGATTCCTCAACATCTGATCATGGCACACATCTTGAGATAGATTGGTTCATTACTCTTCGCAGGGTTTCTTCGACATCGTACTTTGGATCTGTTTCTTCCCAAGGGAAGGAATATCATTTGCCGCTTCAGGATCTCCTTTTGGATTCTACATCAGACATCTACCATTGTGACACCCGAGTTTCTTCATTGTGGGGGGGGCCTTCTTCTCTCTTTCTATCTCTCCTATGGAGACCATTGTACATGTACTTATATGATAGAAGTTGTCTATGGGGAGTATCATGTAATCTACCTCCTATCCTTCTTTCATTAGTACATTGCATTCCTTCTTTGCATTCTATTTTGGGGAGGATTTTTGTTCCCACTAGGTTTTCTCCTTTACCCTGTTTCATTTAGTTTGCATTGCTTTTGTAAATGGGTACCTGAATTGGCCTTCGTTGTCGGGACCCATCTTTGCTTTCATGCATCTTTTTTCTAGTGTTTTAGCTACTCCCTATGTTCATCTTAAGGGGGTGTTAGAGTAATAAGTTATTATACTTAATTAATTTAATCATATTGGTTAATTAATTAAGTCACTTATTCCTTTAGGTTGCTTAAGCTAAACTTAGATACATTAATAATTATTTATTAATTATTAAGTGTGCACACTAGGGTTTCCTAATTTTAGGTTTTTTTGATCTCCTCATAAGGATTGATCACATTGTAATTATCAGATCATTCAATAATCATATTCTGGTTTTAGCTTGCACATATTTTCTCTAAGGGTTTACAAAACATCCTCTTGTTTGTTCTGAATATCTGTTGCATGTGATAGGTGATTGCTTGCAGGTGATTCTTGGGGACTGTGAGGTTGAGTTTTATCAATTTCTACAAATTGAAGTTGGAAGGTTAAGCGGCCAATAAACAAGGTCAGAAGAAATGCCACCCAAACCCTAGGTATAAATAGGAATTAGGTTGAAAACCAATTCATTTGCACCCGAAAGAGTTGAAGAACTGAGATTGTTTCTCTGAGTTTTGGATGAAGATGGCTCCCATTCCATATGCTTTGCATCGAGGTTATCGGATTTAGACCTTCAGACGGCCAACTGATGTAGAACCACCAGTATGTACCCTAAAACGAGCTTTTGAAATTTCATTTTGCACGTAGTTTTAGGCACCTAAATTTTAATTGGCAAATGCGGTCTTTCGGGATCAACGCATATGCGATCATATGCAACACATTTTCTTGCGGAATGATGCATATGTGAAATCACATCTAGGCTAGGTTAGGCCATTTTAGGTATTCAACACAAATGAGATAAAATGCACCACATTTGTATTCTTGAAATGCATTTGCATTTGTGAGAAAAGGTTGGATTTTGTGCAACGCATATGAGATATGTGATGCAAATTGTTGTAATGCAACACATTTGTATGAATGCACCACATTTATTATTGTGCGTTGCATTTGGCTAGCAAATTTTCCAAAAAAAAATTCTAAGAAAAACTTGAAAATTTTGACATGTTGGTTAAAATGCAGGTTGTGTTAGATCCGACCTATATTCAGTAGACACACAAGAATACCTTTGAGTTGAGATCTCGGTTGGTCAGTGGTGAGACACGGTTATCATGGAGACTAGATTTATAGCATGTGTTGACTATTCCCACGATTCGGGCAAACAAAGGCATGTTGACCGCTTTGTGCGAGCGATGGCATTCAAAGACTTCATCGTTTCATTTTTCGACTGGGGAGGCGACAGTCACATTGGAGGATGTCTACAGGATTCTAAGACTTCCTATCAGAGGAGAGCGGATGATGTATGATACCCAACATGGATTTAGTGAGCTGGCTAGATACTGTGTATGACAAAATTAGGAGTCTAGGTATAGAGCATTACGAGATCATATGGCAAGTGTTGGCTGATAGGTACAATAGGATTGACTGCATCCTATGTACATTGATAGGGGGTATAGTTCTTCTGGATCGACGAGGTCATGGTTTTCCTATCAGGTGGGGAGAGATGCTAGTGGGGATGTTGTAGAGAGAGACTGTGTATGCCTAGGGTCCGTGTTTATTGGGCATGTAATACTTCCACTTACATGACATAGTGTATAGAGACACACAGTCGATGAGCTATGGGACTACTCTTCTAATGGTTTGGGCATAGAAAAGATTGCCCCAGTCATTTTGTTGAGACAAACCACAAACAACAAACAAATAAAAGATTGGTCATGAGATGTCATTACTCCTCTAAATCCTTGATAGAAAATCCTTGAGAAAACAAGTAACATGACTCAAAAACCAAAGTTAAAAAGATAGTTGATAGACAACAACCAAAGAAAAAGAGTCCTGAGACATCCTTGCTTCTCTAAATCCTTCAAGGGACATCTTTGAGAAAGCTAGTAACCGGACTTAACTCACAAATTGATAAAAAGATAAGACAAAATAAGATATTAAGTCATAAAGCCAAATAAAAGTATTGGCCAAAACTTGATCTTGTGGGATTATTTGATTGTTTGATGTTTGACATAGCGTAATGCGAGGGATGACACATACCGCATAAGACGTTGAGTCTGGTTTCGACTTGGTGACTATTTGTGTAAGGCATGACAAAGCCTAGTTTCAAAAAGACATGTGTCGTACAAGACGTTGGAGCCTGATGATGTTGATGTGAAAAGCTACATGAGGCTATGAAAATTTGATGATGTTCATTGACAAGAAAGACATATCTTGCTTAGACATAGGTTGATCAATTTGACAATGTGTTTGATATTGACTTGATGACTATTTTGAGATGTTGCTTTGTTTGATGCATGAATTATTTTGATTCCTTGACTGATTAAAAGTGTGTGTGTGTATTGATCGTGTATGACTTGAGATGATACCCTAAAGGACTAACCTAATGTGGCCTCGGGGACTCATCGACTGATTAGCCTTGCCTACATTGTACACGCAAAGACCTTGTAGTTTGACCAAACTTTAACTGACATAAATGACTGAAGATATGTACTTAAGCTGATGATATGCAATGTGTGTGATAGTGAATGTGATTGGGAATGAGCCCTATTGGATTAACCTAGTGCAGTCTTGAGAGCTCATCAATTGATTAGCCTTGCCTACGTTGTACACGTAGATACCTTGTAGTTCGACACGACCAATGACTTTGAATGTACAAAGAGTCATGATTTTAATGTGTGTGATACATGACAAACCTAGACAAATAGACCAAATGCCTCGGGGGCACATCGACTGATGGCCTTGCCTACGTCCAGTTGCAGAGGCAACGTAGTTTGACTATGTCTACAACTAACTTAACATGTCTGACTTTGACTCTATTTTTTGGATTTTTTGACATGTTTTGAGTTTTTGTCTTTTTGAAGTTTTCAGTGTTTTTGGATTTTTTAGGATATTTTCTAATGGTGTAATGTTATGTACAAGGTCCTCATGGCACAAAATAAGGATTTTCCCCCAGTCGGGAATAAGACATGTGAGATAGAGTGGGGAATGTGACAAAATAGACTTTGATGTCAATTGTTTCAAGCAATGGTTAAGACAACCATTTATTATGAGGGATGGTGAAAAAGTCTGATTGGAATGATGGTAGACGAAAGAGCAGATTTGACTACACATGACACCTGTTTTCCAAGTTTTCACCATGGTACTTATCCATAGCACCACCGAAGTGGTTTTCACTAGTGGATGGATTATTTCTCGTTACTTTTTTGTTGATTTTTTAATTTTTTTGGTGTTACAAAGATGCCTGTTTGCCAGGTTTTCATCAAGGTAACCATTTTTTTTTTCTATTTTTTATATTTTTTCGATTAAGACAAAAACTCTCAGAAGCTATGCATAGAACCTCTTTAGATGCAGGTTGTTGATTAGTGACAAAAGTGGCTCTCCTTCAGGGGTAGAAAGTTGGTACGCTCCTGATCCAAAAGCTTCTATGACAATATAAGGCCCTAACCAGTTAGGTTCAAAATTACTTGGCTTTTCTCATTCAACTTGATTCTTGGGATTCTCCATTAAAACCAGGCCACCAATGTCAAAGTATCTATTTAGAACTTTCCTATTATAGCTATGACAAAGACGATTATGATATGCTTGCAAATTCTCTAGTGCTTTCTGTCTTTGTTCATCCAGTAATTCTAGCTCTCGTAATCTGGATACATGGTATTCTTCATCGTCAATGTGACCTTTCAAGGATACCGTCAGGGAAGGAATTTCAACCTCAATAGGTAAGATAGCTTCAGATCTGAATACTAGGGAGTACGGAGTGGCACTAGTGGGAGTAAAAATGCTTTTGCGGGAAGCCCATAAGGCAGGATTTAGTTGTAGGTGCCAGTTACAACCATCGTTATTGATAGTCTTCTTTAGTATTCTAACAATAGTTTTATTAGATGCCTTGGCTTGGCCATTACCTTGTGGGTAATATGGGGTGGAAAAATGATGTTTGATATGGAACTCATTACATAGATGGCGTACTTCTTGGTTTTTGAATGGATGACCATTGTTTGTGATAATGGATTAGGGTACACCATACCGAAAAATGATATAGTTTAAGATAAACTTGGATATTTGTGTGTCGGTGATGTAGGTCATGGGAATAGATTCAATCCATTTGGTGAAGTATTTGGTGGCGGTTATGATGAATTTATGGTTGTTGGATGATGGAGGGTGTATCTTACCTATGAGGTCAAGTCCCCATTGGGAAAAGGGCCATGGTGATATAATCGAATGAAGATTTTGTGTTGGTTCTCTTATCAAATCTCTATGTATCTGACACTATCTTCATTTCTTTACAAAGATATATGAGTATTTTTCCATTGTAGGCCAATAATAACCTAATCTCATAATTTTATGGGCTAAAGTAGGACCGCTCGAATGGGATTTGCATATACCCTCGTGTACCGCTTGCAAGGTTGTTTATGCTTCTTCAACATCGAGACATCTCATTAGGGTGTTATCTAAGGTACATCTATATAGGGTATCTCCGATGATGGTGTATTTAGCTGACTTACGGTTAAAGGTTTTATGTTGATTATTTGACAGGTCTAGAGGTAAGGTTTGGTCATTTAGATAGTCGAATACGTATTTGTACCAAGGGGAAGTAGGACCAACAATTGTACACATTGTCGCAGAATCAGGGACATCATAGGCGGGGACCAACAAATATTCAACCAAAAACTCAAACTTAGACACGTTGGTCAGAATATCCAATAAGGAACCCATAGTTGCCATAACATCTGCAACCCTGTTCTAAATACGCGGTATTTGTTGAAAGGTAATTTCATCAAATTATTGCTTGAAACTGTCGGCCATGCACTTGTAGGGGGCAAGTTTCTCATCCTTAGTCTCATAATCATCATTTACTTGCTAGACTACTAGTTGGGAATCACCAAAAACATGTAGACTCTTAATCTTCCATTGGGCTGCCATTCTTAATGATGTCACTAAGGTTTCATACTTTGCTATGTTTTTGGTGCAAGGGAAAGCAATCCTAAATGATTTAGGAATGGTATTTCCTTGAGGTGTAACAAATAGGATACCTACTCCTGAACCACGATTTGTATGTGACCCGTCAAAGTATAATTTCCATTATGTTCTACTGTCAACTATGAAGATAAATTCATCAGGAAATTTTTCCACTAAAGGATGGTCTACCTTTATGGGTGCATCTGCTAATTGATTTGCAATCACCTATCCTTTTATAGCCTTCCTTTCCACATATTGGATGTCATACTTGCTAAGTATCATAACCCATTTAGCCAATCGGCCTGTTAATGTTGCTTAGGAGATATTTGAGGGGATCAATTTGAGCATATAGTGCCAAATTTTTTGAGTAGTGAAGACTACCGCAAGATAGGCACAATTGTGTATGTTAAAGATTTTTTCACTAACTGAAATTGTGTATGTGAACTGTGTTATATGTCTTCTTGGTAAATTTGGTGTATCACTATAGAGTTAGTTTCATTTCAAGTACTCTTTCTTAACCTTTTCTTGACAAGAAATTATTAGTTTAGGTGATATCCATGCTAGGAAGCTAGCCTTCTTTAGAGGTTCTTTTCTAGTTTTAGGTGACCCACATCCTAGAAAAGTTCCCATGTTCCTCTAAAGTATCAAGTTCTGCAACTTGATAAGGGTGCAACTTTAAGAGATAACAATTTCTGGCATGCTTGGTGGGATAGCGAACTAATTTTCTCTCTTTTTTACTACACAGTGTTGTTGTTTGGTGTGTTCAACAATACTTTCTACCTTCGTAAGCAAGGTTTTAAACATACCTTATGAGTCCAAGCTCTAAATAACTAGTTTCAACTGTTTAGTTGTTGTTTCATGGTAATATATCTTACCATTCACTATTTCATGAAATTATTCTGCATGCGTATTCCTATCAGCCATATCATACTGAGGATGCTGCAAGTTTTACTAAAAATGACCGTGTAACAACAAATTACCAATATTTTCATCATGTTTTCTATCCTCCCATCCTTGCCCAATCTCATTAACAATCAGTATATGATCAAAATCAACCCCAAGAGGAGGTTTTTAATGCTAACCAACATGAATATTTGCATAACCAGCCTCCAAAGCATCATTACCGGATTGTTTTGGACTTGCTGCAATAGTCTGACTGTGTGTTGTGGGATTTGAGCCAAAGGTTTGAACATATGTAGATTAATGACATTAGTAAGGCATTCTCATACATGTATGGCATGTTGGTCAACATCAAGAAGCAAAAAAATCTTATTTCGCAGCAACAAGAGTTGGGATTTTAGTTTGAAAAAGGTCTTGAGAGAGAGATAGCAGCCAAATAGGAGCAAATGAAGTTATTATTTGGTTAGGTACAAGGTATTTAGGCTTACTCATATTATCAAGAAATTTTTTATGAAACCTAGGAAAGCCTTTCCATTTCTAGTTTAAGCTCACTTCTTCCTATAATGTTGAATCATTCAGTGAAGGAGGAGGTTTCCAAATATAGGCTCCCTAGCTTTAAATGAGAGGAAATTTTTGAGCCCTTTAGTGAGCCTATCAACGAGTCTTCTACCCTTAATATTCCAAGTTGGAAAGGCCCATCTCTAATACCTTGTGAGGTTCCTTCACCTATCATGCAAACAAAACCATGCTCTAGCATCCAGGAAGCAAAAGAAGGGTAGAACTTTGACCAACACAACTCACTCAACTTGGAGGAGACTAAAAATATTAACTTGTTGCATTTAGCTATAGAGGAATATAGAAAGCAACAACAAAAAAGGATTGAACAATAGGAAGACATTGGAGAGTTTTTGATTGATGATAATCAACAAGAAATTGGAGCCTTGGACTATGAAGAAGAACAAATGACTAAACCTATCACTATTCTCCAAGGTGATATTTTTGATGTTTTTGAGCATGTTGTGGGTGTGAAAGCTAATGTTGAGCTTTTTGAAGAGGTATGCATAGGTATAATTGAACAATTTTGTTCTATGTTGAATGACAAAGAGCTAGACATGCTAGAAGAAGTTGAAAATCATGGTGAGCTAGAACAATAGGTTCACAAGCTTGAAGAGGTGTTGAAATAACAGGAAGAGTCTCATGAACCTGATTTGCGAGGTCATAACTGGTTGGAGGAGCTTCTATTTTGTTGTGCAGAGGATCTTGAGACTACATCACCAGTTGAAAATTTTCCTTCCTTTGTTGAAGAAGAAAGCAGTGGAGTGTAATTCTTTGAG
Organism: Sequoiadendron giganteum; assembly: GCA_007115665.2. Taxonomy (NCBI): domain Eukaryota; kingdom Viridiplantae; phylum Streptophyta; class Pinopsida; order Cupressales; family Cupressaceae; genus Sequoiadendron; species Sequoiadendron giganteum. The sequence goes on from CM021103.1 coordinate 491,736,624, forward strand.
TGATAATGAGAATTATAAGAAACTTCCTTTCTAGTGTATAAAAGAGCCAGAGGCTAATGTATTGATTGAAAGTATGTTGTAGGAAGCCATTTCATTATTCTCCATTAAAGGAATGAGTGTTCATTTGGGATAGAATGAGCATACTAAGGAGGTTATCATTTTTCCACCAAGTCAACCACAAGGATTAGACCTTTCCAGCTAGCAAGGTGATAAAATGGCAGTCCATGAGCAAGAAATCAGCAAGGAAAGCTCAAGATTTTCCCTTACAAGAGGCTACCTTATCAAATACTTAGCCAAAATGGAGTCCAAACAAGCACAAATAACCAATCATGAAAATATGACTGCAAATGACATCAAGGATGCACTTGCGAATGAACAAGAGTATGTTCAACTCACTTATCATCTTTTAAGTAAAATTATATATGATCTATATGGGGAGGTAAGTGAATTTGTTTATCCTTTTCAAGAGGTAGTGCATCAACTTGTTGGACATATTTTTGTGTTTCATATGTTCTTAGCTGCCATCATGCATGCAAATGACTACATATTGAGAAGAAGGGGTAGCTATTTCAGTCATCCAATTAACAGTTTTCTTTGATCAGTCTGTTATTGCTTAGTGTAGAATAGGATTAAATGTCATTTTCATTCCCTAACTGTTGTTCAACACAACTAGGTAGTTTTCTTTCTATTTTTTTATTTTAAATCAGTGCTAGGGGGTCTTTCATATTGATTAAATCTAAGTTACAAGTGAGTTAAAACTATATACAAAGTTGTTTTAGGTCTATTTATAAGTGTTCCAGATGACTCCATTCCTAATGGACAAGCCTAGAAAACTGGTCTTCATGTTTAGCAAGAAAACATCTAGCAAATGTCACCAAAAAATGTTACCAGATTTTCACCTATGGCTCAATCAGGTAGAGCCCATAGCTGATATTTCAAAGAAGATGGTACATTTTTATTTCTCATACATTGCATTCATGTGTACAAATGAAATAACTTAAAATATTATAGAAGTTTAAATCATTTCATTTATATAGATGCATGAAACATAGGAAAAATTCTACAAATCTCTTCTGAAAAAGTAATCTTTATTGAATGTAGAAATGTCCATTGACTCACACAAGCCCTGAGTTTAACTTTTTCCTATTCAATGAAAATAAAGATGAACATATACATGAATTATTAAATGAAAAGAAAAGAGTGTGCTTGTAGTGAGGGTAACCAATCATTGCTTGAGAATGACTGGTTATGTTGTGTCTTCTTGTCCAACTGTTGCTCGAGTTGTCTTGTCCTTCCTAGCTCCTTAGTACTCCCAAGTCCTACATTAAGATGTAGCAATGTGTTAGAGCAGTGCTCCAAGCAATGAAAGGTTACATACCATACATGATCATTTACCTATACATGTATAAATTCATCATGATGTGCATTAAACAAACATGTGTACATTTTAGGTATCCCCGAAAACCATTGGAATCATAAAAAATAATTAAAATGTACATACCTTTTTCTAACATGTTTCTTCATGTGCAAATACATGTGTAAACATATATTCAACATGTGGGTTAAAATGAGGCTCCCACAAAGGGTTGAGCCTGGCATGCTATGTTATCAGATAATGAGTTCATTCAAGCTTATTTAAGAGGGAAATGCATTATTGAAGTCATCATATCAACATGATTATGAAGTGATAGTGGAAATGCATACATAAAATGCTTCATTTACATCATGATTCACATCATTTATTGTTGTCTTATATAATAACATTCTTGCTGAATAGAAGACATCATGACGAATGTACATGCTTAATGAAAACAAAAATAGAAGGTGAGTTAATCTCTTATTTTAGAAAGTAAATATCAAGCATTTGTTCATTAAAAACTACTAAGTGAACAATGAACTTTCAGTATGGCAAGACAACCAATTCCTATGAAATTATAGCATGAATAATGTGACAATATTTCAAAGAGATACATTAAATGGGAAGAGCAGTGAGATGTGTGCCAATGATACAGTTTCCATAAGGAAATGGACTCAGGTGTTTTGAAATGAAATGAGGATTTATTTCTTTATATCATTCAATAACAACATAGCTAGCAAGGCACCTGAACTTTCAAAAGAATGCTAGGATAATCTCCTTATTAGAGCATTAGAAATGCTACAAAATAGTTTGTAGGAATAGTTAATAGGGGGATAGTATGTTTTGACTTTCAATATCAAGGAGTAGATATGAGAAAATGATAGTTACAGGATGATGAAAGTCATAAGAAGTAATGTATAACCACAATCTTGATAAAAGAGATGAAAATACCAATTTGTAGTCACAGTCAGAGAAAAAATGATATCATTGGATCACAATCATATATTTCTAAGAAGGTACCTCTATCACAGTCACAAATCATATATAAGTGAGTAGCTACAGAGTATAAAAAGACAAAAAAATTCAAAATTTACAAGTAGTTCGTTCATTCTATAGGAATATCATTCTACAAACTTGTTTATTTCATTTATTCTTAAATGGAAGATAAGAACAATCTGTGGCCTCACAAACTTATTTGTTTACTTCAAGATTTCATAGAAACCCTAGGTCAAGTTGTATGCAATAGGAGCTACAGGAAAGATGAATGATGAAGGGTTAGAAGTTTTTTTAAAACCATATGATATTTCTTCTACAAGTAACAAACTCATAACAACCCGCGACTTGGAAAAAAAATGATTAAGTCCAGATACATCAACAAAGGAAGGTGGTCACGGCCATAAAGAATAAAGGGGCTCAAATCCTAGATGATGGAGGGTTGGCCATGAAAAAAACAAAGAAATTTTTTTTTGAAAGGACAATGAATCCAAAGGTTGACTCAAAAATATTTTGCATCTTACAGAGGAGCGAAAGGAAAATGTGGACTCCTTTATACCCAAGCATATTTCTGGAAGGTCCACGGTGTATATTTGTAGAGAGGGTTTTATTTATGAGAAATCCCTTTGTTTCATGTCTTAGAGGAAAACAAAATCATTGGCAGAGGAAATGCATGGAACCTTTAAGAAGAATCTCTGAAATCTATAGGAGAAGCATAGTATAGGGAAATGCATTCATTTTTCTGCAAATAGCTCGAGTTTGAGCAAGGACTCTACAAAAAAGTGCAAATAATCACCAGGATATGTGTAGAAATACCAAACAGTCATTGAAAATTCTTGAGCATTCAAATAAATACAAAATCCAGAGAGAAACCCATAGCCTAAGAGGATCATAGATCAATAAAATGGAGCTTTTTATTCATTTTTTGTTTTCAAAAACAACTTACCAGCTTTTCACTAAGAAAATCGACAAGAAATTGCGAGGTAAATCTCCCCTCAGTCTGGAAAATATGCCATGATGAAGCTTTGCTCGAAAATTGGCATCCATGGTGGCTAAAGGTTCTCTATAGGCGGTTGAGAGTTTTTTCACAAAATTCACTTGATGCAAATGAGGCCGAAAATCAAAGGGTTCATTGTTTTGAGATAAGGGTTTTAACCCTAATTTTCTTAGCCGACCACAAAATGGTATTTCATCACTTCATTTTAAAAAATATATGCATACAACTAATGGCATGGGCTAAGAATTTAAGTCTCATGCCTTAGGATTTGTTCTCCTATGTATGTTGACTATGTCTTCTAAGACTTATGTTTTGCAAATGAAGGGTGAGCCTTGTATTTTTATTTTTTGCATTATTTTCAAGTGTAAATAAATTTGATTTAAATGATGTAATTATAAGCCATTTAATCAAATGGCTATTTGAGATGCACTTTTTTTGTATTATTCCTTATAAATTCTTTAAACAACTTGGTTGGAGCTTTTATGCTTTTGCAAAGATATAGGAGTGGTTGAGAGAGATTTTCAAACATGTGGAGGATATTAAGGGGGGTTTTATTGCTTTTGTGAGATTTTTGAGGGTGGTTTTATGTGTTATCTTGATAGATTTGGTCAAATTTGACCTTTTCAAACACTTTGGATCTTATTTTGAGAAGTTGCTGTTGCTATTTTTTAGGCTTTATTGGTACATCTAAGATCAGGAAGCTTCTTACTCCTAGTTTGGTGGATCTTAGTGGGAGAGGGATATATTCTCATTTTAACTCTTTTTAGAGTTAGTTCTTACTTGATACTTTTTTGTCTTGTGACTTTTGGGAGTCCTTTGCAAAAAAGAGACTATGTTTTGTAACTCATGACAAGCATGTATATCAGTGTTCACCTTTGAAATCAATGAGTATAAGCACTTTACCTTTTCAACCTCTCTGTTAAATTGTGTGCATTTTTATAATTGATAAAACTTCTTGTGAAACTGTATGATTCATTGTGGTTATGTCTTATCCCAACACTATTCTACAAAGCAATATGTAGTTTTTTGTAGGTTGTGAGATGTGCTTAGAATGTAGTATTCTCTAGTTGTGAAGTCTTTCTTCCTTCTAGGATTGTAGCCATACGAGCCTTTTCATGAAATATTTATGCAAAAGATGTATGTGATTGAGTTGTGTATGATAAAGCTTTTGTCACTGACTAAAATTGTGTATGTGAACTATGTTATATGTCTTCATGGTAAATTTGGTGTATCACCATAGAGTTAGGTTTCATTTCAAGTACTCTTTCTAAACATTTTCTTGACAAAAAATAGTAGTTTAGGTGATATCCATGCTATGAAGTCGACTTTCTCTGAAGGTTATTTTACATTTTTAGGTGACCCATAGCCTGGAAAAGTTCCCATGTTCCTCTAAAGTATCAAGTTCTACAACTTGATAAGGGTGTAACTTTGAGAGATAAAAAACCATCTGGAAAGAAGGGAGTATTTGTGGGCTACAATGAGTCTTCAATAGCCTACAAAATTTACATTCCAGGTCAGAAATTGATAGAGATAACAAGGATGCTACATTTGAAGAAGATGTTGCATTCAAGATATCTAAAGGCTCTTACATGGAGATAGAAAATGAAGAACAAGAGTCTCCTTAGGACATGGAAGTTGACCATACTCCTAAGATTCAGAGGAAGGCTACTGATTCTAAAGAAGATGATGATCCATTTGAGCCTTTGGAACCTAATGATGGGCCTACACACATTGTTATTGCTTGAAAGAGACCTCTATGGGCTAGAAAAATAATGCAGGAGGAAGAGAAGTTTGCAAACCCTAGAGGAACATTTAGAGAAAGAAAAAGACCTCAAATTTTTTTAAGCTATGTTGCATTGATGAGTCAAATGATTGAATCTGAGCCTTCCAATGTTGAGGAAGCTTCAAGTCAGCAAGTATGAAGAGATGCTATAGCTGAAGAATATCAATCTATCATCAAGAACAATGTTTGGGACATTGTACCTAGACCAGAAGACAAATTTGTTGTATTTTCTAAGTGGATCTTCAAGATAAATCATGCAGCTGATGGAGGCATTGAGAAGTACAAGGATAGATTTGTGGCTAGGGGGTTCTCTCAGAAAGAGGGAATATATTATGATGAATTTTTTTCTCCAGTTGCTTGTTATACCTCCATTAGGACTATCATTGCCATTGTAGCAACTAAAGGGTGGAAGTTACACTAGATGGACGTAAAGACAACATTTCTAAATGGTGTGATTGAAGAAGAGGTATACATTGAGTAACCTGGTGGCTTTGAATTTCATGGGAAGGAGTCTCATGTTTTCATATTGAAGAGGTATTTGTATGGTCTTAAGCAGGCTCCTCATGCTTGGTATGAGAGGATTGATCAATAATTGTTGAGCTTGGGCTTCTCCAAGAATTATGTTGATTCAAATCTATATTTCAAGGTGATTAATGGTGAGGCCATGATCTTGGTTCTCTATGTTGATGATATATTTCTTACTGGAGAAGAACATCTCATTATCAAATGCAAGGAGGAGTTGGCTTTTGAATTTGAAATGAATGATCTTAAGTACATGCATTACTTCCTTGGTTTAGAAGTATGGTAGAAGCCTGATGAGATCATTCTAAGTCAAGGGGAGTATAAAATAGACATCTGGAAGAGATTTGGCACAATGGATTGAAAATCTATGTCTACACCTATGGAGACCAATTTTTAGAAGTTAAAGGAGGTTGCATCTAGTTCAGATTTGGTGGATACTACTATGTACAGGCAGTTGATTGGATCATTGATGTATCTAGTTAATACTAGACTAGATATTTGATATGTAGTGAGTGCACTTAGTCAGTTCATGTGTGAACCAAGGCAAATACATCTAGTTGCAAAAAAACATATCATGAGATACTTGCGTGGCACAATTGGGTATGGCTTGAGATATTCTTTTGGTGTGGACTTGAAGCTGCATGGTTATACTTATTTTGATTGGGAAGGGTGTGTTTCTGATCATAGGATAACCTCTGGATGTTGTTTTAGTTTGGGTTCTATGATGATCTCCTGGTGTAGCAGGAAGAATTCTTCAGTGGCACTAAGCACCACATAGGCTGAGTATATTGCAACATGTGTGGCAACACGAGAAGTAGTGTGGCTTCTCGAGAAGTAGTGTGGCTTCAAAAGCTCCTTGTAGGATTGGTTGGAAAATCATTGCATCCAACTATCATTCATTTTGATAATCAAATTTGTGTGAAGCTTTCTATCAATCCAGTGTTTCATGATAGAACAAAACATGTTGAGATCACCACTATATCAAAGATATGGTATTGAGGAAAGCAATCCAATTTAGATACATTAGCACTGATGAGAAGACAACAAACATTCTCACCAAGCCTCTCTCCAAAGTAAATTTTGTGTACTTTCGAGACAAGCTTGGTATTGTGGAGAATGAAGCCCTAGTTGAGAGGGAGACTCAACTTCAATGATTTTTTATTTTCTTTAATGCATCTTTCTTTGTGAGAGAGAAATTTGAGGTGAAAGCCCTTGTTTATGTAGATGTAGATTTTCTGGAAAGATCAAATGCTATAGCTGCACAGATTAAAATGATCAAGTCTAATCTAACAAATAATATAAATCAAAAAAACAAAGAATGAAATAAGTAAACATAATTAATCTAAACAAATCAATTGAAATCTCTCACTGAATATGCATCCACTCCTTCGAATTATCTCGATTTCCCTTCTCCATTTTGTTGTTTTAGTATTCTTTCCCTCATTTTTTCAGTATTGATGGAAGCATAACCTTGTTGAATGTCTAAGAAAAATATCGAAGATAAGTTTCTTCTCAAAAGTGTATGATTTTGGGAGGAGGAATAATGATAATGATATGCCATTTTATAGATTTTGGGTTTTCAAACGATCGACTCAGATTCAAAGAGAGATCAACATACGAGATTGATGAATGTCATGCAATGTGAGGTCTGTGTCAGATAGAAAGCGAGTTAGAAAATATTGCAAGATAAAGATTAAATTAGAACGATAACTGTGTGTCAAGACTATTCGAAAACAGAAAGAACATGAGTTCCTGATTAAATAAACAATTTAATCTTTAGTTAAGAGTCTTCCAAAATAGAAGAAATAGACTTTGAATGTCAAAGAAAAAGTTAAAACTCAAAGATGAAGAATTAAAATGCATACATGATTTAATTAATTAAATAAAGATATTTAATTAATAGACACTTTCAAGCATATGAGTTAGAACTAGTTAACTGACTAGTTGTGACAGAGAGTCCTCTCACAGAGACAATCAGATACCGAACCTGGAGATAACTAGCAGATTTAAAAATAGATCTTGAGTCAGAAGGTGAGTGAATGACTTAGATAACTAAATGATAGAAGAATGTGACATAAAAAATTACTAAATGAATTAAATTTTAATTTAATTTCAACATTCGAAAATGAAAGATTTAATTAAATAAATAAAGAAATTTGTTTAATTTGACTATTGAAAAGGTGGAATTGTATAATTAAATAATAAATATTTAATTATAGTTGAAAAGGTTAAACTGAATAATTAAATAACAAATACTTAATTATAGTTGAAATATTACAAAGGGGGTAATTAAATAATAAATATTTAATTAAGAAGGAAGAATTAATTAGTTAGTGACATAATTAAATAAATATGATTTATTTAATTAATCAAGTTGAATAAAGGTTATTATGAATTAATGAAAAGGGGTATTTAATTAATAGAGGAAATATGTGTTAGAAAGGTAATTAAATAATAAACATTATTTAATCATGACCATGGATAATAGAAAATTATGTCAAAAGTGGTGCTCGCAGGCCTAGACCAATTTTCGGTGTCTACAGTTTCCACCCTCTAAGAGTAGCCATGGTGGAATTCATGTGTGTGACTCCATGAAAACATCACGTGAGAGATTCTATAATTATTTTATTGTACTTGTGCTTTTCTCCCTCTGGGAGTAGCCATGGTGAATGTCATGATGAGATGATGACATAACGTTGAGTAATTCTGTGATGGGCACTTGTTCACATATACCATTCATGGGAGTAGCCATCATGGTTGTTATCGCGATGAGGTGATATGCTCCTTTTAAAAATATGGGAGTAGCCATGGTGGTTGACATCATGATGACATGATATGACTTGCATAGCTGGAAGTATTCCTCCCTAGCTGAGAGGGAATGCTGATGTTATTGATAGTGTTGGGCTTTTACTTCTAGCCAAGTTCACTCTATGAAGACAAAATTAAATGATAGCATAATGGCTATTTGATTTTTTAAGGCATTGGTTGATGAAGAGTTGCTTCATCATTACACATTATCTAATTATTTTTTATGAGGCCGACATCAAGAAGACGTGATCCTTGAAGAGATACGATGCATGGAGGCTGAAATCTTGTTTCTAAGGGACACAATTATTAATGAAGGTCCACATGAAGATTAAGGAGATGTGTCCCTTCATTATCATGTGTATATATATTCGATGCTTCTTCATTGTATGATATATTCATATTCATCATTAACAGTTCAAGTTTCAGTCAAGTGCAAATTTCTACAAGTGCAGATCGAAGGCTTTGAAGGAGGTCAATATATTTATCAAGAGAATTGTATTATCTTCAAGAGATATCGAATTAATTTGATACTATCCTTAGCCTCATTATCAGCCTCATTGTAAAAGTGGTCACTATTTGATATTCAATTTGTAAGTGATATATTGTTGCTGGGTTTTTCTCCCTCAAGTGGAGGGTTTTCCTAGGGTATATGCTGAGTTATTGTGTCTGTTTTTGAATTAAATTTTTACCTTAATTATTTGATCTTTAAAACTAATAGTTTTAAAACATGCACAATGTTGGATATCCACTCTGAATAGTCAATGGGTTTGATGAATCTGACATCCAATTACTTCTTTAGTTCAACCTTCATGAATAGGGTAGTGTGCAGATGAATTTTTGTCAACTTTTGTTTGACTGGTTTGATTCCTAAAGGAAGGGATGAATGGTGCATGATGTGGTCTGGATCTATCTTTGATATGTCTGCATAGGACCAAGAAAAGTTGACATGTTTCTCTTCAAAGAACTTGATAAAGCTGGGCTTTTCCAATTCTGTCAATGATTCTACTAGGTGAAGAATTTTTACTGTTTCTACATTTCTGACATTGATGGATTGCATTGGCTCGATCAAGAATTTGGATCTCTCTTGGAAGTTATCTAAGAGAGTGTTAAATTTCCCATCCTTTGATGCCTCAGAAAGGTTTTCACCATTAGATGCACTCTTTAGTTTTATTCTTTCTTGATCTGATACTGTCGTAGAATGGTTTTCACCATCAAATCTTTCTTTTGTTTCATTTATTTTGAAGTTAGGAAATTTGGCACTCCCCTATTGTGAAGCTTCACTATGATGGTCAATGGTGAAAACTATCTTAGGATTAACAATACAGAGGAATTTAATGATGGCCTCATCATTGGAAAAGGTGGGGATTTTGATAGGTTTGGTTTGGTCCCAATCTATGAGTTCAGGATGTAGTAATGGTAGGGGGTCGTCGGATGGGTTTAGATTAGATGTCATAAGGGTTCTAATGGAAATTTTTTCATCAAATAATACTATGGCCAGGTCGAGGTCTATGATTTTTCTCTCTTCCAAGTGATCTATCTCACTAAGAGTTTGATCGTCTTCACTTGAATTGTCGATATTTTGCGATCCTAATTCAAGTGGTCTTAGTCCTGAGCTTTGTCCCTCCTTGAGTGTGGGAGTATAATTATTTATCACATTGATGTCCTTTTCATGAAATTATTCTTCTAACAACGAAACCCACTCATTCATTTGAATCAGTTTGACAATGATCACTGGCTTGCTGCTGTAGAATTCATTCAATAAATTTATGCTTTTGGTCCTCCTTTGTTTCTTCATGCTTTTGATGTTCTTTATATCCTAACCTTGTTTTTTCTTTTGGATTTGTTATAATGGGTTGGATAGGTTCTATGATACCTTCTTTATTTTTTCCCGTCATATCCCATATTTTTTAGGATTAAGAATCCTTTGCCATATTGAGTGGTATGAACATTAGCCATTGATGCTTGAGAATTAGTTTCATCCTTGTAGAGACAATTCAAAATATCTTTGTCATCAGATTCCTCTGCTTGGGTTCTTTCTTTTATGAATCAACCATAAAAAAGTGTGACCATTTTTGAGGATGGTTGGGATGAGGTTGATGGTTGACCATAGGATTTTGGTGACATTAATTGCAAGAGGTAGAGGGATTGTTCAATGGAGTATTCATCCACACCTTTATCTTTGACTTGGGATTTATTTTTCAATTTTTTTGGCCAAAGTATTAAGCTGGGCTTCAAAATTGGTAGATGCAGAGGGGTTAGGTTCTTCCTAATTCTCAAGTGGGTTGGACGAGGAACTTGAATGACTTCCTTCATTGGAGGATATGGCTAGTTGCTTGGACAAAGGATCATATTGACTTGTATTGTTGGGGATATCAGGGGCAAAATCAAGAGCTTCATGGTTATGAGGCACAAATACATCTTGGACACCCATAAGGGCATTGTAGTGTTGAGGACTATTTGAATCAACAAGAATAGTAATTTATTGGCCATTGCAAAGAAATTTTAGACATTGATGGTATGTTGAAGGTACAACTTGCATTTCATGGATCCAAGGATGACCCAAGAGTATATTATATGTCAAATAATTATTTAAGACTTGAAAAACCACCTCTTTATGAATTGGACCTACCTGAATTGGTAATACAATCAATCCTTTTGAAGCTCTTTCTTCATTATCATATGCTTTGATAGTCATCTTTTTCCTTGCATCTATTGCATTTTCAGAGAACCAAAGTGCATGGAAAAGCTTTGAGGTACACATATAAGACCAACTCCCCTGTATATAATGACACACTTGACACAAATTTTATGGATTAGAACCTTGATATGAAGGGATGCATTATGAGGATGGGTGAGAGATAAATCATCATTTTCTGAAAATGGTGGGCAATGAGGCATAATTAGATGTCCCACAATGGCTTGGAAAACGTGGAATTCTAGATTATTTGGTACTGTTGTATCGACCAGGGATTTTTCAAAAATTTCCTTGTGAGCGGGAGATATTCTAAGGAGCTCCAATATTGATATTTGTGCAGAAATTTTATGGAGCTGATCGACACTATTATATTGATGAGATGTAGCAGTAGGTGTTTTGGAAGTGTTTCCTTTCAAAAAATATTTAGTTTTAGCTTGGTGGCACTTTCAAATTTTGCAAATTTGAAGTGCCCATATTAAAAAATTTGCCTCTACACTTTCAAAGGTACCCTTGAAAATATGCCTAAATGACCTACTTTTGAGGGTCATATTTTTGAGCTTGTCATTTTCAAGCCAAACCCCTTGGGGAACCCACTCATGTGACATATGTGAGCGTGTAAGTCAATTTTAAGCTTCCCATGACAAGTTTTGTCAAGGTTTTGAAAAGTGAAGATGGAGGATTTTGGCACTTTTTTGCTATTTGCAAACTTTAAGTTTTGTAAAGTAGCCCCATATTTGAGCTTGCATTTTGCAACTTTATGATCGTCAAGAGAAAATGGTTGTTTCTCTTAATTCGTCATACCAAAGTGTACTCCCATGTCAGGTTTCAAAGCTTCATAATCTGATTTGATATTTTTACCAGGCCAAAACCAAACGTAATTTGTTTTGTTTTGCACTTGCATTTTCTAGAACCTTTTAGGGTGGTCAACTTTTACCTTCAATATCTTTTGATAGATAATGATTTAAGAAAATCCATCTTGCACACTCATTCGTTTGACCCAAATGAGCTTATATGTCCAATGGAAACCTCTTTGAAGTTGATTTGATATTTTTTCAAATTGGTGATTTGGTGAGTTTTAATTTGTTTTGAACAAGTGCAGTTGCTGAAAACTTTGAGTAAGCAAATTTGTTGATTAATATCTTTAACCTCATGATATCTTTTGTTGAGCTATCTTTTTCAATCCATTCTCAGGTCAAAAGTCTACATGCCTACAAGTTTTCATTGCTCCGAAAGGTCGTTTGACTGGTTTCTTAGGTCTATTCTAGAGCCAACCCGACCACTTTTTCTCATTTTTCAAAATGCCTAAAAGCATATTTTGATGATACCCCAATTCATGTTTCCACTTCTAGAATGTTCAAAAGCAGCCCCAAGATCAATTTGAGCATGAAACTAGTTTGAAAATGAAAAAAAAAATTAGTCGGGCCCACAATGGAACCCGACATGTGACACAACTCGAGCCTTTCATTTTTCTCCAATATAGGGATATGATTGGTAAAACTATTCTTATTATGTTTTTATCAATTGAAATTGGATCCAAAGGAGGATAAAGTGTCATTGTTGAAGGAGGCAGGTGTTCCAAATGTCCAAGTTGTAACAATAGGCTTTGGCATTGTGGGTGTCCATGAAAATATTGAAAATTCAAGAAAATTAACTATTGGTTCAAGCCATCAAGAACAACTGGAAGAAGTACTTGGAAGAAGGGAGTTATTTTTAATTGGCTATGCTCTTGTAAAGAGAAAGATATAAATTTTATTGTTCAAACTTGAGTGTTGATGCTCTAGTCCTTTTTCTTCATGGCTATCCATCCATTGTTTTCGTCGACATAACTATATGCAATAAATTCAAGGATGTTGCTTGAATGTTTTCTAATGTGCAATGGAAAATATCTCATGTTTCAGGTCCTCGTAGTCGTGGTGATCAAAGTGAAGAGACATGTTGCAAAGTAAAAGGCGTGAAACAAATAAATAACAAATTTTATGTAGTTTTAAGGGAGAATCTTTGGAGAGGTCTTCTATTGGGTGTTCTATCAGAAATGATGAAATAGATCAGCATGATAGGAGGCGAAAGAAGGGCAGAGGCATTTGGTGGCCATAGTGAAGTATATCATAATTGTTTGAGGAATTTTTTTGGGCAATGACAAGTATGAGGGAACATTGTTCATGTGGTCTATCAAAGAAGGCATCAAACAAGGCATACAGACTGTTCATTTGAAAATGCCCAAATAAATATGGTTTCATGGAATGCCATCACCTGCTAAGAGAGATTGGATGGTGCAGATAATCGTTCAATAAATAGATGAAGGAATGAATCTCGCCCAAGGAATTTTGGGCTCATAGTAAATGTATAAAAAGGTTTTTTGAGGATATTCTCCTTGGCAATGCTTCTGTGAAGGCTTGTACCGCATGTGGATGGGGCTCGAGCCATGGAGAAAATCTGGTAGGTACTCATGCAAAGAAAGTATCCACTCACAATGAAAATACATCAAAATGGTTTAATGAAATGTTGCTCCTCGATTTCCATTTTGGTCTTGCTTGAATACATTTGGAAAAAGAGCAGTTCGAGTTTGCAAAGAACTATCTCAAGCTTTGAATGAACCCATCCATCAAAATATAGAGGATCGATCAAGGGAGGAGGCGTTTGGATTTGTTTGAAGAGTTTCAAAATCGATTCATTGAAAATTCCTTAGAGACTTTTAAGAAAATGCAATTGGAAATTACATTTCCATCTCTCTTTCCCGTGCCAGGTAATGGATTGTATGATGTTGGGAATGGAGGAGTGAGTGCCGCCATTTCCAAACGGATGAAGAAAATGTTTTATGCAAAGACCATGAAATGTTTTGTTGGTGGGGAGGACGCCATGGTGATAGTTGAAAGAGGTTGATTCAGTATTACAGAAACAAGGTGCCACATGCTCTGTACATTTTCCTGTGTCACCATGGATGTTAAGAGCCGGACAAGTTGGGATTAGGGCTAAACAAGGATGAACGAACTAGATGGATGTAAGAGTGTAAAAAAATCTCCTTCATCAATCACAGACCTTGTGGGAGGAAGGATGATGCCATCAAAGGAGGTGTGAGATGTGTGAGTTACCTCCATGTAGCTGGTGGGCTCAGGAGAAAGTTGAAGGGCAGGGATAAATAAATATTCACCCATATAGTGATTATTTTTAAAATTGGCTCTCAAGTGAGATATTTTAAAATACATGGGGTGCGTGAATAGGGTTTTTAGATAGTGCGATTATAAAGTCAAAAGCCTTCACTTTTTAAAATTTGAAGTTGTAAAGGTTGCCCAATAATTTTTTAAAAGAAAATATTTTAATGTTGAACATAGTGGTATGGGTAAAAATATTTTACCCAATGAAGTTTGTATGTTTCCATCATTAAATGAACGAGGGCATGATAAGTATAAAGTGGATTAATTTGTGTTGGGCTTGTTAAAATGGAGGCACGGGTGAATCTTTAATTTTATGTGGAAATTGAATTAAATATTCACTGTGGGTATTTTATTAAGTGAATTTATTCACTTTATAAACAAGTATTATTGTGTTGGGGGATGAAATAAAAAGAGCAGCATGTGAAGGGAAAAAATATAAAGGTTTTTCACGGAAGAATAGAGACATTTTTCACCTACAGGGAAAATGGAGTGGAGCAAGGGTAAGATATTTTTACTAATGAATAGAGAAAGTTTTTTTCACATAGCAAGGTAAAATGGAGCGAATTTATTCACATGGGGAAATGCTTTATAGTTGAATAACTTGAAGCGAAGGAAAAATTCGGAAGCAAAGTTTGTTGCAAATGAAGGGAGAAGAGAGAGGCTTTTTATTTTTCCAAGTTAATGAAGGATGAAGCTAGAAATTGTCAACTTTGGATACATTTTAGGGCTAATCTTGGTTTCTTGTTCTCTTTATCTTCTCTGCATCTTTTCATTGAAAGGGTTCCAATTTTTTGAAAGCTCTGCAAGGCAGGCAAAAGTTTTGGGTAGATTGTAAAGCTAGGGTGGAATAGGATTGTTAGTCAACTAATTTGAGTTGACTTGTGTTTTGAATTAAGGTTCATGAATATATTTTATCTGATCGTTGTCTCCATTGCTGAGATGTAGAACTCCTTTGAGTTCAATAATCAAATATTACTTGGGTTTTTTCATGCACATTTACTCCATTTGAATTACATTTGTTGTTGCCTTTTGTTCATTGAATAATGTAATTTCTTTAATGAATGTCAGTTGCATTTTCCATTTCCTATTGTTTAGGGAATAGTGTAATTGGTTCAACAACTATGACAGGAGTGTTGTGTTTTCAGTGGACTTTTAAGAATGGTTACTAGATGAAGCTTCAGTGGTATCGTTATCATAATGTGATAACATTTTCAGAGACCTTCAAAACATGTCTAACACTGTAGGATGAAGTGTTGGTTAAATGACTTTGTAGCCCTATTTTTGGTACTGGTCAATCTTTATGCTTCTATTGTTTTCAATTTGACCCCAAATTATTAAATAAATAAATAAACATTTCAATTATGTATTTTGGGTTATGTGTTTTCCATGTTCTCCATGCTAGTTAATGAGATTCACTCAATGTCTTAGCCAATATTGAGTGATATTTTATGTTTCTTAGCATAATTCTTTGAGAGAATTATCTGTTAAGCAATATCCTATTAATTATGTATCTAAATATTTAGGTATTGCTAAAGGGTCACCCCCCTAGGTCCTACAAATCCTAAAGTGTAGGGAAAATGTATTCTAATCACATTTCCTGTCACTTGGCCAAATCCAACTTTGAGTCTGAACATAATAAATTGGCTAGTCTTTAGGATTCATTTGGTCTGTTGATTTGGAACACCAACATAATGGCGACTTTTCTTGGGAGAATTCTGAATCTCCAGTTGTAGACCGATGTTTCATAGTGTCATATTATTTTCTATTATACATTTGGTTCAAATATTGGAGGATTTAAAGCCTGGAGAAAGAATTTGTTGTAGTGAACTTGAAAGGTTTCATGATCTATGGTGCTTTGTTGGTAAAAGGAACTCATAAGAAAGTTTACATGTGAAATAACTTCATACTACTTGAAGTTCATTCCTCTTTGAAGAGAGGTGGCGAATTTGTCAAAAGATCCTATTGAAGATTTGAATAAATTTTCTAGATCTACAATATTTCTAGTCAGAAAGACAATTTTTAGTAGTTACAACATTTCCAGGTATTCTTCACTTTTGGTCTTCAAGAAATTTGTGTGTGGAAACCATATTTGAAGTCCTACAAAATTCTTGGTTCCCTATTGAGTGAATTAACATTAACACTAAGAAAGGTAAATGACAGTAATATTGAGTTTGCATACTTCTGAATTATAATTTACAGCCTATGTATTATGTTGGAGAAGTATGCTTGTTTTTAAATTTTCCCACTAAATAGATCTTAGGTGTATATGCATTTGAATTATGCATTGTGATGTTCTAAGATCTTGATGAAAATTAGAAGTAGGGAAATAAATGTTCAACCATAGAGTTGATATGTAAGGTTTGAAAATGTGTATCAAAATTGCACCAATATATGCACCCCAATATGGTTCCTGGTGCAACCATGGTTTGTGATCAGCCCCAACTAGATTGTCAAAGAAATTTCAGTACTGAAAGGTACAGAGCCATCAATTTCAATGGTATTTTGGGTTACCCAAAAGTTATTCCAGCTAAAGTTAGAGATACGTTCATTGGTGATAAGTCTGAACCAACAAACAAACATTTGCAAGAATTCAGTAATGTGATGGATGACTATGAGATAGATCACAAGGATGTGATCATGAGGTTATTTTTTTAGCCTTTAAGAGGAGATGCAAGAGATTGGTTCTCTTATTTACCAGAATCATCTATATATTCTTGGGAGGATTTTGAAGAAGTATTCATGGAGAATTTTGGTGAAAGGATTGATCCAATATTAATAAGAAAAAAATTCATGAATAGGAGAAAGGAAAAGATGAATTAGTCCCCTCATTTAATCTCATATTTTCAAAGATAATAAGGGATATCCCTGCAAGTATAAGACCAAATTATGTTGAATGTTTGGTCGTGTACTTAGGAGCATTTGAAAAATAAATGAATTATCTATTAAGATATAAAGAACCTATAACCCTACATCAAGCATATCAAATTGCTATAGATATTAAGAACAACCTGAGGTATTCAATGATGAAAAGACATAGGGTTGTGAGTGTTAGTCATCCTAAAACACATCATGTAAATGAACTCATGGATCAAATAATAAAAATTATTGCCAAGATGGTAATGTTGGTGCTGCTCCATGATGCAGACCAAAATGACTTCACTATCAACTTCCTGCAGCATCGACACATTGTCTCACCATACACACTATTAAGGACAAATATTGTTACCTTCGTAATCTGCATATCATGCGGCCCTCACAAATACATTGAATATTACCATCCTACTGATCGCTATTGATCACTACCATGACTCATGCCCTTCCTATTCTCTCACGCCCTTACACCTGCGGGTTTTCACGACATGGAATGGACAACTACCATCACCATAGGGGTCGTAACCCGTGCATGAGCATGGATAGCATCCACCGTACTAGAGGAGATGTATTCCCTGCAAGTGCCGACTGACATGAAACTGTCTGCCACCTTCTCACTATCCAAAGCCAAACCACACATCACTCAAAATAAATCACAAGCTCACACATGATGTGGTTCGCAGGTTGCTCCAGGGAAGAATGAAAACCTTTTGGGACTAGCAAAATGAATGGGACTGTCATAAAGCACCCGAACCATAAACAACAATGGTTATCTTAAAACAGTCCACCAAGAACAAATTCCTCCAAACCAATCTACATTCACAATTGTAAAACAATACACCAAGAAACAAATAGAGCGATACAACCCGACAGGAAATGGAAACTTCACCTAAACACATTCAAATATTAATACTACAAAATAGTTGTACATTAAATGGCTCTCTAGCCGAAGGCCAAAGAGCCCAATTTATTCTCCTCTCGTTACTCTCTCCTCTATTTTTCCCGTAGTTGCACTCCTCTTTTTCCCTCCCCCCTATTCAGTTACATCTTCCCTCTTAATAGAGATTCTAAGGTAGTTAAATAAACCGTTCCTCTACCCAATTGTATACATTCGGTTACATTATTTAATTTTTAATATGAATCTAACATTGCAAATTTAAATACTTAACCATTTAACATGGTCCCACGTCATAGATTTCAAGAGTTGAGGTGCACCTACACCACTCCAATTTCTCCATCATCACAACATGTTGGTCATTTTGGGCATCAAGTTGAATGTCATCAAAATTTGAGCATTGGTGATCGAACATCTTTTATTCAAAGATTGTCTAAAATGAAAATACACAAAGGAGAATCACCACATGATTTGTTCTCAAGTTTTTTGGATGCCTTGTTGGAATTCCCCATAATTTTCAGACCTGAGGACTCGTTGTGTATTGATTTATTTTGTAAAATCTATGATTTGGGGCTGAGTGCCTTACTAAAGGAATTGAATCCTCATAGCTTGGACCATGTACTTAGTTGGGTAGAGACTGTTGAACTAGCCCAATGTAGTTATGCACAAAATGTGGTGTCCCAAAATGAAGGTAGCAGGTGTCTTATTGATAAAAATCAGAACATGATACACAAGGATGAAAAGAGTGTATCAGAAAATGAAGATTTGTGTTGTATGAATGAGGATATTGACTATAGTCAGCTCACAATCAACACATGTGAAGATCTGTACAACTATGATGAAGGAGAAGATGTATGGTGTGATGATGGAATAAATATTCTTGAAAGTTCTTGTAACATCTTGGGTGATGAAGAATTAAGAGAGATGCAAGATGTCATTCCATGTCATGTCTTGATCAATGAAAATAATGTAAGTGTTGATGACATCTCATCACAAATTAGTGATTGAGGCATTGAGGATAAAATTTAAATTACTCACTCTGAAGAATTTGAGCATGGTTTGTGTAGTGATGAGTCTTCTTGTGATGATGATTATAATGACAACCAACATGATTATTCTTTTGCTAATTATGAATACTCTTATAAGGATGATCTAGAGGAACTTTCTTCACCTAAAGAATGTAAAGAAATGAATGCTCATGAAGTCACTTGTCCACAAGAGGATGATCAAATTTCACTTGAGGCATACTTGGAATGTAATTCGGATGTGTCATCAATGGAGTGTGTCAATTCTGTGAATGATGAAGAATTTGAACATGTTGATATCCTAGCTGCCCATGATTTCTTCTATGAAGAAAAGTTTAAAATCTTAGTTACACATGAAAAGGATGTGTACATTGATGAAGGAAGGAGTTTATTATTGGATGGTCAAGTTATGCATTATGACAAACACATGAATCTAGGGTCAACATTATTACCCATTGGTAATGTGAAACAATTTGATGGATTTGCAGATTGTGTTGACATTACAGAGCCTTTTGATCAATGTGAAGAGAAGTCATATGATGCAGATGATAGTGGATGTGTGTTAGTAAATATGAGATTGAATATGGGTCTTTCTTTGATTACCTCTCTTGTCTTCATAGTTTGCAAATGGACATGTTTTCTTTGAATGAAGAATTCTTTAGGGCACAAGAGAATGGAGGGTCTAGCTCTGTTGCTGGTGAACAATTTTCAGATAAAAGTGAGTCTCTTGCACATGGGTCAATATGTCCATCAGTTGATAGTTCACATGAAAGTCTTTTTTCTGACCTTGTCAATCTTGAAAGTGGCGGCATTCAAAATGAGTCAAACATTGAACATGTTATAAGAAATCAATGTGAAACTTTTAGCTCAGACTTAAATTTTGAATTATCTAAATCTTTAGTTGAGACATTCCATATGGAATTGTATAGTGGTCTGGAGAATGAATTTGACACCATGTGTGAACTTGAGATAGAGAACACTGCATATGCAATGGATGCTGACATTTTTGTTGAATTCCATGATTTGCATGAAAATGAAAGTATTGTGGTTGTGAATAAATCTAGTTTTCAGAACCTTGAAACACATGATAATGTGTTTGGGTTGTGGTGTTGGGATGATGGTAAATTTACCTATGATACAATTCAGGTAGAGGAGTTACAGAGGTGTGCACAATATTTTCTCAACACACAAGAGTATTGAACATTGTTTTTCAGCCATGATATCTCCTCTGAGCATGATCATTATGAGGGTGTTAGTGGATGTGGTAAGACCTTGTATCCATGTGGTCTTGATCACTATTCTAAAATTATGGCACTTGATACAAAATAAAAAATGGAAGAGAGTGGCATTAGTGTGGCATACACAATTTGGCTGCCATATGATAACAAAGTTGAACAAGGAAAAAATTTCCACTTTTTCAATGGTAGTTTGATACTAGTTTTTACAGAGATGTAGTCACTCATGTTGTTGTGGAGTGACAAAGGCAAGCATGAGTTGACGGAGATCGGCTCTTTTAACAGATTGGTGTTTGATAGAGGTAAAATATGACACCCCTTTTCACTTGGTGACCTAAGTTGAAATAGAGGTTGAATAAAGGAGCAGTTTGAGAGCACTTGTCGGACTTGGTATTTGGTCTACTCTCTAGAGATCTAGATTCTTGCTATGCCCATAGGGGGCATACATACCTAGTTAGAGCCACTGGTGGAACTTTCAAATTTTGCAAATTTGAAGTGTGCATATTAAAAAATTTGCCTCTTCACTTTCAGAGGTACCCCTAAAAATCTGCCTAAATGACCTACTTTGGAGGGTCATATTTCAGAGCCTGTCAATTTTCAAGCCAAACCCCTTGGGGGACCCACTCATGTGACATATTTGAACGTGTATGTCAATTTTCAGCTTCCCATGACAAGCTTTTTTAGGGTTTTGAAAAGCGAAGTTGGAGGGTTTTGGCAGTTTTCTGTTGTTTGTAAACTTTTAGTTTTGCAAAGTAGCCCCCTGTTTCAGCTTACATTTTGCAACTGGATGATCTTCAAGAGAAAATGATTGTTCCTCTTTATTATTCATACCAAAGTGCACTCCCATGTTAGGTCTCAGAGATTCATGATCTAATTTGATATTTTTACGAAGCCAAAACCAAACACAATTTGTTATGTTTTCCACCTGCATTTTTTGGAACCTTTTAGGGTGGTCAACTTTTACCTTCAATATATTTTGATGGATAATGATTCAAGAAAATAACTTTTGCACACTCATTCACTAGTCCCAAGTGATCTTATATGTCCAGTGGCAGCTTCTTTGAAGTTGATTTGATATTTTTTTCAAATTGGTGATTTGGTGAGTTTTAATTGGTTCTGAACAAGTGTAGTTGCTGAAAAGTTTGAGTAAGCAACTTCTCTGATTAGTATATTTCACCTTGTGATCTCTTTTGTCGATCCGTCTTTTTCACTCCATTCTCAGGTCAAAATTATACATGCCTATAAGTTTTCATTGCTCCAAAAGGTCGTTTGATTGGTTTCTCAGGTCTATTCTAGAGCCAACTTGGCCACTTTTTCTCATTTTTCAAAATGCCTAAAAGCATATTTTGATGATAACCCACTTCATGTTTTCACTTCTGGAATGTTCAAAAGCAGCCCCAAGATAAATTTGAGCATGGAATTTATTTGAAAATGATTTTTTTTTAGTCGGGCCCACAAGGGAACCCAACATGTGACACAACGTGAGCCTTTCATTTTTCTCCTATATAGGGATATGATTGGTAAAACTATTCTTATGATGTTTTTATCAATTGAAATTGGATCTAAAGTAGGATAAAGTGTCATTATGGAAGGAGGTAGGTGTTCCAAATTTCCAGGTTGTAACAATAGGCTTTGGTACTGTGGATGTCTTTGAAAATATGGAAAATTCAAGAAAATTAACTATTGGTTCAAGCCATCAAGAGCAACTAGAAGCAGTTATTGGAAGAAGCGAGTTATTTTGAATTGGCTACACTTTTGTAAAGAGAAAGGTATAAATATTACTATTCAAACTTGAGTGTTGATGCTTTGGTCCTTTTTCTTCGTGGCTACTCATCCATTGTTTCCGTCAACATAACTGGATGCAATCAATTCAAGAATGTTGCTTGATTTTTTTCTAATGTGCAATGGAAAAGATCTCATGTTCTAGGTTCTAGTAGTCGTGGTGATCAAAGTGAAGAGACACATTGCAAAGTAAAAGGCCCAAAACAAATAAATAACAAATTTTATGCAGTTTTAAGGGAGAATATTTGGAGAGGTCTTCTACTTGGTGTTTTGTCAAAAAATGATGAAATAGATCAGCATGATAGGAGGTGAAAGAAGAGCAGAGGTATTTGGAACCCATAGTGAAGTATATCATAATTGTTTGAGGAACTCTTTTGGGGCAGCGACAAGTAGGAGGGAACATTGTTTGCGTGGTCTATCAAAGAAGGCATCAAAAAAAGTGTGTGAACTGTTCATTTGAAAATGCCCAAATAAATATGGTCTCATGGGGCACCATCACCTGCTGAGAGGGGTTTGATGGTGTAAAGCATCATTCAACAAACATATGAAGGAAGAAATTGCACCCAAGGCATTTTGGGCTCACAATAAATGTATAAAAAGGTTGTTTGAGGATATTCTCCTTGGCAACGCTTCTGTGAAGGATTGTACCACATGTCGATGGGGCTCAAGCCATGGAGAAAATCTGGTGGGTTTTACATGCAAGGAAAGTATGCACTCACAGTGAAAATACATCAAAATGGTTTAATGAAATGTTGCTCCCCGATTTCCATTTTGGTCTTGCTTGAATACATTTGGAAAAAGAGTAGTTTGAGTTTGCAAAGAACCGTGTCAAGATTTTGAAGGAACCCATCCATCAAAATATAGAGCATCGATCAAGGGAGGAGGTGTTTGGATTTGTTTGAAGAGTTGCAGAATCGATTCCTTGAAAATGCCTTAGAGACTTTTAAGAAAATGCAATTAGCAATTACATTGCCATCTCTCTTGCCCATACAAGGGAATGACTTGTATGATGTTGGGAATGGAGGAGTGGGTTTCGCCATTGCCAAACATATGAAGAAAATGGTTTATGCAAAGACCATGAAATCTTTTGTTGATGGTGAGGATGCCATGGTGATAGTTGAAAGAGGTCGACTTAGTATTGTAGAAATAAGGTGCTATGTGTTCTATACATTTTCATGTGCTGCCATGGATGTTAAGAGCTGAGCAAGCTGGGATTAGGGATAACAAGGAAAAACGACCTAGATGGACAAAGGAGTGTGACCAAATCTCTATCACCAATCGCAGACCTCGTGGGAGGAAGGATGACGCCATCAAAGGAGCTATGAGATGTGTGAGTTACCTCCATGTGGCTGGTGGGCCCGGGAGAAAGTTGAAGGGCACGGGTAAATAAATATTCACCCATATAGTGATTCCTTTTAAAATTGGCTCTTAGGTGAGATATTTTAAAATACATGGGGTATTGCATAGGGGTTTTAGATAACCCTATTATAAAGTCAAAAGCTTCACTTTTTAAAATTTGAAGTTGTAAAGGTTACCCGATAATTTTTTAAAAGAAAATATTTTAATGTTGAACATAGTGGTGTGGGTAAAAATATTTTACCCAATGAAGTTTATATGTTCTCACCATTAAATGAACGAGGGAATGATAAGTATAAAGTGAAGCAATTTGTATTGGGCTCGTTAAAATGGAGGCACATGTGAATCTTTAATTTCATGTGGAAAGTGAATTAAATATTCACCATGGGTATTTTATAAAGTGAATTTATTCACTTTATAAATAGGTATTAATTTGTTGGGGGATGAAATAAAAAGTGTAGCATGTGAAGGGCAGAAATATAAAGGTTTTTCATAGAAGAATAGAGACATTTTTCACCTAACAGGAAAATGGAGTGGAGCAAGGGTAAGATATTTTTACTGATGAATAAAGCAAGTTATTTTCACACAACAAGGTAAAATGGAGCGAATTTATTCACATGGGGAGATTTTTTGTTGCTGAACAACTTGAAGCAAAGGCAAAATTCGGAAGCAAAGGTTGTTGCAAATGAAGAGAGAAGAGGGAGGCTTTTTCTTTTTGCAGGTTAACGGAGGATGAAGCTACCAATTGTCAACTGTGGATGCATTTTAGGGCTGCTCTTGGTTTCTTTTGTTCTCTTTATATTCTCTTCTTCTTCTCATTGTAAGGGTTTCAATTTTATGAAACCTCTATAAGGCAGGCAAAAGTTCTAGGTAGATTGTAAAGCTAAGGTGGAATATGACTATTAATCAGTTAATCTGAGGTGTCTTGTATTTTGAATTAAGCTTCATAAATATATTTTGTATTGATAGATGTCACCATTGTTGAGATGTAGAACTCCTTTGAATTCAATAATCAAATATTACTTGGGGTTTTTTATGAACATTTGTTGTATTTGAGTTACATTGGTTGTTGCCTTCTATTCATTGATTAATTTAATTGCTTTAATGAATGTCAATTACATTTTTAATTTCCTATTATTCAGGGAATAGTGTGATTGCTTTAACAAATATGACAAGAGTGTTGTGTTTTCATGTGGATTTGTAAGAATGGTTACTAGATGAAGCTTCAATGGTCTCATTATCATAATGTGATAACATTTTCAAAGACCTTCAAAACATGTCTAACACTGTAGGCTGAAATGTTGGTTATATGACTCAATAGCCCTCTTTTTGGCATTGGTCAATCTTTATGCTTCTGTTGTTTTCAGTTTGGTCCCAAATTATTAAATAAATTAAAAAAAATCAATTATGTATTCTCAGTTATGTGTTTTCCATGTTCTCCATGTTGATTAATGAGATCCACTCAATGTCTTAACCAATATTGAGTGATATTTTATGTTTCTTAGTATAATTCTATGAGATAATTATTTTTTAAGCAATATCCTATTAATTATGTGTCTAAATATTTAGGTGTTGCTAAAGGGTCACCCCCCTAGGTCCTATAGAGCCTGAAGTGTAGGGGAAATGTGTTCTAATCCCAGTTCCTATTAATTGGCCAGATCTAGCTTTGAGTCTGAACATAATAAATTGGCTAGTCTTTAGGATTCATTTGGTCTATTGATTTGGAACACCAACAGAGCCCTTGTAGTCACATTTATAGGCACACTGTCTTGTTTTCCATTAATTTTGGTGACAATAAATTGATTATCCATTATAACCATGTCTTGTTGGATATCGAGGACTTGATTAGAGAGGATGTTGGTTTTTTTGATTGGATGATTGGTTGCAATAGGACCTGGTATATTATTGATTTCAATGTCACTTGTATGATCTTCAACGAGTGAAATATTAAGGATGACGGTATCCTGAACATAGTTTATATTCTTTCCTTTGTCGTTACTGTTAGAAGATTCTCCATTTTCATAATTTGGTAAAGGATTTTTGAATACCCCATGTTTAGTGTTTGTTTGAGGCTCTTCTATCCTTATGATTTTATTGTCAATCAGAACACGTATCTTATGCTTAAATTAAATGCAACTATTGGTTAAGTGACCTTTGCATCTATGAAATTCAAAAAATGGGCTTCATTCTACCAAGATGATTTTACTTTGAGTTCAAACCCTCGGGTATCAGGTAGAGATAATATTTTCTACAATCATCTCTTTTAATGTAGATTCATATGATTGACCCA
This sequence comes from Sequoiadendron giganteum, assembly GCA_007115665.2. NCBI lineage: Eukaryota > Viridiplantae > Streptophyta > Pinopsida > Cupressales > Cupressaceae > Sequoiadendron > Sequoiadendron giganteum. Next base: position 491,762,385 of record CM021103.1, read on the forward strand.
AAGGTGTAAATTTTTGGTGATTGTTTGATGTTTGATAGGGTGAGGTCTTGGATGATGTGTTACTTTTACTGGTTTGAGTATTTCTCTAGTTGGTATTTTGGTTGTTTCTTTGGTTGGAATTTTGATTGGTATTTTTATTTGTATTCGAGGACCTTCCTGAAAAATTGAAGACTGGTTTGGCATTGTGCATTTCAACAAAGGTATCATTGTCATTATTTTTGTACTTTTTCCAAAACTTTGGTTTATCATTGCTCGAGGAATTAGATGAATTGTTTTCGTTATAGATTTTAAAAATTCCTCATTTGACTAAAGCCTCCTCAATCTTGATCCCATTTTCAATCAATTTCTCAAAAGTTGGAGGGCATTGTAAGTCAAGTCTGTAGCTCATGTTAGCATTCAAGTTATCAATGAACACCTCTATCTTCTCTTTTTCTGGTATAGGTTGGGGATACCTTGCGAATAATATTCTCCATCTTTGTAATAATATGAGAAATGATCCTCCTTTATTTTGTTTCACATTACAAAGATCTTTCGTTGTGATCTCATGTTGGATATTATATGAATATTGGGTAATAAGCTTGTTTACCAATTCTTCAAAATATTTGATCCTTGGAGGTAATTGTGAGAACCACTGTATGCATTTCCCTCCCAAACTACATGGGAATAATCTCATCAAATATGTATCCTCATGGGAAAATTCAAGACTCATTGTTTGAAATTCCCTTACGTGACCTATCAAATCGGTTTTTTTGTTGTACTTGTCATATTTGGGAAATTCACAATGTTTAGGTAATGGTATCATGTTGACACTTTGATCGAATGGATAGGGACATATATATTGTATGGATTATCTCTTAGTAGTCTCGGTCTTCATGTTCTGCATTTGTTGCTGGAGAGTTTGGATTTGTTGTTTCAAAATTTCCATGGGATCATTGGTTTTTACTTCATTGCTTGATTCAATTTGTGTCTCGCTTTCTACTTTCTTGGGATTTCTTTTCAATTTTGCAACATCAAAATCATCGGGTAGCCTGACTCATTTATTTGATAACATTAAGAGGTATCTTTCCCTATCCTTTTCAAAAACCTTTTCCAGAAATTTGTGTAAATTTGGGTCTTGTTGGTCTTGTTGGACATCTTCTTGATTCACCTCATCAGTTTCGGTTGAACTTATGAAAGGGGTTTTCTTCTTGTTCAACCATGGTATCTTGAGTTTTAATTTATTTTTCTTGAAGTTTCATCTTTTGGGATCTTGTTTGGATGGGCATACAAGTGATGGAGATTTTATAAATATTTGACCAAAGTTTGGGAGTGCCAAAGGATTGGTTAAAATCTGATTAAGAAGATTTATTTTTGGATAAAAGATGATGAATCCCGAGGGAGGATGATAAATCTTGATGGTGAAATGTAGCTGCTAAATCAGAATTTGATGTGATGAAAATGCACTTTTGGATGTTTGATCAAAGATTAGATGAAATATTTTCACTTGAAGATGGTGGTTTCAACAAGATCGAAATCTATAGTATAAATTGATTGGGATAATTGGAATATTGCATTGTCGGTTGAGGAATGAAAGAATGACAAATGGGCTGACTATGATTATGCCTTTGGGAAAGAGCTCTTCGTTGATAATAAGCTTGTGAAAATAAAGGCTCTAAAGAAAAATCATCAATATATCCTCTATCAAAATTGTGATATCTATGTATGAAGGTTCAATAATGAAGAAAGGCCTTCCTACTTTGGTACAATAAGTGTCTCCTTTTAAAAAGTTTCTTGTAACTAAGTGGCTTCTTGGGATTTTTGATTCTTTTAGTAAGGGATTTCTTGACAAATTTTGTTGATTTCTAATCCCTTAACATAAAAGGATGTGGGTTTAAACAAGCTTTAGGAAAATTTTAGGACAAGGAAAAGCTGGTGTTTGAAAAGGGACCCCTAAATTTTATGTCAATTTGTAGGTAGCAGGTCAAAATTTACTCTTTGTTTGCAGGTTTTACCCAATGCTCTAAAACAGTGCTCAGATGTGCTAAAACTCAAATGCACTATAAGAATGATTATATGCACCAGAACAGATAATGAATGCACTATAATAGAGAATGGATGTTTTATAGAATTACAAGGATGCGCTATAACGGATTGTGGAATGTGCTATAATAACAAATGGATGTGCTATTTTATGACAGCTTTGCACCAGAACAGATGTGGGATTCTCTAAAATATGAAAGCAATGCACTAGGGCAGTCAATAGATGCGTTGATATGGAAATCACTTTCTGGTTGTTGATAGTTTGAAAGATTTTTGCAATTTCAGGAGTGAATTTTTGGATTGTTTTTCTAGGATTTCCTTTTGAATCAATAGTTGGACATGTTTGTGTGATGTTTTCTTGAATATTTGTTTAAAAACACATTGGAAAAGACACATCAAACAAGCACATTTTCTAGGCTGTGTAAGACAATATTCTTTTGGATTCTATGTGGATTTTACTCCAACCGCACTTATCTTTAGTGGGTGATTTAGAAACTTGGCCGCACAAGCTCCCCCTTACAGTGCACTCAATTCTCAGGCCAACCAAGCTTCAAACTCCCATGAACCTCCCATGGCAAGTTTTTCACCTCTACTAAAAAATGCAAGAATGTGGATGCCTTGGTAGCGACCGTTGTTGCACCAAAGAATAGCTAAGGGTAAAATTTGGCTTACTACAACAAAGGGGTTTTAGTAGGGGCATTATATTCATGGGGGATCATCCATATAGAAAGAGACCATTGATGCCCTTCTTTTTAGAACAATCCTCATGATACTCAAACTTTCCTCAAGTACCCACATTTATATCCCGTGTGGAAGTCGCTTGGGTTTAGCGTGTTCCTGTTTGGATCGTTCCCTCCTTTCGAAGTGGGAATGAAGGCCATCTAAGGTTAAAATGAAAATAAAGTGAACGGGTCTAGCTTTCTGATCACCTAGTTAAGGGGAGAGCATACTCAACTACCATTCCAAACACAACAAACATGGTGTAAATTTAACCTCCCTAGTTATGCTAGATTCCTAACTTAACCAAAGGAAAAAAATAACAACTAGATTTAACCCTGCAACCAATTGTTAGTAGTTTTACTCCATTTTTCTTTGACAATGGTATTTTATGTGTTTCAGCAAGGTCTTTGACTGCGTAAAAGGTACTTGAAAATAGAAAAACACATAATTAGTTTCAGGCATCTGGAAAATTTACAGTAAAAAATAGATGGCCATTACAGTAACCAAATACGCTAAAAATCAGATTGAATGTACTAAACTACTGAATGCGCTAAAAGAACAATTGAAAGTGTTGAATTATCAATCAAGTGCACTAAACTAGAAAACCACAATATAGAATTTAAAACCCCCTGATGCACCGAAAGAGCAGTGGGATGTTCTGGAATAGAGACCTGATGTGTTGAAACAAGAGTCATATGTGCCGAGAGAACAACCAGATGCACCAAAACAAGAACTTAATGCGTCGAAACATAATTTGAGTGCACCGAAGAAAAAATTGGATGCACTGTTTCAATTTTTTTGATAGAACCTTCAAATAAATTCTCGATAGAAAATAGATCAAATCTGGGGCTAGGCCCCACAGTGGGTGCCAATTTATGTCTGGGTGAAATATGTGACTTAAAGTAACAAAATCAAACACACCTTCATGCAATGTATTATATAAAAGGAAATCTAAATAGCAAAATATGGAAGCTACAACTATCCTCTTAATTCATTCCATGTTTCTCTAATCTCAAGGACACCTTCAATCATTCTCTCAGATCTTATTAGTGTTGCACATGAACCTACAAAGATTGATAACCTAAGAAATGAGATGTGATAAAATCTACATGCCTATATTTTGTATTTTCAATATTTGATGCTTGAAGGCTAAATGATCCTATGATGAGATGATGCTAAAATCCTGATGGTGCTAATATTAATGATCATAATCTAATAGAAATTCTATATGAAAGATGAAATAAACTAAGCTATTCAAAACAAAATTTCCATTATAAATCTAAATGAAACTAAAATGAAAAACTAAACTACAAAACTCTCCAAATTTTTCTCAAAATGTACTATGAATTTTGCTGCATAAACTTGTCAAATTCTACTTGTTTAAAAGTTATAGCAATGAGTTCTATTTATAGAATTTTCCAATTTTGGAGTGATGTGACAGCAATAAACGATTGAGATTGTGATCCTACGACATCAACGGTTGAGCACGAAGAAGTTAGAGAGAATCATGGAGGTGGTTCCCTTCTTGAGAGAAATTTTCCATGTGTTGAAGGGAATCAAGAGAAATAAAAATCCATGTGTCTAGAAGGTTTCAAAGTTTTTACAAGTTCGTTGATGGAAAATCCATAATTTTCATTTTATAAAATTCAATTTCATGTGACATATGGTGAGGTGGTAGGTGAGGTGGAAGGTAGTTAGGAAAATATGTAGAAATGTGCTTAAATTGAATTAAAAATTTAATTTAAATGGGATGGGAAATTAGCATAATGACAAATTAATTAAATTTGTGCATTTAACCAATTTAGGAAGAATATGATTTTGGAGGCCAATTTGAATTTAAAAATTCAATTTTAGATGAAAGAGGGAAAACTAATTAAATGACAATTTAGTTTATTTGTGCATTTCATTAATTAGAGAGGAATTGATGTCAGATAAGAAGAATATTTAGAAGTGAACTATATAAATAAAGTTTTCAATTTATTTATAAGTAGAGGAATTAAGGTTTTTATTAATTAAATAACAAGTATTTAATTAATTCATGCTCAGACCATTTTTAAGTGCATACAATAGGAAATGATGTTATGTGAACCACATCAAAATTCTCTTTATGAGAATGATTTTTTGATCATAACTTACTCTTGAATGAACCCCTAGGATTGGAGTAACTTATTTGGAACGAGAAGTTCATTGGTTTAAAGAGAGAAACCTTAGGTTAAGTTTTACATATTGGGTTGGGATATGTACTAGAATACTCATTGACACCTATAGACCTTGGAAATAACTTACTTGGATGAGTTTTATATTTGGTCTTGATTGGAACATATAGGGTTTTAGTAACCTATAACATCAAACTAGTCATTGAATGATGATTCCATCCTAGAATTAGGGTATACCAAAATTGTGACTCACCTATTTGATTAAGAGAATCAAAGGAGCCAACGAGGAACATTTATGCTTGGTAATTAGGTATGCAATTAAATTTGATATCTTCTAGGGACCAACAAGATTGAACAAGGATTAATACTCAAAATTAGGACCAATTCTTTTTGAGAAAATTAGATTGAGTTAAACGATGAATTGCATCTTTGGAAATAATCCAAGGATGGAATAAATCCAAGTTATGGATGTCCTAAGATAAATGGGATTTATCCTCGTAAAACTCCTAACCATTTTACTTGGGAATCAAAGGAGGCGTGAGATCATAAAGTAGGCTTTCACTTAGTCAAAGAATAAACTATTATTGGATATAAAATAACCTATGTACCCAAAATTTAGAAGATTTCAGAATGAAATGATGAAATTCATGTCAAAGATACGACATTGGAATGACAAATTGAATTTTCAGATAAGGAACCATTATAACCTGGAAAAAGATAGAATAAGAGGTTACACAAAATTTGTAAAATATGTCTAGAATTCCAGAAAATGAAGAATGGATGTCATCATTAGTAGGACATGTGTACTCTCTTGATATTCTAGAGGGAGAGTGGTAGAACAAAAGATAGATCAAACTATCTAGAAACTGACATAATGTTCTGGTGGATAGACTCACCAAAGTAACCAATGCTATCTAGAAAATTGATTTATAGGATTTTGATCCTAAATAATATATTGTGAGAAGTAGTTGCTTAGTATTCTTGAGAAGGTTATCTCAGTTGTGAATGAGAAAATAATGATAGGGATATGTAAACCATGACCATACTATGAAAAATTCAATTAAGCAAATCTGCAATATATTATTATAGCCAAATAGGAAAAAGTGGTAAATCAAATGTTGAATGATTTGTAAACTTCTAACATTGAGGTTTAGACCATTATTTGGAAAAGAAGGTTGGAAAATTTGTTAGGCTAAAATAGGCTTAGAAATAGGGTTAACCATGGAATTGATTGATTTAAAAAAATGAGTAATAGATCAAAGAGATCGATGAAACTTTTCCAATACAAAGCTTAAGTATGAAACAATATTAGAATTTGACAAGCATCCAAGAGAAATATTATGCTCAAGATAGTGAAGTCATCAAGAACAATAATTTATCGTTAAGTAAAAAGGATGTGTAAGTGATAAAATGGCATGGTTTATGAGTTGTCCAAAAGTGTAAATACCAAAGGGAAAGGATGGAACCCACAAGTAGTGCACAATAAATCGCTTTCTTTTCTAATGGGATTATACTAAGGAAAAATTATGTTTTAGGTGTTATGTATAGTTACTATATTACCTAGGATGTACATATGACACAATATGATAATACAATAAATTTTTTTAGGAGAGTAAGTATGTGTGAGGCATACAAGTTTTACCTATGTGTTAGCGAGGGCACTCGATGCAAAGTCTAGGAAGGGAAAGGTTGCAAAGTGGGATGCTACATAGGATGAATGTTTTATAAATCTTACATGTTTTTAGAATGGTAAGTAAAAATTTAATTGAATTTAACTATATGTAAAAAAGCTATAAATCATCAGGGATGATGATTCACAAGGGGGGAAGTATCTTACATCCTAGTTGTGTAATTACTATTTACTATTACTATGTAGGGTAAAATGTGAATGTAATGTGAATTCTAGAGATGAATTAATTATGCTTATACCTTGTTATCAATATGAATGCTATCTTATTTGATGTTATTCATGGGTAAATACTGCATAAATGTGAATGGATGGTTATTGAATTATTATTCTAACTTTGGAAATTCCTATATATACTGCATATGTTGTGAGAAATTGACTATCATGTGCATGTGTTAGTAGTTGCAGGAAAATTTTCATTCCTCCAGGTAGAGGGGAAGTATCACTCAAGAGAAGATCTTAGCTGGGTAACCGGTAAAATTAAACTATATGAGCATATACACACACCACATTAGAATGACTAAGTTGAGTCAGCTTGTGGGAAATCGGTAAGTCATCCTTAGGTAATATATTTGCATTTGAGAGTCTTGCTTACTACTTCCTCCATTTTTTGGTGATATTTATCTATTGAAATTTTGAGATCTTTTTTGTACTATTATGATTATATTGAAAAGTGGGATGTGCGTGGAGTATGTGTATATATATGCACATACATGTCAGTGGGATATAATGACATGTATATGCACATGTAAAGATGTACCACATGTAAACCCTTATCAATTTGATGATGATTGTGAATGGATATATGTGAATCATATGTGAACATATATATGTATAGTATATAAACACATCCATATTGTAGACATCCAAATTTGATCATTTCCATATGATCAAAATTGTCTATTCTATTCATCTATTTCATTTTCTGCCTAAGGTTCCTAAAGTATGTAATTAAATAAATTAAATATTTTACCCTATCCATTTTCTTCTCTAAATTAAATAAATATGACAACTTATTTAATTAAGTCTTTTAACCCATTTGGAATAAAATCAATTTTTAATTCCTTTTTTTCTCTCTCCTTGTCACATTCTCCATAACCCTCTTTTAATCCAAATTAAATTAATTAATCTATGATTAGGATGTGCACCACTTAATCTTGATTAAGTGTCACATCCTCCATAATATCCCACTTTCCTCTAATATATCATTAATTATCCTAATCCTATATTTGGACAACCTTAATCAGAATCATTAGCCACATTTAGCTTACCTTTTATGGTCAACCTTCCCACTTACCAGTTTTAGCCTGGACTCTCTTCCCCATGTGAATTTTTAATTCACTTTTGTCTTTCGAAGGTCTTCCTCATCACCCATGCAAGATTCTAGAAGGCTTGACTTGTCACTTTACATGTGCCAAGGACTTATAGAACCTTGGACTTGTCACATCACCCACATGTGACAAATCTCCAGCTTTTTGGAGACCTTCTATTACCCAATAAAATCTCTAATGAATTTTTAATTTACATTTATTCTTCCAACCACTCCCCCTTTTCCCATGGAGATTTTTGAGGAATTCTAAAATCCCTCAAAAGTCTCTTTCATCTTCATTTGGGGACAAGAAGTTCCTTTTTGAGGAAATATTCTCATCCCCCAAGGCACCTCAAAGGTACTTGTCCTTCATCCACCTCATGTACTTATCTTCCACCTCTTTTCCTTCTCCTCCACGTCATTTCCACATCACTCCACCCTAAAACATCTCACATTCCACATGTCAAGATGTGAGGGCTTGTGAGTCCTCAACTCACCATAGCCCTTCATCTTGATCTTGTTGGATCAATCTCAATCATTGAATTCTCTAAAGAATTCCAATTAGCCTATAAATACCCCCTCATTTCCCTCAATTTGGGGATCAAGTATTTTGCAACCAAACTCTTGCAAATTTACCATTTGAGCTCTCATCCATCATAACACTTAGCATTCTCATCCATCTTGCATCTTGCATCCATTTAACTCCATTGTCATCCAAGGAGCACACAAAACATCCAAGATCAAGGGCCAACCAAGGAATCAACAACATGAAGGTATAACAATAATCAATTTGTTTTATCTTACTTTCATGTTATCCATTTTCTTAGGCTAATCATTGAGGTGCCCTTTTATCTTGTTATTTCCTCTTGTTGCATTATTAGTTTTTATCTAGCATCTCACATTAGGACATGACATTTTAAAAGGATCACATTTCTGGCACGCCCAGTGGGAGCCACAAAAGGGTTTCTTTATTTTACGTTTTCTGTTGTTTAGCTTGTTTGCAGATTCAGGTCACAGATGGGCGGATTTTCTGCTGCAGAGGGGCGGATATGCCCTCATAATCCGACGTTTCTAACAGTTTTTACTGCAGAAGTGCGGATATGCCCCTGTAGTTCAACATTTTTTCTTAACTATTTTCTATAGAAGTGCCAATACGCCCTTGCAGTTCAACGTTTTTTAAATGTTTTCTGTAGAAGTGTGGATATGCCCCCACAATTCAACATTTTTCTTAACTGTTTTCTGTAGAAGTGCGGATATGCTCCCGCTGTTCAACGTTTTTTCTTAACTATTTTCTACAGAAGTGCAAATATGCCCCCACTATTCAACATTTTTCTTAACTGTTTTCTATAGAAGTGAGGATACGCCCCCGCTGTTCAACATTTTTCTTAACTATTTTCTATAGAAGTGCAGATACGCCCCCGTTGTTCAATGTTTTTCTTAACTATTTTCTACAGAAGTGTGGATACGCCTCCACTATTCAACGGTTTTTTTTTTTTTCTAACTATTTTCTACAGAGGGGTGGATTTTCCCACCTGATTCAACATTTTTCACTATAGAGGGGCTGATTTTCCCACTTGATTCAACATTTTTCACTACAGAGGGGTGGATTTTCCCTAAACAACACATTCCAGAAGGTAAAAAAGTGCATTTCAGCTTTGTTTTTGTCCCTTTCTTTTTCTATTTTGTGCTCTAACCTCTAACCCTATTTGTTGGTGGGTGAAGTCAGATTTCTTGCTGATATCTTGAGTGTTTTTCTGAAAATCACAAAGAAAAAGGAGATAAAACAACTAAAATTTGCTTGCAGGGCCTTTGTTTTATTCTGATTTTTGAAGTCTTTCCTTACTGCTTTATCTATTTACTTAGTATAAGTAGGGGAAAGTAATATTTGCTGCTTGCTGTGTTTGTTTTATTTGTTTTACCCTAAGGGGAATTAGTTTTTTTTCACCTTCCTCCTTTGCACTTTGTGCGGATCCGAAGGGGGTAGTGGGAAACGATTAGTGTCTTCTTCTTAGTGGGACCTGCTTGGGGATTTCATCACCCCAAGGGATGATCCCAACCACGCATAGCGGTAGGGTATATAAAGGGGGGAGAGCCAAAGCTTTACCCCAATCTAGTTGCATCGTAATTAGTGAAGCATTGAAACTAGGGTGATACCTAGATAGACGTGAAGAGTTGGTCTGAGCCTTTCAGTATCTTGCTGGGGTTCCCGACTCACGCTTGTGACGGATTGGTGTTCATGGTTTGTGCCTCACGTACCAAGCGTATATCAAGGACTCCTTAGAAACTTTGTTCATCCTAGAGTAAGACCTTTGTTGGCCATACCACTTAACACTAATCATAGGATCGTGCTTGTTCAAAGTGTCTTTCTATGAAGAACCAGTGAATTTTGATAAGTCAAACCATCATTGAATCATTTTAAGTCCTTGACCAAAATCTCTCATCCAAACCAAATTGCATTTTCCACTACAGAGGGGCGAACTTGCCCCCCTATTTCAATATTTTCCACTGTAGAAGGGTGAACTTGCCCCTCTATTTCAGCACCTTTTTCTACAGAAGTGCAGATATGCCCCTGCTATCCAATGTTTTTGATAGCTTTACTGCAGAAGTGCAGATAAGCCCCGCTGAATGGACAGTTTCATCCATTTGACCATTCTAAACCACCCCCAAAGTCTCCATTTGACCCTTTGATCATCCTAAACACTCATCTAACCAATCCAAATGTCCATTTAACCAATCCAAATGCCCATTTGACAAATCCAAACTTTCATTTAGCCATTCGAAGCCCCCGTTTAACATTTCTAAAATATCCATTTACCACATTCACATTGACCATTCCACCATTTGGGATACCCACCTTTTTGTGAGACCTAAACATCTTCAACAACACATCTTCCATTTGCATTCATCATCATCTCTCAACGCAAAATCCCTTAAACCTTGGTTTAGGAGTTATTTTCCCGAATTGACCAAGGTGTTAAGTTGATCATTATCCTACATAATCAATCCTTATCTTCAACCTAATAAATCTACTTCTATCTTGAGGTGGATTTGTGTTGTAATTCAACATCATTGGCCCAAATCAATCCCCTTCCATCTCAAGGTAGATTCGGTGCCGTGATCATCGATTTAGCTAGCTCAAATTGATCAACCAACATCATAAGTCACTGAGGGTGATTTTCAAACTAGGTTTTAGGATCCCCTCCAATCAAATCTAATCATCATCCAAATCATCATTTGATCCAATCAAATCCAATCCTCATCCAAAACATCAAGTTGATACATCATCATTTAATCCAATCAAATCTAATCATCATCCAAATCATCATTTGATCCAATCAAATCCAATCCAATCATCAAATTGATACATCATCAATTGATCCAATCAAATCCAATCATCAAATTGATATATTTTCATTTGATTCAACCAAATCCAATCATCATCCAAATCATCATTTGATCCAATCAAATCCAATCAAATCCAATCATCAATCCACATCATCAAATTGATACATCATCATTTGATCCAAACAAATCCAATCCAAATCATCAAATAGATACATCATCAATTGATCCCTCATCCAATCTAAATCAATCAATCCAAATCATTACCTAGATCATCCCTTAGAGATTGCATCTTGAAATCACCTAGTTGTTTTGCACGTTCATGTTCGTTCAAACCCGTTCACAAACAAAAAGCAAATGGTAGAACAACAAACTCAAGGTTCCCAACCAAATATCCCTCAAGATCCTAATAAAATTCCACAAACACTACCATCCAGAATATCACACCACCTAGTGACGAAAACATGGTCAATCAACCCGAAGTCACCATCCATAAATATCTTAGTAATCCTGCCAATGTCCAAATGAGAGATCATCTCCTAAACGAATGTGGGGATAAGATCCTTGCCACCTTACTCATGAAGGGAGTCAAACCACCATCCGGTTTCAATACATCACAATATGCCCTTCCCCCATTTGTTGACCCACAAACCTCACAAAATGTTCCAGAAAATTGCTATGTTCTTGAAGGTGGGCCCATTGAAAATTGGTACCACCCCGAACTCAAAAATGCTGTCATCCATCAAGTCCAAGAATATCCTGGTCTTCCAATCACAACATCTACTATTCCACCACCCGATCCTAATGATCCCCATGCCTATGGCATGCCATCATACATCCCATCTGCTCCACCGCTCCCCCCCACGGCCCCATATTCTAATATTGGGGGCACACCTCCACTTACCAATGCACTACCTCCTACATTTCAACAACCTCCAAATAATCCACACCAATCCACCGCACTACCAGCATTGCCACATGTTGCTATATTATAGCTTCATCTCAACACTTGCATCCACAACATCCACAACACACTTCCGTTCTCACACAACCACCACATCAAGTGGTGCAACATACATCTCAACAACAACACATCTCACCTCACCTATCTCAACAACAACAACACATCTCACCTCACCTATCTCAACAACAAAAACACATCCCATCTCACCCATCTCAACAACAAGAACATATCTTATCTCACCCATCTCATCAACAACAAAAACAACCTCCACAACAACATGTGCACATCCCTACACAAACACACCATAACTCGCCTACCAAGTACCTCTATCATCCCTCTAGCACATACACTATTCCATCCCATACGAATCCTCATTAGAATGTGCAAAACCAAACACATACCCAGCCGCCACCTTACACCAATCTTTCACAACCTCAACACAATCCCCACCAATAAACATCAAATCCATACCCATATGCCACACAACAACCCACCATTACAGAACAATACCAATCCTATCTGCCCTACTTGCAACAACAAAAAAATCACCAACAGGGGGCACCTTACACTTATTAGTACAAAAAATCATCATCACATCCACAAGGAGACCTTATCTCTGCGCATTACCAGAATGCTATGCAGCAACAAGACCCCTCTCTTGTTTCCTACTATCAACAACAAGTGGCTCCCACTCAACACAACCAATCATCTAACTATCAATCCTCTTACAATCAACCAACGCATTCATATCTGACTCAACCCGTTTATGATCCAACAATGGTAGGGCCATCCTCATCATACCCACAACATTATCCATACACTCAATCCACTTTGAATCCCATGACTTCTGTCAATAAGGACTTGGAAGAAGTAAAATCCGCATTAAAGGACTTACAAGCTGGAGCGGGTAAACAATCATTCAAGTTTGAGGACATATGTCTTATCCGTTTGATCCCTCCATCTCCTTGATTCCTTTTCCCAAACATTTTGAGATACCCAAATTCAATAAATACAAAGGAACCAAGAATCCTAGAGCTCATCTTCAAGAATTTTATGCTCATTGCCAAGAGGTTATGCATAATGATAATTATCTTATCCGACTTTTCCCTAAAAGTCTACAAGGGGTTGCCCTCAACGAGTTTATGGGTCTGCAAAAGGGATCTATCAAAACCTTCACAAAGTTATCTAAATAGTTTATCTCTCACTTCTGTTTTAATCTAGAGAAAGATATTGACACACTTGATCTCTTCAAAGAAAAACAACGTGACAGAGAGACCTTTGCGAGCTACTTGCAAAGATGGTGTGCCTTGGCTAGCAAGATGAAATCCCCACCAAGAGAAAAAGACATGGTCGCGCTATTTATTGAAAACTCTCACCTAGATATGGCTCATAATTTACAACTCCATTGTATCACCACCTTTGCGGGACTTGTAGAGAAAGGCCACATCTTAGAATGAGCCCTTGTCGCAAGAGGACAGGTCAAACATTTCAATTATGATAGAGAGAAATCCTTTGGAGATAAACCTCGTTATTGGAATAGAAATAAAAATGTTTTCAGTGATGGTATCACTGACACCAAACATTTTCAAGTGGCCACCACTACGTAAAGATATCCTCTCCAGCAACAACCCTCAATTCAGAATGCCATATCCATCCCCCAAGGGGCACCATGACAACAAGCCAACCAAAATAACCAAGGGGGAAATAAATGATAGTTCACTTAGTTGGGAGAACCCCTTAACATAGTGTTTAATACACTTCTTCAAGCTAGTTACCCCATCACATATCCTATCACCAAATCTCTTGATACGTCTAAACCAAAGCCTTCTTGGTTTAAAGACAATGAGTACTGTGAATTTCACAAGATTAAGGGACATACCTTAGATAAATGTCAAGGCCTAAAAAACCTACATTCAAGGTCTCATCGATTGAGGTGAAATCCATGTAGATGCTAATGCAGCATCTTCGTCCAATGCTCAATTACAAATATATCAAAATGCCTTTCCTAACCATAATCAGGGTCCTAGTACGTCAAACTCAAATCCTAGACCTAGCAATAATAACAAGCTAGGTAACAATACCAATAACATCAGCTACAAAAGTGTACCATAGAATTATCAAGGTGTGGTTTCATATGTAGAACAAGTGGAACGACGTGTATCCATGATACATGTTAAAGGAAAAGATCCACAATGTGTTGTTACCACTCGGTGGACTTGCATCACAGTCCCAGCAACACCTCCATCCACCAATTCCCAATATAACATCTTAGACCATCTAGGTAAGACTACAGCCCAAATATCCATTTTGGACCTGCTTAAGTCATCTCCCATACATAAATATATCTTAACTAAGGCTTTGCAAAGCACACAAGTGCTTGATAATATTGACCCTACCCAATTTCAAGCATTGGTAGGAAGTCTCTCAATGACCTATTAGTTAGCCTTTAGCCAAAAGGACATGCCACATCTTGATTCAAACCACAATCACCCCCTCCATCTCAAGGTTGGTGTCAATTGTCAAAAATTAAGAAAGGTACTAGTAGATAATGGTTTGAACCTAAATCTCTGTACATTAAAATTCATACAATAGGTTGGATACACCCAAGCTGATCTGATAAATCAAGTGATCACCATCAAGGCCTATGATAATGCAGAGTGAGATTCTAAAGGCATTATTTGCCTCCCTATTCAAGTGGGCCCAATTGTACAATACACTATGTGTCATGTTCTGGACCTTGAACTCCCATACAACATCCTTCTTGGCCATCCATGGATTCATTCTATGCAAGCCGTCCCATCCACCTATCACCAATGCCTAAAGTTCCCATTTCACGGAATGGAAATCACCATACAAGCCGACTCTCAGCCTTTTGAATATTGTCGTGCCTTGGAAGCTTCTTTTCCACATTTGCATTATTGCCCAGGCATCAAAATTGGGGCATCCCCAACATTCGATCCTGTCTCATCCACCAATACACTAAACACTTCATCTCCACCATCATCCACACTTGCTTCTACCATCACCAAGGTCCAAATCATAGATAAGGGATGTGGTGAATACAAAATGCATACCACAATCAATGTGGCAACCATGCCACCTTCACCCCGTACATATGGACAACCAATTCTGCCACTACCAAAAGTAGAAGAAAAGACACTTACACTCACTTCCAAGAACATGGGGTCAACAAAATTCAATGATTTGGGATCCCTCCAAGATCAAATGGATGATGATATCAGTCAATGGGTTTATTGGGAGGAACTTGAGCCACCACCTCCCCTTATTGAATACTTTCATGAAGTCTATCCACGTGACTCCAAGTTCATTGGAAAGTGTCATTACCAAGGCAAAGGCCTTGGTGCAGAAGAACAAGGAAAATGTTTGCCCATTGAAGCAACTACCATCCAACCAAGGAATTTGGACTTGGGTTATGATACTAAACAAAAGGGTCCCACAACACCCGATAGCACTTCTAACAATGTTAGTGTTGATGACGGTTCCCTTGAAGACATACCGGAGGAAGAGTCCATCATACACGCATACGATGACCTGAATCACATTGACCTCCCCGCCATGTTTGAATGCTTATCTGTTTGTACCATAACCTTATCCCTTAAACATCTAGAGCTTATCGATCATGATCTACAAGGTAGCACACCTATCAACACGTTTCCCTCAAAGGATACCTACATACATATAATGGGATTGGGGGAAGATGAACACCCTAATCACAAAAACAAAAAGAAACAAAAGAAAAATGGGTCATCAAGTGAAAACCTCACCGAGGCACTTTTTGACTATGAAAAAGTAAAAACAAAGGATGTATCTGACAGTGAAAACCTTAATACGACAATAGAAGATGGGGAAGTTCATCTTCCCCTTGTAGGAGCACAACTATTTGAGCAATCTTTGATCCTCATTGAAGAAATGCAAGAGGTGAATTTGGGCACAAAAGAAACTCCAAGGATCACCTATGTGGCCAAATCTTTATTTGAAGCAGAATATATCATCATTGTCTGAATTCTCTGTGAAGGGGTTATCAACTTTGCATGGGCTTACTCTGATATGCCTGGCCTAGATCCTAATCTTGTTGTACACCATTTGGATGTCCATCCAGAGGCCAAACCTGTCAAGCAGAAGCTCCGAAAGATGCATCCGCAGGTGGCATTATTGGTTAAGAAAGAACTAGAGAAGCTATTGGATGCTGGTTTTATTAGACCCATTGATTACTTTGATTGGATCTCCAATATAGTACCTGTTGCTAAACCCAATGGAGACATCAAAATTTGTACGGATTTCCAAGATCTTAACAAAGCTTGCCCAAAAGATGACTTCCCCTTGCCTAACATCGACATTTTGGTCGACATCACTGCAGGACACGAGATGCTATCCCTCATGGATGGCTTCTCTGGATACAATCAGATCTGGATTGCCCCTGAAGATCAACACAAAACTGATTTTACAACACCTTGGGGTACTTTCTATTACAATGTGATGCCCTTTGGTCTAAAAAATGTAGGGGCAACACATCAATAGGAAATTAGGGTTATATTCCATGACCTCATCCACATCATCATGGAAGATTATGTTGATGACCTACTGGAAAAATATAGAACTAGGGAAGAACACCATGCCATTCTGAAACAAATCTTTGAGTGCTTAGAATAGTACAAGCTTCAACTGAATCCAAAAAAGTGTATGTTCGTTGTCACATCAGGGAAACTGTTGGGATTGATAGTGTCCTAAAGAGGCATCGAGGTTGACCTAGCTAAGGTGAAAGCTATCATGGATATGCCTCCACCAAAAAACTTGAAAAAATTAAGGAGGCTCCAAGGGAAACTATAATCCATCTGCCTATTTATATCCCAACTTGCGCATAAATGTCAATCATTCACCCACCTTCTCAAGAAAAACACCAACTTCAAGTGGAATCAACAGTGTCAATTGGGTTTTGACATGCTCAAAGGATATTTGGCCCACCTGCCGATCTTGATGCCACCTATCCTTGGAAAACCCCTCTTGTTGTACATATCTACCATTCAGTTGCATTGGGGGCATTGTTGGCACAACATGATGAATCTGCAAAGGAACAGGCGATCTATTACGTTAGCCACACACTAGTCGGGTATGAACTCAATTATTTACCAATGGCTAAGGCATGTCTCACTGTGGTCTTCAGCACACAAAAACTATGCCACTATATGCTTAGCCATCCTATAAAATTGATATCCAAAGTCAACCCCCTCAAGTACCTACTATCCAAGACAACCCTGACTGGTCAAATGGCTAAATGGATCATGCTCCTCAGTGAGTTTGATATAGAATATGTGGATAGAAAGGCCATTAAAGGACAAGTAATAGCCGATCATTTGGTAGATGCCTCGTTAGTGGACGCTTATCCCATAGAAACTAAATTTCTAGATGAAGGAGTATTTGCAGTCTCAAAAGTCACCACCTGGACACTATACTTTGATGGATCACACACTCATAATGGATTGGGGGAAGGAATCTTGCTTATCACCCCCTAAGGCGACTACATACCAAAATCATTCAGACTGGCTTTTCCTTGCACCAACAACATCTTTGAATATGAAGCCCTTCTCATAGGCCTCAGAATTGTAGTCCAATGACACATCACTCATTTGCAAGTTTTTGGTGACTCCCAGTTAGTCATAAAATAGGTCAACGATGAGTATCTAACAAAATATGAAAATTTGTTACCTTACAAACAAATGGTGGATGACTTCAAGAAATATTTCACTACCATCCAATTTGAGCAGATCTCGAGACTCTAGAATAAGGCAACAGATGCTATGGCTACCATTGGTTCTCTCCTCGACATGCCAAAAGATTGCACAAATTGTCAGTTCTTGGTCGAGCAACTCCTAATCCTAGCATATGATATCCCTGAGAGTGACATGGTGTGTGATATTGTAGGTCCTGAATCCCCTTGGTACCATGAAATTTACATGTACATTCATGAAAACACCCTCCCCACTGACCTCACGAGAAACCAATGTAAATCATTCATCTAACGCATGGCCCGTTACACCATTATTGGTGATACACTTTATCGACGTGGGTATGATGGAACTCTCCTCCATTGTTTAGATGAAACTGAAGCCCACACAACATTAACAGAAGTGCATAGCGATATTTTTGGGGCCCATTCTAATGGTATGGCCCTAGCCAAATGGATTCTCAGAGTAGGATATTACTGGCCCACAATGGAACAAGATGCTTGTGAGTATGTCAAAAAGTGTCTTCCGTGTCAACAACATGCAGATTTGATTCACGCTTTAGCACAAGAGCTCCAACCTATCACGACACCTTGGCCATTTTCACAATAGGGTTTCAACTTGATTGGCAAGATCTACCCTCCA
Source organism: Sequoiadendron giganteum (assembly GCA_007115665.2). Lineage (NCBI taxonomy): Eukaryota > Viridiplantae > Streptophyta > Pinopsida > Cupressales > Cupressaceae > Sequoiadendron > Sequoiadendron giganteum. Next base: position 491,780,968 of record CM021103.1, read on the forward strand.
TCTTCTGATGGTCACACCTTTATCATCACAGCCATTGAATACTTCACCAAGTGGGTGGAAGCCATTCCACTCACTCAAATCACTCGTGTTCAGATCTCTAAGTTCATCCTCTACCATATCCTCTATAGGTATGGTATCCCCTTCGGCATCATCACCGATAATGGAAAACCATTCAAAAATAAGTGTATGAAATTCCTTTGTGACACTATCATATCCAACATCATTGGTCCACTCCCTATTACCCCCAAGGTAATAGACAGGCATAAGCAACAAATAAAACATTGATCAAAATCATTAAGAAGATGGTCAATAGCACTAGCCACGATTGGCACCTCCATATCCATTCTGATCTTTGGGCCTATCGTACATCTATCTGCACCCCTACCGGAGCCACTCCATATTCTCTTGTCTATGGCGCTGAAGCCATCTTGCCAATCGAAGTTGAAATCCCTTCACTCCGTATCTCCCTCAAGAATCTCATCACTTATGAAGACACCCGAGTGGCACGCTTGGCACAATTGGAATTGCTGGATGAAAAATGGGTCAAGGCTTATAACCATCTGCAAGCTTATCAACATCGACTAAAAAGGAGCTACAATAAGAAAGTCTGCCCTTGCCAATTCAATGTTGGCAATTTGGTCCTAAAAGAGAATCAACGAAATCAACAAGATCGAGAGAAAAAGGGTAAGTTTGAAGCAAACTAGTTGGACCCTAATGTCATCACCATGAAGTATGGTTCTGGTGCCTATAGGCTCTCCACCCCTAAAAGTGAGCCCTTGGAGGAACCCATCAATATCATGCACTTGAAGAAGTTCTACACTTAGGTCAACTGGGGTATCCTTCCTGGTAAAAGTAAAAAATACAAAAAAATTAAAAAATCCAAAAATAGTAAAGAGAAATAATTCATCCTATGGTCAAAACCACCCCTACGTGGCACCTTGGATACATACTATTGGTGAAAACCTAGCAACAGGCGCCTCTCATATAGGGCTTAATCATTATCTACCTCACATCCTGGTTACTTTATGGCTTATCCACTGATTCCTCAATCCCCATATCCTCGCATCTGCTTGCATCACCTCATCGCTTGGTATATTCTAGTTGAGCATTGGATGACCATCATTCACTATCTGAAATCCTGAGCTTATTATCCTAATCTGATCTTGTGTCACCTCATTGTTGTGTTCGTCTCCATCTGGGTCTCATTGTGAAATATGTTTCCCCTACGCTTGCACGTAGGCAAGGTTTATCTTTTGATCTACCCCAGGGGATTCTCCATGTCTTCTTTTGTGATCGGTCCATTTGTCCATTTTCCTCCATCATCTATCGTCATCACCCTCTTTCCACTTTTATCATCATCTCCTCTTGAACTATGACGCCTCTGCGCTTGCACGTAGGCAAGGCTAATCTTTGGATTGGCCCCCAAGGAATTTTGTCCTTCATCATCTGTCCTCACGGTCCACTTTTCGATCTTGTCCATCCTCGGTCTTTTGTCATGTCTGAACTACATTTCCCCTACGCTTGCACGTAGGCAAAGTTGATCTTTTGATCTGCCCTCGGCGCTTGTGCTTGTCTTGGTCATCCATTAGTTTCCATCAGTCAACTTTCCGCTCTTTTATCATGGTCTTTTCCTGAACTATGAGGGCTCTACGCTTTCACGTAGGCAAGGTTGATATTTTCATCAACCCTCGAGCCCCTAGGTCTTTAGGTTGTGTCTCATCCTCTTGTTGTCTTGTTGTCAAGTATGTCCCTATCATCGCTGATTCTTCACAAACAAGATCTCCTCGTATCAAGAAATTTGCCCAATGACAATCATCCTGCGTCATCTAGGTCACTTTAGCTTAGTATCCATCATTGGTCTTAACAGAATGCATCCTTCCTAACAGACCACATCAACCCCATCCATCCTTGGGATCTTATGGCAAAGGACACTTGTAATTGATTACAATCTTTTGGTACTTTTGGATTTTTTTATCATTTGAGCTCCCTATAATCACTAGTCAAGATCACCATGATCCTTCATATTGTGGTGTGTTTTGCTAAGTTAACATAGGGACATCTCTTGACTATTATTGTTGTCTACTGGGATGCCCCACATGGTACCCACCAGGATTCCTTTCGAATCTTGCATTATGTGGGGGCATCCCTTTGTGCTTGTGGTTATTCCAATACCTGACCTGGCCAAAGTCATCGTGACTTTGGGGTATTGGGATATCCTTCTTGTTTGTCATGTTTGTTTTATGCATTAGACAATAATCTATCTTGGTTTACCTACCCTGATGCTTGATGTCTTATGCTATAGCAAAAATCAGTGCTCTAATGGATGGCAAATTGCATTCATGTTGCATTTCATCTCCTTGCATATTCCCCCTTCATCCTATCTTGCTCCTACATCTATGACTCGTGATTTTGGTTGTGCAAACTCTCATTCCCTCTTACTAACTTTTCTTCTCGAGATCCTTACGATGTTTGACAAGTACTACACTCCACACACCCTACGCATATCACCTACCCATTGATACTTATGTCTACAATCATTAAGTTCATTTATCCATATTGCATCCATTCATTACGTTCATTCATCCATTTACATCAAATTCATTTATCCATATTGCATCCATTCATTAAGATCATTTATCCATTTACATTAAGTTCATTTATCCATTTAGATCCATTCATTAAGTTCATTTATCCATTTACATCCATTCATTTATCCATATTGCATCCATTCATTAAGATCATTTATCCATTTACATTACGTTCATTTATCCATTTACATTAAGTTCATTCATCCACTTACATCCATTCATTTATCCATATCAATAGATTAAGATCATTTATCCATTTACATTATGTTCATTTATCCATTTACATCCGTTCATTTATCCATATAAATAGATTAAGTTCATTTATCCTATTGCATTAATTCATGTCGATTCATTCACTTCATCAATCCTCCATACATTTCCATATCCACCTATTCATCATTAATACAATTTCATTACCATTCATAAATCACTAACATAATCCATAATCACACATGCATAAGTAAAACATTCACAACATAACACAACATCCACATCAACACAAAAAAATCATATACATGTGCATAACATACATCAACTATCATAGGAATATCCATAAAACACCATATGCATACCATACATCACCAAAATGTGTGGCATAATATCAATGGAGACCATCACATAACATCATCACAATAATACAATATCCATATCCAAAATATAGTCGCCACATAAATGCTCAAAATAAGGTGCATCATCTAAATATATGCACTACACCATCATCTGGTACTTGTCAAAAACACATGTATCTTGTCACCTGTCCTCTTCCTGTCCTATGCTGCCCACACCTAACCTTTGTGGAGACTCAGGTATTGGTCCCCTGAGACTCACGTCCTGGGGTCCCAAACTGAGAAGGAGTCAGCTGGAAATCACTGTACCCCCTGGTCCGTGTCCCTAAAGACTGGGACGGTGCTAACATCTGTGGTATCTACCTAACATATCACGTGGTATGTTGCACCTGATCTGGCACTACCTGCTCATACACACCCCTCCAGTATGCCGCCTCGTGCATATACTCATGTCTCTGCCCAGCCTGGAACTGAGCGACATTCCACTCATGCCTGTACCTATCTCACTCTCTGCTCATGGCCGGTCGCTCCTGCTCCCATGCCTCCTATGCCACTGTCAGTAATCGTATCTGCTCTGCGGACCTCTCCCTCTCTCCCTGCATAGTCTCTAGCACTATCCCATCACCCTACCCTTGACATGCCTGCATCTGTGCTATATCCCTCTCAACGTTCTTTGGCTGACCCACTACTGAGTCTCTCTAGAATTGTAGGATTTGGACCTGTCTCCATAAACTGTCCCTCTCCCCCTATAGTGCTTGCATCTATACCTATAAATTGTCTCTCTCCCCCTGTACTTCCTACACCTATCCCTATGCACTCTCTGCAACCTCGAGTCTCGCCCTCATCTCCTCTATAGATGCCTCTGTCATAGATACCCTCTCCTGCAGTGTTGTCGTCTCCTCTAGAAATCTTGCCACCTGAAGTCTCAGTGCCTCCATCTCCCCCCCTCCTGTTGACTCTGGTTGAACTCACATCTGAGCAACTATCATCGCTGCCTCTAGCCTATCTCGGTCCTATGTCACTCGAGCCAGCTCCCCCCGTGCTCTCTCCATCCCTACTTGCGTCTCATCCCTCTCTCTCTCCACCACTTGTATATCTATCGTCAGCTGGCTCACAACCCGATCAAACACTATCATCTCTATCTCCTTCACTTTCTGCACCTCCGCCTTCGCCCTCCTCAACTCCTCCTCTAGGATGCATATCCTCACTTGGGCCCCTCTCAATAACATCACTGGATCATCCACTACAGTTGCTGGTACTATGGATAAAGGCTCCACCCCCTGTACATCAAGGTCCATCACCTCCCCCTCTCTCTCCTCCTACACTGGTTGTGCTTGATTCATCAACCGAATGCTCTACAGCCGTCCCCTCCTCCCCACCCTCATCAGTCTCCTTGACTCTTGCTCAACTAGCTAGACTCTCCTGTATCGACTACTCTCGGGCCTCTCCCCAAGATGTCCTCTGACATCTGTCACCCTCTCTACTCCCTCCTAAGGATCTCAGACCCTCGCATCCTCCTGCGGCTCTCTAGCCCTCGCCTCCTCCTACAGCTCTAGGGCTCTCACCTACACCCGCCTCCACCATACTCTACTACCAATCCCTATCTGTGCCTCCCTCCCCTCCACCACCTGGAGCATCTCCACCTCTGACTCGCTCCTCAATCTCATCACCTCTATCTCCTCCCCCCCATCAGCTCCTCCTGCCCCTCTTGCCTCCATCTCCTCTACCACAACTCTCCTCACCCTCCTTGGCTGTCGACTCCTCTTGAATCTACCCCTCCACATTGGTTGATCTCCACTAATGCCCTCCTCCGTACCACCACTCTCATGTCCACCCTGCTCTGGCTCCTCCTCTTGTCCCCCCTCCTACTCATCCTCTGGCCCCCCCTTTGTGGCTCCCATAGTAGGCACCTCCAGTGTAACCCTCTCCCATTGGTGGTTGCGAAACCACCGATCATATCGATCTGTCACTCCAACATCCTCTGGACCCTCCCACCTCCCTGGATAGGACACCCCATCTACAATCACCCACGCCTCCCTCATGCCTCTCGTTGACAATGCCCACCCAGGGTACCTCTCTAGTAAGTCGACGAAACATAGTTGGCACTCATGGAATGTCCTGCATGAGTCCAAATTTCCACATCACTCTTTTTGGATGATGCATCTCCACTATGTGCCCCGGGCTCCCAATCAAGAAACATTTGCATCTAAAGAATCCTCGATGTATCTCCTCCTCAGTCCTCCATCCTCTAAACCACTGATACATGTATGGCCACCATACAATGTGCTCCCCTTGTAACTCATCAAACACTCTCCTCCACTGATCCACCTCTCCTTGCATCTCATACTGTAAGATGTAGCCCCAAACTACCATGCCATTGACTCTCTATCATTCAAGTCTCCTCCCCTGATCACTATGGGTCTCATCACCGCGATGTGTGCCCACCCCCATACCTACAATAGCATCTTGTGCATCAAGCTTTGCAGCCCACGATAGCAAATCACATGCATGTCCTAGTATAACTGGGCCAATACACATGACCCCCAAGAAAACTGCCCATCCCTCCACTCGACAATATGTCGAATCACCTCCATATACCGAAGGATGCAGAATCACCTACTTCGGTTCAACAATAGAATCTCGCTGATCAGGCAACATACAAAAAGTGGTAATGTCAACACCCCCAGGGATAGGTATCTGTCTACATCCAACCTCCTCCTCTGTATCGACAAGTCATCTCACCCAAATAGCACCAGAATGGTCTCATCTAGCTATGCTCCTCTCGACTCCTCCTCACTCACTAACTGCCCCGCTATCGGTAACCTCAGGATCCACCACACATCCTCCAATGTCACGGTCATCTCTCTTGTTGGCAAATGAAACATCGACGTGGCTGAACTCCACCTCTCTATCAGGGCTATCAACATCGCCCGATGTGCCCTCATCCAGGAAACTGCACTAAGTGCAGTAACCCCGCCCACTCTAGAGTTGCGTGATCCGCTCTGGTCATCGCCTCAATTGTCGCCACCAGTGCCCCCGACCTCTGCTCATGAGTCTATACTCTACCAAAATCCTGCAAAAATTTCATCCCCCTTATCAAAAAATTTCATCTCAATTCCTCTTCCTACTGTGCCTTTCTTTTTTGTCTCTCTCTCTCTCTTTTTCTCTCCCTTATTCTCTCATTTTCTCTCTCTATTTTTCTTCTTTTTTCCTCTCCCTCTTTCCTCCCACCCCTATAGCAGGGCAGACCCATCCTCGGCTTGCAACGAGGCAGACCCGCCCTCGCAGCGGGGTGAACCTGCCCCCGCAGTAGGGCGGACCTGCCCTTGGCTTGCCAGGACGGATTCACCCTTGCAATGAGGCGGACTCGTCCTTGCAGTGGGACGACCCTGCTAGGGCTGGGCGGCATCACCGCTCCTAGCGGCGGCACCTGTCCCCACCGCCAGGGGGCGCCGCCAAGGTGGCCCTGTCGGGGCAGTGCCTATTCGGCTCGCCGTAGGGTGGACTCACCTCCAGCCAGGGCGTACTCGCCTCGTCGCGGGGTAGACCTACCCCCGGTCGGGGAAGACTCGCCCCACCATAGGGTGAACCCACCCCAAGCCAGGGTAGACTCGCCCCACCATGGGGCGGCCCCACCTCAGGCCTGGTGTGGATCCGCTCGACGGCGAAATTTTCTTTTTCCCCCCAAAATCTCAAATTTTTTTTCCCATTTTTAAATGCTTTCTTCCTACCCATTTTAAAAAAATTTCCCGCCCACAAAACCCATGTTTTATATTTTTGATGAAACACTGAAAAATACATTAAAATTTCAAAAATAATGTATAGGGGGTTTTGTTGCCTACCTGGCGGGGCCCATCCTGCTGTCTGTCGAACCGTCGAACCTTGTCTATCCGGTGGACGATCTCAGTGTCATTATCTTCTGACATCTTCACTCCTCATCTGCTTGCTCTCTCTCCTCTTCTCTCAACTGCTACAGTGCAAATGAGGTGAGGTAATTTTCAAATTTACCTTATATTCACTTTCACTCTTTTAAGAGGTATTTTTACCTTTTATTTACCTTTTTATTCCTCTAATTAATCCCTCCATTTCCCGGGGCTGCCATATGCACCCCGTTTGTCCGATTAACTTCATTCAAAAGACAAACTTGCCTAATTTTTTGCCTTTTTTCCAACCATACCATCAGTTTCTTCCTATCAAGATGTTGCCTGGGACCCTTATTTTTCCCTCGTCACCCTCTCGAGGGGGCATACCCTTCACATTTACCAATTTTCCCTACCATAGTCAATCCCTTCCAGGATTGGGGCATCTTCATCCATTCCCCACTAATTGGACATCTCAGATCCTCCTCCCCACACTGGGGCATCATTTTTCGATTAATTCCTCTATAGAGTCATCTGCTCTTTCTTTTTCTTTGAAGCACGGTTATTCTAACGATACTTCGAAGAGGGGAAAAATATAGACATCCAAATTTGATCACTTCCATATGATCAAAATTGTCTACTCTATTCATCTATTTCATTAATAATAATTAAATAACTTATTTAATCATTATTTCATTTTCTGCCTAAGGTTCCTAAAGTATGTAATTAAATAAATTAAATATTTTACCCTATCCCTTTTCTTCTCTAAATTAAATAAATATGACAACTTATTTAATTTAGTCTTTTAACCCATTTGGATTAAAATCAATTTTTAATTCCTTTTTTTCTCTCTCCTTGTCACATTCTCTATAACCCTCTTTTAATCCAGATTAAATTAATTAATCTATGATTAGGATGTGCACCACTTAATCTTGATTAAGTGTCACATCCTCCATAATCTCCCACTTGCCTCTAATATCTCATTAATTATCCTAATCCTATGTTTGGACAACCTTAATCAGAATCATTAGCCATATTTAGCTTACCTTTTATGGTCAACCTTCCCACTTACCAGTTTTAGCCTGGACTCTCTTCCCCATGTGAATTTTTAATTCATATTTATTTGCCCAAGGTTCCTCTCTTCCCCATGTGAATTTTTAATTCACTTTTGTCTTTCGAAGGTCTTCCTCATCCCCCATGCAAGATTCTAGAAGGCTTGACTTGTCACTTTACATGTGCCAAGGACTTATAGAACCTTGGACTTGTCACATCACCCACATGTGACAAATCTCCAACTTTTTGGAGACCTTCTATTACCCAATAAAATCTCCAATGAATTTTTAATTTACATTTATTCTTCCAACCACTCCCCCTTTTCCCATGGAGATTTTTGAGGAATTCTAAAATCCCTCAAAAGTCTCTTTCATCTTCACTTGGGGACAAAAAGTTCCTTTTTGAGGAAATATTCTCATCCCCCAAGGCACCTCAAAGGTACTTGTCCTTCATCCACCTCATGTACTTATCTTCCACCTCTTTTCCTTCTCCTCCACCTCATTTCCACATCACTCCACCCTAAGACATCTCACATTCCACATGTCAAGATGTGAGGGCTTGTGAGTCCTCAACTCACCATAGCCCTTCATCTTGATCTTGTTGGATCAATCTCAACCGTTGAATTCTCTAAAGAATTCCAATTAGCCTATAAATACCCCCTCATTTCCCTCAATTTGGGGATCAAGTATTTTGCAACCAAACTCTTGCAAATTTACCATTTGAGCTCTCATCCATCATAACACTTAGCATTCTCATCCATCTTGCATCTTGCATCCATTTAACTCCATTGTCATCCAAATAGCACATAAGACATCCAAGATCAAGGGCCAACCAAGGAAGCAACAACATGAAGGTATAACAACAATCATTTTGTTTTATCTTACTTCCATGTTATCCATTTTCTTAGGCTAATCATTGAGGTGCCCTTTTATCTTGTTATTTCCTCTTGTTGCATTATTAGTTTTTATCTAGCATCTCACATTAGGACATGAAATTTTAAAAGGATCACACATATATATGTATATTGATACATGTGTATGTTGGTGGATGGACACACTCATACAGATGCATCGATATAGATAGACATGCACATATGTGTACATAGAGGCATATACATTTATACATATATATATGCATACATTCAATATAATTTGTTTGTTATATACTATCTTGCATGTACTTTTATATATATATACACACACCAAATGTATGCTTATATTATTGGCTTACGATATATATATATGTGTGTGTGTGTGTAAATATATATTAATGTTTATATATACATATATATATATAAATACATGATGGTATATATATGTATATAATATATTATATATATATATATAATAATATATATTTAACATATTATATATGTTAATAGAAATCAACTATCACTTAATTTGATAGAATCCAATTTAAAAAGTTTGTTTATAGCCAATAAAGACTATGATATTGGAGGTTGATAATAGTCGATAATTACTATGTTCTTTGAAGTCGTATGAAAGTTGCTTATGACTCTTTGTGAAACCGATTATCACTTAGAATGGAATGCGATATAATACATTATATTATGTTTGATATTTTGTTGATATTAAGCTTGGACTTGATCAAAACCTTCGGTAAGATCAACATTGACTTTGTCAAAAAAATTTAAATGATTTGGTCAATTCGTCCTCTAAACAATCAATGGACACTTGCTGTAATGAAATGGTAGTTGACTATTTCTATTGGCAGTAAAACCATGCCAAACAAGAAGGAAAGAAAATGTAACTGGTGCCACCTTTGAAACCAATTTTTTGTAGATGTCTATTCTTTGTGACAAATTTAATTGAGCATATGTAGATTGAATAATTCTTTAGATTGTTGTCAATAAGCAATTCGACTTATAGTTGATTATGTTGAGTATTAAGCTAGGAAGTTGCCACCTTTATGCTATATTGCATGTGTTGATTTGCATGGATCTTGTTGCCTATTAGCATGTCTAAAATATAGGTTATGAGGTTACCAAGTTGGTCTATAAATAGTTCAACCATTTCATTTAGAAGGGACACATTCTTTCACAATATTTCACATCTTTTGCAATTCCTATTTCTAGATTATTTCTAGCCATACTTTGTTTTACATTATCAAGAGAGAAAAAGGCTAAGTTTTTTTTAGTTTATGAGGAAGATATTTTAGGGAGGAGTAAGCTATCAACTTGAGAGATATATTTTATTAGTGAAATTCTTGAGAAGTTGTTTACCAAACTTGTTGTTGGAAAGGGCTGCATTGCTGCCATTTGATTGGATAAGTGATAACAGGCATGGGGATATCTTATTCTTTGTTATTTTACTTTTAAATGATGTGTCTTTCATGCATGGTTAAGATTTGTTTCCCAATATATGTATAAGAGAAATCATAGTGTTTTGAAAAACAACTTGAAGCTTTTATACTATTTTCTTAATGTGTTTTTAAGTCTCCATAGTAGGATATGGGTGTTTATCATAGGTATTATATACTAGGTATGATTGAACATGAAAAGAAAATATGGAACACTTAGCTAATTTATTGATTTAACTAGGAAATCTTGTGGTTACTCTTAGGATAGATAACCCAATGTGGGATGGAATTTGTGTACTTATTTGTAAGTAGGTTTGTTCCAAGTATGTAGGTTATCTTTGGGATGATGGACTATCCATTAAAGGAAATGCCTAGCTTGTGTACTTACTAGTAAAGTAGGTTGATTCCAAGTAGATTAATATGGTGATAGGTTATCTCTAGGATGATGGACTATCCATTGAAGGAAATACCTATGCGTAGCTTAAGATAGCCTTAATTCAAATTGACCCTAAGTAGTCTATGTGATAAATGACTTCATTTGAAGTGGTGAATGAGAACACTATCAATTCACCGTGATCTAGTATTATATGCTAGATCAAGATTTTGGGATTACAATGTTCTAGTTATGTAGGACACAACACTATTTTGAGTTGGTTGTCATGATCAACTACTCTACTAATCTCTTCGTTGAAGGGAAGGGCCATCTATTGAATCATAGATGTGCGGGGGACTGCATTATGAGTCTATGGTTGGCGGAAAAGAACTTGAACGATGCTTCTCCTCCACAACAAGTGATAGAAAAACCAAGATTTGAAAGGAAGGATCCTGGACCGTCTTACAACTATTTTTTTTAAAGGTCATTGGAGATATGTATGTAAATGTATGCATTTTTGTATTATTGTAACTTGTGATGTTATTGTAATCAAATGAAACCTTTATTGTAATTTGATATGGCATCTTGCTCATATATTCTCAATAAAGAAAGAAATATTTTATTGCAATGGCTTGCTAGTTAGTTTATTTACTTGCAAGGTGTAACTTTAGAAATATTTACAACATTGAAGGGTTGGCATGTTACAATTTTCTTTGGGATGATTTTCTTGAAATATTCATTGGCAGTGTGACTATCTTCCTCTCCCCTCTTAGAGGTGAAGAGGTTCTTGAAGAAGATGGAGAACTAATTTAGAATTCCTTTTTGAGAGGTGAAAAGGTAGTCATCATTCCAAAAAAAAATCTCTATTTTCTTTGACACCTTTTTCCTTGATGTATCTAAGGAAAAATTTGGTTCCTTTGTCTCCACAATTGATCTAGATTAGCTTGGACCTTACTTTAAAACCTTTGATATTATGAGCCTGAATTCTACTTAGATTGTTTTGAGAAAGGGCTAGTTCCAAAAATAACCTCTCATTTCTTGGATTTGATTGGATCCTAGATTTAGCTACAAATAGTTCTTCCTAAAGTTCATTCTCCTCCATTATTTTTTCTATTACCCTTATCTTTCTTGTGGTTTGGAATATTTTACTCTATCCACTTACATTCTTCTCCCACCTATTAACGACTTTCAAATCCTTTAATATCCACTTGTTGATCTCTTTGAGGGTAGTTATAACATCCTTACAGTCATTGTTAGCAAGTAGTTGAGTATTGAGGATGAATCTTGCTTTATTCCTATCCTCATAGACTTTCCCACTAGAGTTGACTAACTTTACCTTTATTGGGTGATGATCTAAAAATGTTTTTGGGTGCACACTAAATTTATTTCCATCACAATTTGAAATAAAGTTAAAGAATTCTTTGTTAGCATATATTTTGTCTAGCATACAATAAATCATTTTTCCACCTTTCTAGGTATTGCACCATCTAAACCAGATGTCCTTTCTTTCTTTTTTACCACCTTCCATGGATTCTACTAGGTTTAGCTTAGCCATCAACCTTTTCCAAATGTATTTTTCAGTTCCCTTCCACCCCATGTTAATTCCTCCCAATTTATCCTCCAAATTCTCAACCATATTGAAATCACCACCAAGGATCCAGGGGACATCTAGCAAGTTGACAAGCCATTGCAAGAGCTTTATTCTTTCCCTATGATCATTAGGGTAATAAATAGAAAAAAAATCCAACTTTCTTCGCACCTTTCTCTAAGGTTAGACAAATTGCATTATTATTGAGAGATTTTCCATGGCCTATAACATGTTGTATCCAACAATTAGCTAAGAGTATAGCAACACCACCCCTAACCTTTTCATGTTTATTGGTGAGAAAAGAAGATCCATTCTAGATGAACCTTATATTGGTTTGAAGTGTGAATCCATTGGATTTGGTCTATTGAAGGAGAACAATATCTTTTTTCTTCTCAAGGTTAAGAAACCTTCCTAAAATATATTTTCTGTTAGGGGATTCAAGGCCCCTGAAATTCCATGAAATTAAATTAAGATTCATTTTCAACTATAATGGGGAGGCCCTTTTGTTACTCTTGAACTACCCAAAGAAATTTGGTATATTTTCCTCAACTTCTAACCTTTTTGGGGTAGGCGTCTGTAAAACAATGCTTATTTTTTTACTTTTGTTCTTTGCAACTTGAAAACCACCTCTGCCTATTGAAAGAGACTTACCATATTTCCTAGGTCTTCCTAGACCAGCCTTAGGATTTTGAACTTGATATGTTTCCTATTAGTGATATTCTCATTGGTTAAATCCCTTATGTTATCAATCAGATCCAGGTTGGTCTTAGGGGTGGCCTTAGACACTTTTCCTCTTTGGATTTCCTATTCCTAAGTTTACTAGCATTCTTGACAGTCTCTTGCTGTAGACTAGTTTCAAGATTTACATTAGGGAACAACAATCATTTTGATATGTTACCATTTATATTAGAAGAATCCTTTACCAAATTATTTCTATTATTAGATTAACTCCCTAGGTTAACAATGCTAGCTTGGTTAGGATCTAGTAGGGGTCCACCCTCTGGTGTAAGTGTCCCAAGGTTTTTTGAAGCCCCATCTTGGATTACATTATCATCCTTCAAGGCCATATCCAGGCCTTGTGTGACTATGATAACATTATTATGAAGAGGAATAAATTTATCCATTGATACAATAGGGGTGGAATTTTATTGAAACTTGGCCTCAACCTCAGATACTAGGCCCTCCACCATGGAAGAACACCTACTAGTCTTAAATAAGTTGCCACTATCTAAAATATTATAATTTTGGAGGTTTCAGATGATTTTAAGGGATCCATATTTTACTATATAATCAACTTCCTCAGGGTTAGAAATAACTTTATTAATTTTATTTTTAAAGTAGTTTTCTTCTATGCTTTTCCTAATATTTTGCATAGAAATTTTCTAAGCATGTATCCTTTGTATTAGAACCACATCCCTTATGGGATTTGGGAGAAGAATAAGGGGGGAACCAAAGGTGCATTAGTTTTTCTTGAAGGTACAATAATATCTCCTTTTTTATCCATTTATTTGCTATCATCCCCATTAGATAAAATACCAAAGGAATTATTTAACCTTAAGTTACTTGATTCATTATGAAGGGATCAAGTGGGGCTTGGTTTATCTCATACAACACCATCCCTAGCTGAAGCATGCATTTTTTGGGAAGGAGACTTTCCCTTCACAAGTTTGAAATGGAAATTCATCTACGAGATATCACTCGTAGAATCATGAATAGAATCATCGTGACTGACCAGATCCTCTTCTTGGTCTAGAGAGAGGTTAGGAGTGCTCTTTTTTACAACATATTTTTGGGGGCGAGAGTTAGGTTTTCCTCTATTAGGGTCTAAGTTAGTAGGTTCTTCCAAACTAAGTTTAGATTTTCCTTTGTTAAGATTCTTTCGGATAATGGGGCAGTTTTTACAAATATGCCCTTCATTCCTGCACAAGTAGCATGCATTTAAACCTCATAGAATTTCTAGGGGGTAGAAAAAATGTTCTTCATTATCAAAAATCTCAATCTCAAGTCTAGAAAATCAAACCTGGGGTTTAAATCTATTAGGGCACAAATGTCTAAGTGAAGTAAGGATGCCTTCATTTCATCTAACCTCAACATGCCACCAATAGGGGCTAATGGATATGGAAGGATTTTTCTATACTCGGGAGGGACATATTTTATGACCACCCACCTAGGGTAGGATAGTGTCAAAATATCCTTAGAAATATCCTTGGAGACCAAGGAAGAGCCCTAAATGTGCACCCACCCATGTTCTAGTAAGGATTACCAAGGATTTTTTGCTACATATCACACTCTTTAAGAAAAATAATGAAGAGACCCTTTTGAATATAATGTAGGAGCATCCAATGGTGTAGGGGCAATCTTGTATCACCCAAATAAATTATTTCTTATTTTATTTAGTTTTTTTGAGTTCCATGATGGCACTTAAGAGGTGTAAGACAGTCAAAATCCAGAAAAGGTAAAAAACAATCACTTACTATTTTTAGTAATTCAACCTAAATGGGCTTGTGTGGACCTCGAAATTTACCCCAATGATAATAACTAAAAAATATTTATGATGATGGAAGAATCGTCTCAATATCGTGTATAGTTTCAGAGATATAAAAGTTTTTGTCTCGAGAAATTTCTCCAATGGAGCTTCAAATTCAAATTTGAAACCTTCAGAATCCCCAAAACAACTCAAAAAGTGGACAAAAAGATCTTTGATGGTTTCATCATTGTATATCTCTTTGAGATATTTCCAATGATATATTATAATATCAAATCAAACACTCACATCAAAATTTATGGCCCCATGAAGCTACCCCACTAAAAAGTGAATTTCATTAAAATATCTTCGTAGGTAAGAAATCAAACAACGAGACTTTTGGCGCCAAAACAAAAGGGAAAGCTACACTTTCTAGAACATTCTAAGATGATTATTGGGTAAAATAAAAGGGTTAATTGGAGGTTTTAGAAGCCATTAGTGTAGATTGTGGCACTGAATAACATATTCTCTTTCAAAGTTTTTTGTTTTTGTAATGAATCAAGATCATGAGGCTGTAGCATTGTAATTTCTAAATTTGTAATGTCATTTTCTAAAAATAATTGAGTTTTTTTGTCTCGCATTTTTTGTGTTGGTATCTATTGTTATGTTTTGGGTGGGTTTCAGATGGTGTAGCCGTCACTAGAATCATTCCACAAAATTTTAATTGAATGCCAAATTTATTTATCCATATGTTTGAAAACCAATTGTCCATTAATTTCCTAGCCAAAATTTTCTTAATGTTTATGATCACAAATAATATAGCTATATCTTTTAATCTATTCCTTTCACTGCTTATTACCTTCTTCATTTCCTGATTAGGCATGATTTTTAACTTTATTTGGGGTAGGAAGAGGAACACTTACCTTCCTGCTTCCATTGTCAATGAGGTCACCTTCCTCACTAGCAAACACAACCACAAACTTTGTATAAGGAGGAAATGCTTATTCACACTCCACAACAACCTCCTTGAATTATTTGGGTTGATTATGTGGGGTTCCATCAATTCCTCCATTTTCATGGCTCTCGAGGCTCTTCATACCTGCACTCATCAAAGAACAAAAAGTTTGAGAGATGGGAAAAAATGGGAAACATAAAAAGAAATATACAAAAGCATACAAATCATTCAAGAAACTAAAACAAGATCCAAATAAATAGGCCACTAATACCAACAAAACCAAGGAACTCAGAAAGAAAATAAATGCAAATAAAGAGAGGGCATACGAGGCCACCCAATAGGCACAAACCTTCATGGGGCAGGGCTCATACTCCCCCACCCAACCAATTGCAGATGTACAAAACCTAGTCACTTCTCTTGTCCCATCTCTCTTATGGAATTTTCTCTGCTCCTTCCAATTTGGAAACTACTACGTGGATTTTTATATGTCATAGTTATACTCAACACCTTCCATGATACTAAATTATAATTGAAAATTACCAAAATATAAACTACAAGTGAGATATAATTCCATTCCAAGTGAGATGCCCCAAATATGTGGGTGTATAATAAATTAAATTAATATTTTAAAATATATTAGGAAATAAAAGGAGCTTGACACACCTAATGCCAATATTATACCATTTGTAATATACCTCACAAGAGTGAAAGGAAGAAACAAAAAAAAATGAGCTATATGCTAAGGGTATAATCATCTTGCACTTTCTCCTATGTGCTAATAGACTGAACCAAGCACCTATAAGCTGCACCATATTACAATCATCTCAAGTACAACACTCTCATCCTCTATAATTTCCAAGAATGGAAATTAATATAAACCAATGCCAAAATTATACTCTAAATGTCATGATTTAGCCTAAACACATATGAAAAAGTCTATCTTCTCTACAACAAGATCAATTATCTTCAAAATACTTAACAATAAGTGTAATCTGGAACAAAAGATAATACTAACATATCCAGAAAAATATACTTAAAAATAGTGTGCACACATTATAGATAGATTTTCTACTATCAACATATACAATCTAATCAACAAACACATGTCCTTATATATTAATTTCCATACTTGTCCCTATTTGTAAAGACCATCATAGACATGCAAAAATACTTGAAACCCCTTGAAACATAGTCCAATAAAATATACCTTGGGCTATGTATTCCCTTGTATGGGAAATTCCTACTATAAAATTGATCAAAACATCTAAAGAATCCACCAAAAAAATTGCAAAGATATTATGGATAGTTCCTCTATCGTATATTATAAAAAATATGTACATCAATATATAAACTTTCAAAGAAAATAAGTGCATAGTTTTCTTCCTTGATCACTTTGATTCTCCTATATTCTTCATATGGCATAGAAAATAGTGATTAAAGAGAACCATTTATCCTTACTATTAACAATAAACACTAGAGCACAATAAAACTAGTTGATTTTTGTAGCATTGGAAATTTTCACCTTTGACAATTTCACACTAGGTTTAGCTCCCCCAATGTGCTTGGACCTAATTATGCATTTAATTACCCATTATATAAATATCTTTGAAAAATCAAATAATAGGAATGAAAATAGGAAAATAATATTTTCCCTAGATTTTTTATCCCCCTAAAAGGATGGGTCTAGACTAGGGCACCCTGTGCTCTTGTCCCATTTTGGCTCCATTTTGGATATGTCAATGTTAGTATTTTATTATTTAAATTTCTATTTTCATTTGTTGGATATCAACATTTTATTTTAAAAAAATTAGAAGAATTACATATAAATACTAGTCATTTTCACCATTTCATACTAGCATATTTTTGGGGAAGCAATTGAGATTATTATTGAGAAATCAAGAGAAGTCAATATTATCACAACATATATTTTGAACATTCAAGTGTCATGTCAATCATTCATCATGCTTTTATATAAGTTTGTTCGTATTTTATGTTTATTTGTTTTTCGAGTACTAACACTTGCAAGACGTCCAATCAAATAATATTTTCTCTATAAAGGTGATAATTTCATGACTTCGGTCCATCAAGGTATGTGAATCTAATTGGTTAGTTGCACCATTAGTCAATTCATTAATTTTTTATCATTTATCCTTTGCTCATTCGAGGGTAATATCTCTTTATACATCATCATAGTCATTGTGGAGTTAGAAATACCAAATGGGGTTTGACTTAGACAAGCCCTATATGACACAATCGTTCCCCCTCTTTCATGTGTGTAGGTTTTTAAACCTTAATAAAATTGGAGGAAGATTGAAGATAATTAGACACTCATGCATTCAAGCCATACAAGTTATCAAGACAAGGAAATTTGATTTTCTTAGTAACAGAAGATGTTCTAATACTGACCCAAGGAGAACATGACTTGTAGATCTAGAGTTAGAGGCTTGATAAATCATATCATAAAAAATAGTAACCTAGTCTAGGCATCCCATTCTCTTGACTAGTCAATTCAACACAAAATTTCTATGGTAGGTTCCTCTATGTCTACCCTCTACATTTCTGAAATCAATTTTTATCTTTTTGTTTTGTATTTCTCAAAATTCATCTTAGTTTGTTGCATCTGCATAGTTTACCTAGGAAAATAATTGCATATTAAAATTTATTCAGTTAACAATCAATCAATCCAATCAACACATCACACATAAACATTGGATTAAAAACTTGATCCACTATTTTTGCTCTTCCATTGAGGTTTGTATCCAAGTTGGTGTTGATATCATTTTTAATCCACACAACCTAATTGGGATAAGTGTGATTTACAACCTAGACCTCTTATCCCAATCAATTTTTTTGGTGAACTTAATTGTTTCTTACACTTTAAATCTTCTAAAATAGGAAGCATATCATTTAAAAATCTGAGTTCAGTCCTAGGTTTTGTGAATTCATCATTTATATATACATAATAATCATAGAAAGAATTGAAAGAATAAAAAAATTCTATTGTATTTTACATTCAAAAGATAACTAGGGTAAATTTTGATTATTGTAAAGTGGATTTAGTCCATACTTTCATTGATAAATTTGCATTAGGTCATACTAAAATCTGAAAACAAATCTCAAAGAGTTTATAGTGATCATTTAGGAATATGCATATAGTGGAAAAGAAAAAAAGTGCATTGTTATTGTGGAAAAATGATAGAAAGATTTCAATTTCTAGATTTGTAAAGTTAGGATTAGTTAATTTTTGTGTTTTAAACATTGAAAAATATATTTTAAATTATATTTATTAATTTAGAATTTTGAAATTTGTATGCAAAGTTATATTTCACAGAGAAAAATTACAATTTGATACATTTCTGAAAAAATTATTTACTCTTAAACCTAAATAGTTACAAAATAGGACACTCAAATACTGTAGAAAAAAACCCAAATTTTGAACTTAGAAAAATAACCTACTAGTCTTGGGTGCACCATGCCCTTTACCAGTCAAATTTCACTCAGATTTTTATCACAATTTTGTTTTTGTGTTCCTTGTATGGTTCTTCTTTTTGATTTTACAAATTGTTGCATTTGTTGTAACTGTCCTATAATTTCCTTTCATAGTAGGATTACTTAAGTTTTTTAAATCTCACATGAGCTTCAAAACTTGGCTTTCTACATTTAATACCCCTTGTGAGACATACTTTTAGAATTATGGCTTCTCACACTATAAAAACATCCACTATGAAGCCTGAGTCCTATAAATCTCTCACACACGGTATTTCATTGACCCAATCCATTTTGGATTCCATCCCTAATCACACATTACCCATAAGTTCCTCAAAACCTAACAATCATGTGGACTTGGATGCCACTATTTCCCATGTTCTTGAAGAGAAGAAAAAACAATTGGATAATGATTTCGAATGTCTCCAAGATTTTCTATGTACTAAACCTTTAGCTAAAGAGACAATGCCTATTGTGGAAAACCTTAGGAAGTTGATCAATAATTCTCCAGGAATAGAAGTGTTTCATATTCTAGCTCATATAGTAGATACTAACATTCTTACAACAACTAGTTGTGCTCAAGCATGTAACGATGCTCAAAAACAAGTAAGAAAACTAGTTTCCTCTCCCACAACCATGGGCCTTTTATTCCCACATTTACATCTCCAACTATAACATCAACAATATAATATACCAATGGCATAAATCCAAGCTTAGGGCTTCCTAGTGTGAATCCTTATAGTTTTATCATTTCACCCATAACACTGCCATGTTCATAACCCCTCATAAATATGCAACATAGTAACCAATTAGTCACCCATACTAGTTCACCATATTCAACAAACTCTCAAACCATTTCACCCAATGATCCAATCATAAATCAACTTTTACAAAACATGACATCACTTCAACAACAAATTTAAACCTTAAATCAAAATCAAAATGGTAAACCTCCACAATACCTCATGCATAATATTTTATCATTTTCCATTCTCAAAACACCTATACCAAAAAAAATTTTGATACCTCAATTTGAAAATTATAATGATAAGAGAGATCCTAACAACCATGTGTCAACATTTATTGTGTTATTTAGTAATTTCATTTTTTAAGATGCAATCTTAGCAAAAATATTCCCTAGAAAATTGAAAGACATGGACCTGGAATGATTTTTCTCATTGCCAAATAAATCGATAACCTCATTCACACAACTTGTTAGCACAAGTATCTGACATTTTCAACCAAACATTGGTCCTAAAGTAATTCTACCATACTTATTTCATTGTAAAAAAGGACCTAAAGAAATTATAATAGACTTCATAGGACGATACCAATCACAATAATAAAAAATATCATATAGTCTTCCTAATGCTAACATTATGATAAGGTAGAAATTTGAAACCTTAAGACTTCACCTTAAGATTTCAAGTGTTTTCCACATATACCTATAATTTAGAATTTCAAGGTGGCAAGGCACATGATTAACTTACAACTTAAAAGGTGAGCCAATCAACCCTTGGGTTTCAAATTCATTTCAAGAGTGAGAGTTTTAAATGGATTTTATGTGATATTCAATGATGCAACTAGCTAACAATGAAAATTCACTATGCTCTAATGTAAAAACAATAAATTTGGAAATTCACAAACAAATTTGGTATTAAAAAATAGACTAAGTAGACTTATGTGCACTTTTCATATAAATTTGGAGTTAAATTTATAGGAATAAGTTGATTAGTGAGCCTATGTCTTACTAACTGAATTTGCAATCTATCTTCACAGTCCTCAAGTGTTTGATCAAAGGATTCTTCCTTATAGATCCCACTATTGGATCTTCATTGAATACTAAGATAATTGATTTTTTGTATCTTGCCAAGTTGTAGGGATTGAATTAAAAAATGATAAATGGGTCTCCAATCTTCCTCCAATCTTCTTTAGATTAGTAACCTACACATTCAAAGAGAGAAAAAGGGTTGTTCCATATAGGGGCTTGCCTCGACCAAACCTCGTGTTGGTGCTTCCACCTTCACAATGGAAAAATTGATGAAAGAGAGCTTATCCTTTTGAGAGATAGAGGCTAAATGATAAACAAATGATGAATCAACAATTGGATGCAACTCACCACTCAAATCAAATTCATTGAAGGATTAAATTCATTAACATATCCTTAAGGCTTGATTGTAAATTTTCTTGAATTGCTTTGAATACCTACAAGGGTTAGTCCTCACAAATAAATGTATGCATAAACATGAACAAAATCATAAAACTAGACATGATGCTTTGATAATGAAATGTTGCAATGATATTTCCATTGACTAATATTTACTTGATGATAATTTCTAGATAATGCTCTTGATTCCAATTCTTCTCACTTAGTTTCCAAACGATTCAATGACTAGGTATTTATACACAATAATTCTAATTTACCACAAATCAAATTTCAATATCCAACATTTGACATTTGAAATTCAAATAAAAAATTCCCAACTTTGACAGGTTAAAAATTGAAGCCAAAATAGGGGGACAAATTTTCTTAGGGCACCCTTGTCCCAACCCTATTTTGTAGGGTGTAAAGTGTCAAGAAAAATATTAAATGTCTAATTTGATTTATACGTTTAATTCCTTGATAAATTATTAAATGGGCCACAAAATTCTTAATATGGGAAATTAGGAACAAAATTAGGTCCACGCATATAGGAGGGAGATAAATCTAGTGGGTAAGTGCAAGAATTTGTGTCCATGAAGAGGGGAATTTTAAGCCAAAAAAATGTTGAAAGGAACGAGTACCCGTTTTGAAAAAATGGGTACCCATTCCAAAACGAGATCCCAAGCCTAAATCTGAACAAGTACCCATTCCAAAATGCTATTTAAAAAAAATTACTTTCAATTCATTTTTACCTACAAATTTTGTGGCCAGAGAGAGCGAATCAAGGAAAAGGGATACCCATTTTGCAACCCATCTATGCCATAAAATTGTGCTTTCCACCTCCTTTCCTCATACTCGATTTTAGCAACCTCTAGGTTAGTATTTGTGCTTTTTTTCCTTTATATTTAAAGTTTTTTGTTTGTAATTATGGTTTAAAATTTAATTATATAATGTAATGTTTAGGGTTTGAAATTTTATGGTTTATATTTTTGTTTATTTTATTTTATTTTTTATTAGGATGAATTCTATACTTTTTAATTCTTTTTGTAAATATCTTCATCAAAATAATGGATACATATAATAAAATAAAACCTAACCTAGACATAGGGGATGAACCTTTAGTGTAATAACAAGTTGCAAGAAGTAGTGAAAATACTATTTAGTGTTCGAATCCCACTAGTGGAAGGTGGGATGAATGTGCACCGAGAGGATGGAGGAGGGAAAAAGATATTCGAGTGCTGCTGTGGGGTCAAAGCTGGAGGGAATGATGGAGTGCTAGAGCTAGTGGGGGTGTTATGATGAAGGTTTGGCACCAATTATTGTAGGGATCTTGGTGGGAATTCAATTAGGTGAGGCCAAGAAGACGAAGGGATGGTGTCGGGTCCTACAAGGAGCTTGGTAGGAATGTAGGAAAGCGTAGCAGTCAGAGGAATGATATTGAGTCTTGCAAAGAGCTTAGTGGGAATGCAGGAAGGCATAAAGGTGGGGATGAGGTCCCCTGAATGTGGCCTCATTGGTTCATAGATCAAGTAAAAAGTGATCTAGGTGCTACCCCTTAGCACCGTTTCACCAAACAAAAAAAACCTAACCTAGACCTAAAAATCAAAACCCTAAATCATAAACCGTAAAACCTAGATCCTAAAAACCTAAACCCTAAATAGTGTCACCTATCATATTAGCAATATGAGATCCAAAATTGTGAAATAAAATTACCTCACTAGATTTATTAATCAAATTAATAGCCCTAACCACATTCAAAGTATTTTAGACACTAACTAATATATTTTATATATTACTATTTAAAAAAAAGAGTTAGAAACTAAACTTACATCATCACAAATTTATATAATACTCATAGGCCATATAACAATTATCAAACCTTCATCTAGATTTTTATTATTTGATAATGACAAAATTCAAGTGTATATTATGAGGTAATACTTGCAACAATTAGTGTAGGTTAAGTAGCCCTTGAACATACCTTTGTATCTTTATTTTCCCCTTTGTCTAAGAAAATATCACAACACTCATCATCTTCTTATTCTTCATTTGAATGTTTTCTAGTTAAATTATAAAGTAGATTTTTCCTTATATTGAATTTTTTCTCTAGTTAAAAATTATTATCATAATTATAAAAGTAAACCCTTTTTATGAATTAAATAATCACTACCACTTGACCTTGTGGTTGGAATAAAATTCCCACGACACTACTTATATACCAAAATCAATAAACTCTAATATTACTTGTTCTATAATCAATAGGTTTAGGACCCTTGTTTACATTAAACATGGATTTTACATGTTAGTTATTAATATGTGACACACCTAATCACTATTATCTACTTTAAATGTTTGAAGACTCTAAATTTTATGAAAACAAAAAGAACTATTAAAAGAACTACGGAATACACCATAACAAGAATGCAAGACACCAAATATTTCTATAGAAATCCTTCAAATATGCGAAAATATATGAAGAGTATATGCTACTTGCATCTCATAAATATTTCTGGCATTAATACATAGATAAAATGTCACCAACATAATTAATTGGACCCATTTCAATAGCTTGTGAACTCCTTCAATCATGTACTCTATTCTTACATCTAATGGAAAAAATGCACGAACTCCTTTATTTCGTCAAACAAGAATGAGCTTGTATTCACAAAGAAGAAATATCTAGGTGTTTCATTTTCCATCTCATATCAGTCCCTATTCATGCCTATTATTATAAATGAATTATCACTAAGAATATGAATGAGCACTAGTATTGGAAAAATTAATCCCTTCTATGGAATTAAATCACCACTACCACTTTCAACCTATTGGTTGGAATAATACTCCCTAAACCTTGTATAGATTCTAAAAAAAAGTAGCTATGATATCATAATTAATTTAGTCATTGATTGCATAACCCTATTGTACATCAAACATGATTGTCTATGCTAGGTCTTGATAAGCCTCTCCTAATAATTTTTCTCTACTTTAAATCTTTAGGAAGTACTAGTATATATATTAAGAATGATAAAATAATTAAAAGAAATAGATATACATGGTCATAAAAATAATATTAAATACCAAATTTTATTTGTGAAAACCCTTCAAATGAGTGAAAATATCTAATAAGAGTATGCTACTCATATTTCATCAATATGCTACAAATTATTCTCCATTTTTATCCTTTAGAAATTATTCATTAATAGTTACAAACGTAAGATTCCAATAGAGTTTGCAATAAATTATTTATAAAGAGTTTTTACTGCTCACAAATCTACCCCCCTTTCGCACCTAAGAGGATTGATGATGGAACCAAAAATGAGATCATAAGGAAGAAACTGTGTTTCTCTTGCAGAGAGCCATGGGTTTTAGTACATAGATGTCTTGGAAAGGGGAAAGTTCACTATATAGAAGTCATTTCTGACAACGAGTCAAAATTAGATGAATTTCATGATCCATAAGACACCCTTTTGGAGGAGGAAGATAAGGATAAAGAAAATGATACTAATCTAGACTCACTATCTAGAGCACATAGGTACCATTCTTTCAAATTCCAAGGAGTCCTTGTCAAAAAAAGGGTGACTATTTTGATTCATGGTGGAGCTACCCACAACTTCATTGATGAAGGATTTGTAAAGATGAAAATACTAAGTGTGGAAGACTTTGATGACTTCACTATCACTATGGAAGATGGGTATAAATTACCATGTAAGGAGAAATTCTAGAAGCTAGACATAAAATTTGTTGATCATAAGGTTTGTGATAACTTCTATGTTACTAGTTTTGGTGAAATTGATGCAATTTTGGGTGTCTAGTGGCTATATTCACCGAGTGAGTACACTATTAACTACTAGATGATGGAACTAAATTTCAAAGCTAATGTAAAGGATGTGTTTCTAAAGGGAGGTCAACAAGTAGTATTGGCTAAGATTATGGATAAGATCTTCTAAAAGAACCAAGTTGTTTGGAATTCTATTTTTGTGGTGATTTCAAAGGAATCTTATAAAGGTATGAATGATCAAGTTCATACTGATATACAAAATATTTTGGATAAGCATAGCTTGGTTTTCAATGACATGCCACCCTGATTGCCACTAGATAGAGGTTTCCATCATATCATAGAACTTGAACCGAGATCAAATCTATTTATGACCACTCCTTACCACCAAGATCCCAAATGTATAAGGAGGAGATAAAGAAAGAAATAAAGGTGTTGATGGATATGGACTAAATTAGACCAAGCTCTAGCCCTTTTTCATCTTCTATGGTGATAGTAAAGAAACAGGATAATACTTTATGGACATGCATAGACTACTGGACATTGAAAAAAAAGACTATTAAGAACTGGTACCCCATACCATGGATAGATGAGATGATTGGTGAGCTACATGGTCCAATGTACTTATCAAAGATTGATTTTAGGTCTAGGTACCACTCTATCCTCATGAGAAAAGAATATGTGTAGAAGACTAGTTTCTGGTGTTACTGAACCACCAAAAACATGCAATAGGCAAAGAGGATTCCCCAATGATCTCCTAGGGTTTTTCACCTAGGATCTTGGTTGAGGAATGGATCTCTTTCACGCTAAAGGTTTTTTTGGCGAGCTCATTCAAATATTTGGGGGTTTGGAATAGGTGTGATGTGTGTGCCTAAATTTTGTAATGAAATGTAAATATAAAACTATATGCAATGTCCTAAAAATGACCTAAAATGTATGTAAGTTGTAATGAAACTGGAAGAGACAGAAATGGTGCACCTAGAAACTAAAGGTTGATGAAGAGGATCTCTAGAATCTTCTAGAATCTATTGAAAATGTTGACTGGGACACTTACCCCAAAATGGGCGACTTAGTCCTCTTACCAAGAAAATTTGCTAGAATAGGTTTCTGCCAAAAGGGTATCCACAAACATAGAAGCCACTTGTCAGACCTAGTATAGGGACTAATTTTTCAATCATGGTGACTTAGTCCACCTAAAATTTTTGGGAGTTTTGAGGTTGGAATCTATAGGTTCCCACTTGTACTTTTGTTTATGATAGAGACCCGTGTCTGAATCTTTAGAAAATGACCTGCAAGTTGTCTTTTGGCTCCTTCTAGGGTTTTTTGAATTGGAATGATGTGGATGGAATAATGACACCTTTTCAATAATCTACTCCTTGGTTGATCTGCATACAAACCTCCAAAGCACACATATAAAGAGAAGGAAAAGGTTAGGGTTAGAGAATAGGGGTTTGCCTTAGTCAAACCCCATGTTGGTAATCAAACCCAAATTAAATAGAATGTAAAGGGAAAGATGATTGAGAAACATGAAAATGTAAACACTCACCAAACCCTTGTTGAAGAAGTATGAAGATATGCAAGAACTAGATCCAATGGATGTTGCTTGAAGTTCTTAGTGCTTGAATTCTTTCTTGAGAAGATTGATTGCAAGAGTGCTTGTGAAGATGAAAAATGTTGTTGGGGGGGTAGATTATGGGGAGAAAAACCTTTATTTATACATGTGATGCCCTAATTTCCTAAAAATAACACATCACAAGCTGACCTTAGGGTTTAGGAGGTAAAATCTTGTTAGAATTTTGTTTTGATTTTGAATTTTATGTCAAATGGGACTAACTCGCCCAAGGTAGTGACTTAGTCCACTTGGAAAAATTGAAGTGGTAGTTGGGAATTGAATGGTGGTTAATGTATTTTAATGGGATTGTCTCTTGAAACACACTTAAGTCAGGCCTATAAGTGCATTAAGGGGTCATTTTTTCATGAGAAAGGGTTGATTTAGTGATGGAAAGCCTAGGAAAGTATGGAAATGTGCTACAACACTTCACAAAACTTTAGACTAAGGCTTGGAAAGGGGTTATTTAGGTGAATTATTATGGAAAAGTCCTAGAAAAGTGAGGAAATGTGTTACAACACTTCACAACACTATTGCAAGACTTTGTTAGATTTTTGTTGATGTGCAAACATTCAAGGCCTAATGTGAATGTGTTGACCACATTACAACATTAGATCTAAGTAGAATCAGGCCAAAATCCAAGGGAGGAGGCCCAAATGACTAAAAAATTTCAAGGCTACACTTTTTGGCAACATATTTAGCCCCCACTTTAGTGAGATGATGAACCTGCTTCAAACTCACACTAAAGTAGCCAAGAGATGCATATCAAGAGGGATCCAAATGTTTTCATGCTAGTGAGATACAAAAACTATGATCAAGAGGGATGATCAAGCCCCTAGGCTCAAGATCCCATGGCAAACCAATTATTAGTACAAAATATCACACAAGGAAGTGATGTGAAAGAGTGAAGAGAGAGGGAAACTCAGATCAAGATTTGACCATTTGTCCAACTAGTTATGGATAAGATCTAGGTTGTTTGTCTAGAAGGAAATGTACTCACGCTGGGGTGATGAGACTTTTGGTTGTCCACCAGGTGAGAAGGCCCAAAAGGTGAGAAAAATATGGTTGGTATGTACCCACACACACACATGTGGCTATGGGGAAAGTAGTGTTGTTGGTTGGGCTTCTTTCTTAACCATAACAAAGTTATATCTCCTGATAAATTTGATAAGGCACCATAGAAGATAAGGGTTTACAGTTCATGAGGCAAGCAAGCTTTGTATTCTTGGAACTCATGAAAAAGTTTAGGATGGCACCAAAGGCATGCAAGTTGCATTATGCAAGGTGGCCATATATGCAAAATGTAAAATGAAACATGTAAAATGGAAAAGGTAAAATTCAAAAGGGATGTTCAAAGGAGTCTTGCTTAGTTCATGTGAGGTCCTTGACTTAGAGAAAATTGTGTCTAATGTCTCCAAGAGAGGACCAATCAAAGGATAGAAAATTGACAACTTAGGGGATGCAGTGTGTTGTATTAGGCCACTAAGAGTAAATTAATATGCTAAGATAGGTCACTTTCATGAAAGAAATTACACCCAATTTCATCCACAAAGTGAGAAACTCATCATATGAAGTAATAAGGGTGCACTAAGAACCGAGAAAAAGAAAAGGAAAAATGCAAAAGGAAATAATGCCAATGTATGCCTTCACTTGAAATGAATTGCAAAACATCATACTTTGAGAAATTTCTTTAAATTAGGAAAAAGAAAGGATGCAAAAAGAAAGCAAGGCCATGAGAGCCAACTTGGAAATCCCTATGCCAAATGATATGTTTCCAAGCGAGGTTGCATCATGTGAAAATAAAGAAAGAAAAGAGGAAGGGGTTCCCCCCAAACACCAAACACATAAGGGATCTACAGATTTGGGGTCAGTATGTTCATTGCTGCAATGTTTGTTTAGAGAGCGCAAAATTGTCACCATCTCCCCAAATACATAGAACTAGAAGAAGCAAAAAGAAAAAGAAATAACTGTTTTGGGTCAACATGGAGGAGACATAGGATATCTCGATGCTTTGCATCATCCCCAAAAAGACAACAAAAGAAAAAGAGAAAGTGGAAAAAAAAAATCCTTTTGGGTCAACATGAAGGAGACATTGCGGTCTCAATGCCTTGCATTATCCCCAAAAGGAAGGCGAAAGAAAAAGAAAGGAAAAGAGCCTTTTGGGTCAACATTAAGGAGACATTGTGGTCTCAATTCCTTGCATCATCCCCAAAAGGAAGGCGAAAGAAAAAGAAATGAAAAGGGACTTTTGGGTCAACAAGAAGGAGACATTGTGGTCTCATTTCCTTGCATCATCCCCAAAAGGAAGGATAAAATCAAAAGGAGAAAGAGAAAAAGAAAAGCCACGACATATAGAGGAATGAAGGGAAAAATAGAAGAATGTCAAAAAGAAAGAGAATAGCAAATAGAACAGTACTAGGGAACATGTCATGCACAAGAAAACATGCAAATGAAAGATAAAAGACTACTAAGGAAAATGTGCTTCAACCATCAAGCAAGTCATTTGCCTCCCAATCTTGCTTAGTATAAAATTTGTGTGGGCGACTAGCTAGAGGGACAACAACAATTACAAAATTAGCATCAAGGTCAATGCTTGTCTGAGGGGAATTATCATGTATGCTCATGGAAGAGGAAAATAATGTATTCAAAGTGTTGTGCACCTCTTCATCTATTTTAGTATTCATCTCATCATCATCATCTAGGTTGATGACAATAGGAGGGAGAATGACAATATTTGTTGAATTATGTAATATTGGTTGTGATGGGGGTATAGGATCAGGTTTCCATGGTGGGGGAGGAGGGTTGTCATGCCTTGATTTTGGAAAAAGTGGATTATAATTTTCATGATTTTCTTCATCACGTGACATGTGAGCAAAAGCATGATGGTGATGCCTACATTCCATATTTCCTCTATTTATTTTTATTTGATTATCAAGTTGCATATAGGAAGGAGCGGGTTGATCAACCATAGGTTTCTTGTCATTCCTAGGGGGGATCGAGAGGAACCATAGGTGGGTTAGTCACTTTCTCCTTGGCTTTATAAAATTGTTTGATGTGAGGAGGTAGGATGGAATTATGGTCATGATCTCTAGATCTCTTTTATGATGTAGAAGAGGTTTTAGGTTTTGTCTAAGTAGGTAGGTCTGAGTTGGGTTGTAGCATAGTTTCATCAAGGATGGGAATTTAAAAAGTATATGGGGACATATTGAGAAGAGATAATTAAGATATTTTCTTAGCTTTGAATTTCTAAGAAGTGATGAAAAAAAAATCTCTTCATGGAGTGTTGGGTTCCATGGGCTAATCCAAAAGGATTCTAAGGAAAAGTTTCCTTTGGAAGATAAGGGATTTAAGCCACTATGGTGGACGATGAATATTTTATTGTCAAAGGGAAACTTCAAAAATTTATGAAGAATTGAGGGGAGCGCTTTCATTTATTGAATCAATGGGTGGCCTAGCCACAAATGAAATTTGTCTGATTACGGGATGATAGAGAATGCAAAATCTAATGTCTTAGGGCCTATTTTTAATGAAAGGGCTATCAATCCGATCGTAGGGAAAGAAAAAATATTATGTGTTTTGATCCATGTGTTAGGTTTGTCATAAACATATTGATAAAGATCATGTAGTACCAAAAATTCTTCTGTGATCACATTATTTCCATAGGCAGGATCTATGAGTATCCTATTAGTGGGCTTATCCTAGATTTGGCTAGCTATGTAGAGAGGACCATCAAGAATATTTTTCATTATGTTTTGAGGTTAAAAATTAATATCATGAGATGTTTTTGTTTGGCCCTTACGATGGATAGTGTCTATCATGTCTACCATCTCATCCATCGGCTTGACATGGGTTGCATTCAGAAGAAGATCAGAATGTTCATCTTGTGTATCTACATTCATAACATCATTTTGTGTAGTTTCACTAGCTTTGACAAATAAAATGTTTTGTTTAGGCATAGGATTAGTGAAAATTTGTAAATTTTGGTTTTGGGGTGCAAGAGACTTATTGTTTGTATCATTAATACTAGCAATGGATAGACGGCCCAAATCAATGAGATATTGAACAAGGTGTTTAAGACACTTACATTGTTTGATTTCATGTCCATTTTGTTCGGAACAAGTGCATCAACTTCTGGCTTGGACCTCTGCAAAGACTTGGTGAAATTATCATCTTTCTAAGCCTTTACCTCTCTACTATTGAGAGTCTTTCATAGAGGCATGGTTTGGTGGTTTACCGCTTTACCGTGGGCCTCTATCAGTCTGTCCACAATTGGGCGGTGTTATCGACATACCGTAGAGTCTTTGTATCAGGCCGACAGTAGCGTGGTTGAAAGGTGATAGTTAAGAAAAGGTTCACGACCATATCGTGGGTATGGTTTGATGATGGAATAGTGGTGTGGTGAAGGGCGACAGTTAGGGTGACGATTATCGGATTATCGTGGGTGTCACTCAGTGAAGCCGCGGTGGCCATGGTAAATTTCTGGTGGTCTATGAAGAATGCTTACTGCCCTACCGTGATGGCCTTTTGGCCATGTTGCGGTGGTGTGGTAAGTCATGAAGGTCAGTCAGGACAGTTACCTCCTTACTGCGGAGGTCTTGTGGTTAGGGCCTGGTAGCATGGTGGATCTCGATGATTGACATAGGCAGTTACTGCCATACCGTGGGAGGATTTGCTTAGCCTCATGGTTGAGCGGTGGCACCACCATACTATGGAAGAATTTTAGGAGCTCGGTGGTGACGTAGTGCTAAGCGGTGGGCTGGTAGACAAGAAACTACCTCGATACCGAGATAGTGTTAGAAGGGACCTACAGTTGGGAAGTGGAGCCACCATACCATGAGAGTCTCACAGGGCTCGGTGGTGATGCAATAAGAGAAGCTCAGAGCTCGGGTGGTAGTTTTGAATCATGGTCAAAGTGATGAGCGAATGGGAAGGCAACACATGGCAAGAAATCAATACCTGATTGGTCAATTTCTAGAGCAATGAAGGAAGTAAATGCTAGACGTGTTTTGACTGGTAACAAGATTAGATTACAGCAAGGGAAATTAATCCCTAGGTGGCCCGATGCAGAAAATATTGGTTTGAAGATCGGATTGCATGATTGGGTGGATGATGCATTATTAAGGCCTATGATTGTTTGGCATGATTAATGTGATGTATGACTTTTATAGTTGATTACATTCATATAAGTCAATCGAAGGTTGATGATGAACATTAGTGAGCGAGACAGAGAATTTAGATGTATTCATTGTATACTATAAGAGTATTGTAACAGTATGTGCATGAAAATACTCAAGTCTATTTTTGTGAGCTAACAATCAGAGAGTGAGGATTGTGAGATTTGTATGTAATTTATTTTACTATAATACAAAGTGTCTTTTGTTGGTGTGGTGGATTTTTTCCCATAAGGGTTTTCCCATGTAAATATGGTGTTATCTATGTTTGCTTATTTTTGTTATCCTTTCTACTATGTATGTGTTTATCTCAGTTGTTTTAAGAAGATTTAAGAATGGTCTTTGCACTTCTCCTCTGTTGTATTAGCATTAGGAAAGTGATTCCACACCTCTATTTTCCTTTCAAGTGGTATAAGAGCTTGGAAAGTTGTGTTATCCTTGTTACTAAGGCTATTTTTTTGTGCCAATACTGTTCCAGTGGGAGTATAGTAAAGTTAGAACTTAGTTCTTTTTGAGATAGCAAGTACATTAGGTGGAGTAGAGATTAAAAAATTCAATGGTGGCAACTTTGAGTTATGGAAACTAAAAATGGAAGACTTTCTTGTGGATAGAGACCTCTAGGTTGTTGTGTCTAGAATTATACCAAAAAGTATGAAGCAAGAAGACCTTGTAGATATAAAAGCGAGAGATCTTATAGACTTAGTTTGGCCAATTATGTACTCTTGAATGTCCATGAGGAGAAGTTTACAACTTCATTATGGGAGAAGCTTGGTGATATTTATCAAGGAAAGTCTCTGGTAAATAAGTTATTCCTAAGGAACAAGTTGTACTCCTTGAAGATGGAAGAAGGTGTATTTGTTGCAGACCATCTGAACTCATTTAATATGAGTGTTTCTCAGTTGGCATTTGAGGGTGTAAATATTGAGGAGGATTGTTGCATGATCCTATTATGTTTGTTACGTAACACTTGGGATCATCTTGTAATGGCTATTGGAAGTACGACCACTACTTTCAATATGGAAGATGTTGTTGCCTCACTGTTGTATGAAGAGATGCAAAGGAAGTCTTCAGAGATGGCCAAAGAGGCCCTTGTTGTTTGTGGTAAATCGAAGGAGAAATTCAAGAAGAATGAAAATAAGTCCAAATCTAAATCTGTAGGGAGATCGAAATCTCCTGGTAAAAAGTCCAAGGTGAAATGTAGGAAATGTGGGCAGCCTGTTCATATCCAAAAGGATTGTAAGGAGAAGAAGAAGAAGAAGAAGAAGAAGAAGAAGAAGAAGAAGAAGAAGAGTAATGATTCTTACAATGACTCTTCTCAAAGTGATGCAAATTACTTCATTGCAACCTTGGTGATTCAGGCATTAGATGATGTTTGTCTAGTTGACTCGGGTGCATCTTTTCACATGATGTCTCATAGAGAATGGTTCACTAAGTATGAGAAGTATGATGGTGGAAAGTTGTACCTAGCGAATGATCCAACATTGGAGATTGTTGGTCATGTAAGAGTCAAAATAAAATTCCCTGATAGTAGAATCAAAGGGATTGGTGGTCTACTACATATACTAGGTTTGGCTCGTAACTTACTTTCTGTCAGTAAGCTGAATGATGCTAGTGTAGAAATTTCTTTCTTGAGTAAAAGATGTAAGATGGCTATAGGTACAATGGTGTTTTCTAAGGGTGTACCTACTGGCACTCTGTACAAGATGGATTCACATCCTATTTAATGCAACAACACCTCTGTAAAGTCAAGAAAAGTTGTTCTCATAGAGGAAGATGAAGATACTTCTCTAGCTGCAAATGCTTTGGAGGTGGAACTCCCAGTAGAGAAGACCATTTTGTGGCATCATAGACTTGGTCACATAGGTGAGAAAGGTTTAGAAACCTTAAAAAATAAAAATCTTGTTGAAAGGCTTGATGATTGTAACCTTGAGTTTGATTTTTGTAGACATTGTATTTATGGAAAGAAACATCATGTTTCATTTTATTCGAGTCCTCATAAATCTTCTAGTGTACTGGATTATGTTCATTCTGATGTGTTTGGTCCAGTTAATGTTCCTTCATTATTAAAGTGTTCCAGTTGGTGAAACTACTCTCGGGAGAATATTATGTTTCTTTTATTGATGACTATTCGAGAACGGAATTTATATACTTTCTTAAGATTAAATCAGAAATGTTCAGTTGGTTTAAAGAATTTTAAACTTTGGTAGAGAATCAGACTGGAAAGAAAATTAAATGCTTGAAGACAGATAATGGCGATGAGTTTTGTTCTAAATTTTTTTAAAGGTACTACATAGATCATGGAATTAAAAGGCATAAAACTACACCTTATACTCCACAACAGAATAGAGTTGTTGAAAGGTTGAACAAAACGTTAATGGAGAGAGCAAGAAGTATGTTGAGAAGTGTTGGTCTAGAGAAGAAGTTTTGGGCTGAGGTTGTGGCTACAACATGTTACCTAGTGAATTGTTCACCATGTTCTACTCTTATTGAGAAGAAACCTTTGGAAGGATGGTCTAGTAAGAATCCCTCTCTTAGAAATATTCATTTCTTTGGTTGTGAGGCATATGTATATTTGCCCAATGAGAAAAGACCAAAGTTGGAGAACAAGGTTGTTAAATGTATCTTCATCGGCTATGACATTGGTGTGAAGGGATACAAGCTTTAGAATCCTGATGCTGAGAAGGTTCCATATAATAGAATTGTAATATTTCATGAGATGAAACCTTCAGTAGTTGATCCACAGTTACAGATAGATAAAAGAGAAAAGAAGAATGATGTAGCTCAGATTCCTCAAACTCCAGAAAAAGAGGAACTACATGGTGTACCTGAAACTGAAAGTTCAAGCAACTCTGAGAGTTCTGAAGATGAAGAACCACAACCTCAACCAATAAGAAGGTCTACACATAAAAAATGACAACCTAATAGGTATGGTTTCTCTATGATAGATTCAAACTATGCCTATCCTTTGATTACTAGCACTGATGAGCCTAGGACTATAAAACAAGAAATTAGTATGTCTGATTCAGATTCCTAGTTGGAAGCCATGAATGAAAAAATGGAATCATTAAAGAAAAATGAAACCTAGGATTTGGTACCTCTGCTTGAAGGGTGAAGGCTTGATGGCTTCAAATGGGTATTCAAGAAGAAGACTGGTCTAGATGGCAGTGTAGAAAATTATAAGGCAAGGTTGGTTGGAAAGGGATTTTCACAGATAGAGGGAATTGATTATGGATAAATTTTTCCCTTGTAGCAAAGTTGATATTTATCAAATTTATGTTGTCATTGGCAGCAACATATGACTTAGAGATTGAGAAAATGGATGTGAAGACAATGTTTCTCAATGGAGAACTGGAAGAAGAGATTTATATGTTCCAGCCTCAGTACTTCATTGAAAAAGGTAAACAAAGTCTGGTCTATAAATTATAGAAATATTTGTATGGTTTGAAGCAGTCTCCTAGAATGTGGTATCAGAAATTTGACACTTTTTTGTTGTCTATGGGATTTGTAAGATCAAAATATGATCATTGTGTCTATTATAAATCTAAAAATGATCATGTGCATATTATTAACTTGTACGTGGATGATATGTTGTTCATAGGAAATAGTAAGTCTATGATTTCTGATCTTAAATCTCAGTTATCTACAAAGTTCGAAATGAAAGATCTTGGTGTAGCAAGGTACATTCTGGGGATAGAGATAACTAGGGAAAGAATAGGCAGAAAGCTTTGGGTAAGTCAGAGTAAGTATGTAAATACAGTTCTGGAGAGATATGGTATGAATGATTGCAAGCAACTAGTTCTTCCTGTTATGCAAAGAATGAAACTATTTGTTGAAGATTTTCCAAAATCTACTACTGAGATGGAGAACATGACCAGGGTACCTTATGCAAGTGTTGTTGGTAGTTTAATGTACACAATGGTCTATACAAGACTAGAAATTTCCCAAGAAGTGGTAGTTCTCAGTCATTTTATGGAAAAACTGGGAAGATCACATTGGGATGTTGTGAAGAGAGTGTTTAGATATTTGAAGGGGACTTTAGAATATGCTCTGTGTTACCATGGGAGTTTGATTACATCACAAAGAATACTCATCATTCATGGTCATGTAGATTTTGATTGGGCAGGGGACATTGACAATAGAAGATCCACTAGTAGATAGACTTTCATGTTAAATGGTGGTGCAGTCAGTTGGATGAGCAAGTGGCAGGCTGTAGTCACTTTATCCACTACCGAGGCTAAATACATGGCAAAAAAAATATGCTTGCCAAGAAGCAGTTTGGCTGAGTCGATTGTGCTCTGATATTGGTTTTAATGCAAGGAAGATTACAATCTGTTGTGATACTCAGAGTGCCATTTTTTTGGCAAATAACCCAACTTTCCATGCCAATACAAAGCACATTGATGTGTAATATCACTTCGTGATGGATATGGTGGAAGATGGAAAGATCTATTTAGGAAAGGTTGACACTTTGAAGAATGTTGTAGATGCATTAACGAAGCCAGTGAGCATAGAAAAGTTCAGATGGTGCACAAACTCGGTGGGCCTTGGGGCCTTTGATCATCAGTTTTCTTTTCAAAGTCTTGAGGAAGCTAGGAAGTCTTGGTCAAGTGGGAGGTTGTTGGGAATGGGTGCCTCAACTTCTAGCTTGGACCTCTAAAAAGACTTGGAAAAATTATCATCTTTCTAAGCCTTTATGTCTCTACATTTGAGAGTCTTTCATAGAGGCACAATTTTATGGTTTACCAAGGTATCATGGGCCTTGGTCGGTCTGTTTGTGGTTGGGCGGTGTTACCACCATACCATGAGGTATCTGTCTCAGGTTGGTGGTAGTGTGGCTAACAAGCGACAGTTAAGCAAAGGTTCACCACCATACTGAGGGTATGGTTCGGCAATGGCATGATGATGCGGTGAACGATGGTGGTCAGGATGATGGTTACCGGCTTACCATGGGTGTTACTCAGTGAATCCATGGTGGCCGTGGTAAATGACTGGCGGTCTATGAAGAACACTTACCACCCTAGCACAATGGCCCTTTTCCCATGTCACGGTGGTGTGGTAAGCTGTACCGATCAGTCAGGATGGTTACCTTCTTTCTGTAGAGGTCTTGTGATCGGGGCCCAGTAGCATGGTGGAGCTCGATGGTCAGCATAGGTGGTTACCACCATACTGTGGGAGGCTTTGCTTAGCCTCACAGTTGGGTGGTGGCACCGTCATACTATGGAAGAACATTACAAGCTTGTTGGTGATGTAGTGCTAAGTGGCAGACTAGTAGACAAGCCACTACCTCGATACCGCAACGGTGTTAGAAGGGACCTATGGTTGGGTAGTGGAACCACCATACCGCAGGAGGTCTCACAAAGCTCGGTAGTGGCATGGTAAGAGAAGCTTGAAGCTCAAGTGGCAGTTTTGACTCATGGTCAAAGTGATGAGAGAATGGGAAGGCAACACATGGAAAGAAATCAATACTTGATTGGTCGATGTTTGGAGCAGTGAAGGTAGTAAATTCTAGATGTGTTTCGACTAGTCACAGGATCCGATTAAGGCAAGGGAAATTAATGCCTAGGTGGCCCGATGCAGAAAAGATCAATCAAAAGATCATATTGCTTGATTGGGTGGACAATGCATCATTAAGGCATGTGATTGGTTGGCATGATGTGATGTATGACTTGTATAGTTGATTACATTGATATAAGCCAATCGAAGGGTGACGGTGAACATTAGTGAGCAAGACAAAGAAGTTAGATGTATTCATTGTATACTGTAAGAGTATTGTAACAGTGTGTGCACAAAAACATTCAAGTCTTCTGCTGTGAGCTAACTATCAGAGAGTGAGGACTATGAGCTTTGAATGTAATTTATTTTACTATAATACAAATTGTATTCTTTTAGTGTGGTGGGTTTTTCCTTTAAGAGTTTTCCCACGTAAATTTGGTGTTATTTGTGTTTGCTTATTTTTGTTATCCTTTCTACTATGTATGTGTTTATCTCAATTGTTTTAAGAAGCTTTAAGACTGGTCTTTGCACTTCTCCTCTATTGTATTAGCATTAGGAAAGTGATTTTGCACCTCTATTTTCCTTTCACATTTTTTTAATGAAAATAACAGTAAGTGTTGGAGTTAAAAGATGGAGGTAAAGGCGTATTAGGATTGGGTGCATGGATTGTAGGTAGGGTAATCATGTGTTGTTGTAAGAGTTGTGTCATTATATTATGGAGAGTATCAGGTAAAGGTGTGAAGTTTCATTTGGTATCTCTATAACTGAAAGGAATTGCGGTCTTAACAAACACTATTTGATTATTAATAGGTGGAGGAGATTGTGAAGGAGGGTTTAATTGTATAAAACCTATATTTGGTGTGCAAAATGAGGGAGAGTGGGTTTGGTTGGTAGCGTCAGACTTCTCAATTAGACTAGAAGTGGATCACATATCATGACTGCTAGTTGAATTGTGATAATCATATAGAGTTGTGCATAAATGCATGAAGGAATAAAAATTCATCATGGTGACTTTCTCTTGAAAGTGGGTATGAAGGTTTCTAGTAAATATCTTTTGCAGATGTGTATCGGGGATCTTGACATCAATTTGGGATAAAATTGATTGATAATGTGAGATAAATTCTATTATATTTTCATCATTTTTTTTCTTACATCTCATCAAATCGGCCAAGGTATTTTTAGGAGTCATGTGCACTTGGAGATGATTGATAAAGGCATCAAAAATTTCATTGAATGAATGAATTAAATTGTTTGGTAAGGAAGAAAACCAATCCAAGGATGTGTATTTTAAGTTCCTTGAAAATAGTTTAGCTAACAATTTATCGTCAAGAACAAAGTCACTACATAGAGCATTGTAAGAATTAATGTGATTAGAAGGATCACCCTTCCCTCTGTACTTCTCAAATCTAGGTATATCTATTCCTTGTGGCATTAAGGTTCACAAGATGTCTAAGGATAAGGGATTTCTGTAGACATAGTATGTGGATGAACCATGTTGGTTTTGATGGATGGTAGAAAATTGTTGTTGCATGGAGGAGACTGTGTGGAAAAGTTGTGTTGGGTGGAAGGGAAAGTGGTGATGGGGTGAATGTGGGTGTAGGGAAAGTGAAAGGAATAATAATGGATGGTATGTTGGAAGAAGATAAAGCCTGTGATGCCACAAAGGAGGTAGGAATACTAAGGGAATGAATCACATTGCTAACTGGTTGCATCATAGATGTGACATTAGGGGAAGCATAGGTAGGAATGGACACTACCATTGAGGGAGGAGGAGTTTTAAGTCCTCCTTGGATAATGGAAGGGGTGTCTGGTTGAGACCTTAGATGTGGAAGATACATTTTTTTGATATATCTCAACTATTTTCTTCACAACACCTAGGTCATCATCACTATCAAGCATACGGTGAATGTTCTCTATAGTGGGGATAGCAATGGAAAAAATGTTCCCAAAGCTCACTTCATGTTGGAGGTATGCTAGGTTTGCATGAATGTGAAATATATTTCCCTATGGGAGATCATCATGTTTAGGTTCAGTGTTCATGTTTTCTGAATGCAAAGAGTTACTAAGTGTAGGTTGAAGGCCTAGTGTACTAGTTGCAATACTGGAATTGGAAGTTTAAGATAACCCGAGATCTACAACAAGGGTATTGTCATGAGATTCCATGAGTCTCAAACTTCTTCCCACCAAAGTACCAACAATAGGATACAAAACACTCACCCAAATTTTCCTAAATGTGGGGTGAATGTAAATGCAATGCAAACAAAGGATACTGAAATGCTTATAACTAAAATTATGGAAAACAAAACAGAAATATAGAAAGAGGAAACAAGAGTGTAGAAACTGCTCTGAAAACTCCAGAGGTTACAATGCAAATAGTGCAAGTGGACTAAGTCACTCAGTGTGGCAAATTAGTCCCAACAGTGATATTTTTGACACTTTTCAAAAAAATTGACTAATTTTTATGATTAGTAAGCTTTTTTGATGCAAACACAAAATGAAAATGCAATTTTTTTTGAACTTTTTCAATTAAAATTCAATGCAATGTGCAAGATAACATGAAAATTTTCACTAATGCACTTTTAAGAACCCTAGAATGCAAATAATACAAAACCCTAAAGAAATGCAAGCTTTTTCCTAAGATGCCAATGCAAAATCACAAGTGAAAAAGAAGTGTTCTAAGGATGGCTTACCTAAAATGAACCATCAAAAAAATGCATTAGGGAAAGAGGATTCCCCAATGAGCCCCAAGGGTTTTTCACCTAGGAGCTTCATTGAGGAATGACACTCTTTTGTGCTAAAGGTATTTTTGGTGAGTTCATTCAAATATTTGGGGGTTTGGAATAGGTGTGATGTGTGCGCCTAAATTTTGTAATGAAATTTAATAAACTAGCTATGAAATGTAAACTAATGTAAATGTAAAACAATATGTAATGTCCTAAGAATGACCTAAAATTTATGCAAGTTGTAAAGAAACTAGAAGAGATAGAAATGGCGCACCTAGAAACTGAAGGCTGATGAAGAGGAGCTCTGAAATCTTCTGGAATTCTACTGAAAATGTTGACTGGGACACTTACGCCAGAATGGGTGACTTAGTCCTCTTCCCAAGAAAATTTATCATAATAGGTTTATGGCAAAAGGGTATCTAGAAACATAGAAACCACTTGTCAAGTCTGGTACAAGGACTAATTCGCTAATGATTGTGACTTAGTCCACCTGGAAATTTTGAGAGTTTCAAGGTTGGAATCTATAGGTGCCCACTTGTACTTTTGTTTTTGATAGAAACCCATGTCTGAATCTTCATAAAATGACCTGCAAGTTGTCTTTTGGCTCCTTCTAGGGTTTGTTGACTTGGAATGATGTGGATGGAATGATGAAACCTTTTCAACACTTTACTCCTTGACTAATTTGTATACAAACCTGCAAAGCACACATGCAAAGAGAAGGAAAAGGTTAGGGTTAGAGAATAGGGGTTTGCCTTAGTCAAATGCCATGTTAGTAATTAAACCCAAATGGAATAGAGTGTAAAGGGAAAAATGATTTAACAACATGCAATGTAAACACTCACCAAATGCTTGTTGAAAAAGTTTGAAGATATGCAAGAACCAACTCCAATGGATGTTTCTTGAATTGCTTAGTGCTTGAATGCTTTCTTGAGAAGATTGATTGCAAGAATTCTTGTGAAGATGAAAATATTGGTGGGGGGTAGATTATGGGGAGAAAAACCCTTATTCATACATGTGATGCCCCAATTCCTTGAAAATAACACATCACAGGCCGACCTTAGGGTTTAGGAGGTAAAATACCATTAGAATTTTTTCTTAATTTTGAATTTTATGTAAAATGGACTAAGTCACCCAAGGTGGCGACTTAGTCCACTTGTAAAAATTCAAGTTGTAGTTGGGAATTGAATGGTGGTTAATGTATATTAACGGGATTGTCTCTCGAAACACACTTAAGTCGGGCCTATAAGTTCATTAAGGAGGAAATTTTTTCATGAGAAAGGGTTGATTTAGTGATGAAAAGCCTAAGAAAGTGTGGAAATGTGTTACAATAGTTTATACTAAGGCTTGGAAACGGGTTACTTAGGTGAATTATTGTGGAAAAGTCCTAGAAAAGTGAAAATGTGTTACAACACTTCACAACACTATTGTAAGACTTTGTTAGGTTTTTATTGATGTGCAAAAACTTAAGGCCTAATGTGAATGTGTTTACCACATTACAACTTTAGATCTAAGAAAAATCAAGCCAAAATCCAAGGGTAAAGGCCCAAATGAGTGAAAAGTGTCAAGGCTACACTTTTTGGTTACATAGTTATTATAGGAATTTTGAGTTCTTGGTCATGCCTTTTGGTCTCACTAATGTATTGGAAAATTTTCCAATCATGAATGAATCACATTTTTGGTAAGCAATTGAGAAATTTTGTGTTGATATTTTGTGATTGAAAGGTCAAAAAAATTTATCCTATATTTTAGGGGATATGACAACACTTTTCTCCAATTTTCATTCAAGGAAACCTTAGAGATCTCAATCTAAGGATAGAAATGATAGAAAGAGATCTGCAATAAGGTGTCTTAGGGTGTTATTAAAGACTAAAATGAGGTTCTTTACCAAGCTAGGGATTGGAAAGATGAGTAACATTAAAAACCTAATGATAAAGCCTAATGATATGCACAACTTAAGAAAATGTCCTAGAAATGAACTCAAATCAGAATGACAAGCCAAAAAAGTACAAAGGTGCACCTCGAAACCTGGAGAGGCTTGAATGAAGATCTAAAATCCTAAAAATTATGATTTTAAGGCACACTAGGACTCATACACCAGTAGGGGCGATTTAGTCCTAGTTTAGGGTTTTGGGCTGAAATTGGAATATAGAACTATTGAATCAAGATCTACAATTTTCTTTTGAAAAAAACATATACTAGGACTCATATGCTAGTAGGGGTGATTTAGTCCTAGTTTAGCGTTTCAGGCCAAAACTGGAATCTAGAACTACTAAATTAGGATCTACAAAAAAGGTATGAAAATAGGTATACTGGGACTCATATGCCACAAGTGAAAATTTAGTCCTAGTAATAGGGTTTCTCCAAAACTATGATATCCTCTAATGATCTGTTGTAGCTTCCTTCCTACCAAATCTCTAGCCTTGAAACATTGAATTCTGCTTTGTAGATGACTTTTTGTGATCTTGCAAGGTAGATGACAATTTTGACAACTTTGACAACTTGGCAACTTTTCTCCAATATTTCTCTTCAATGGATCTTCAACCTAAACCACCTAGATCTGAAATCACACATAAAAGAGAGGTAAAAATGTTTTTTTTTTTAGTGGATAGGGGTTTTCCTTGGTCAAACCATGTTTTGGTAATCAAACCTTGAAATGAAATGAAATAGAAAGGAAGAGTGATGGATGAAAAAATATTGTATGTTGCAACTCACCAAACCATTGAATAAGATGCTACAAACATGTATGACATGGCTATCACGAATGCGTATCTTGACTTGAATGCTTTCTTGAATCATAAGAACCTACATCATAAATGTTCGCTCAAAAACTAAAATGAAGTATGATGAATTTGACATGATGCTTGATACTTGAATAATTCTCCAAATTGCTTGATAATAACTCCTGAATGCTCTTGTAAACTCTTGTAATCACCAATTTTCTAGAATTCTTGAATACTTAAATTGATAGGAGAAAAATGAGTGAAATAATCTTGTATTTATTACTGTTTATGCCAAATTTCTTGAAATTACAACACTAAAAGCCAACAATAGATCTAGGAGAATAAAATAATATGAAGAATTTTAATTTAAATTAGGTCTAAGCTAAGTGAGAATCATACACAAGTTGTGTCATATGAGTCCCATTAGGCTAAGTTTGGGACACATTTTTCAAGAAAGGCTTAATTCAATGTGAAATCTAGATTGTGGCTCCGAAACTTAGGTGGGACCCACACACCCAAGGTGGCGTATGAGTCCTCTATCACTAAACTTGGGCCATACTATCCAAAATTATTATTTTTTGATTGGTCACTAGATATATGTTGGGATTATCCTTGGAAAGATGCATTAATTAAGGCTTGTGGATGCAAAATAGGACCAATTTAAGGCATAAAGAAGCCCCCCTTTAGTAATGAGGACGCAAAAAAGTGTGAAAATGTAAATGATGAAATTTTTCTACACTAAAGTTAGCCCCCACTTTAGTGATAGGTGTAATGACCTAAAATCTTCCTGCAAACATCAACAAACCATTAGTTGTACTTGCAAGTTAATATAAATCAAATAATGGAATACAATAGAGAAATAACAAGAAAAGAGATGAATTAGATAGATCTCACCCATGTCTTCTCTCCTCCATGCTTCACTTCCATTATACCTTCTTGGGATTGCTGTAATAGTATGATGCCCTCAAATTTGTGAGAAATCCTATAATGTCTAGCCCTAGCCAATGCCTTTGAAGGATTTGAAATCTAAACTATTGCAATGTAGAATGTTATTCCTATTATGCAGATAGTAAAACAAATAAAAGCCTAGAATGCCTATAGTAAAAGTATCTCAAGCAAATGAACATGCATCCAAAAATGAGATCAAGATTGTCATTTTATAGAAAATGCAATCTTGAATGGACAGTCAAGATGAGA
Organism: Sequoiadendron giganteum; assembly: GCA_007115665.2. Taxonomy (NCBI): domain Eukaryota; kingdom Viridiplantae; phylum Streptophyta; class Pinopsida; order Cupressales; family Cupressaceae; genus Sequoiadendron; species Sequoiadendron giganteum. The sequence continues at coordinate 491,825,051 of CM021103.1, forward strand.
GATTGAAGAATACCCTAGAATCAAAGGTCAAGATTCAATAAGGCAACCTCAATTAGGGTTAGGGAAAAATACCCATAGGTGTAAATAAGATTTAATTAAATGAATTAAATCCAGACTGAATGTGACAGTGGAGATGAAATTAGTAAAAATCAGAAGACAAGAGGATGAGATTTTAGAAAATCAATAATTTTTGAAATTACTTGATTTGTAGAAGAATATTTCCCTTTTGAATTAAATTAATTCAAAATAGAAGATTTTGTGAGGTAATTAGTAATTGATTTTTGAAATTAATTAGTAAATGAAGAATCAGTTAAGTATGTGAGATATTTTTAAATGATTTGTTTTATTTAAAAATATAGAAATGTCACATGCCATAATTAAATAATTAAAATAATTATTTAATTTAGGAGAAGTAGTTAATTAATTAATTAATTAAATAAATGAATTTATTTAATTAAGAGAGGATTTAGGAATTAGTGACACATTAAATAAATATATTTAAATATATTCATTTAATAATCAGGAGGATATTAATGATAAGGATTAATTAAATAAATTGATGTCTTTATTTAATTATTAGAAGACTTTGACAATTAGTGACATATTAAATTAAATAAATAAGATTTATTTATTTAATAATCATGAAGAATGAAAGTTTATGAATTAATTAAATAATCATGAATTATTTAATTAATAGTTGAATGTGGGTTAGGGACATAATTCAAATGTTACAATTATGTTAGGATGGAAAGTGGTAAAATAGTGTTCACAGGCCTAGGTCATTTTTAGGTGTCTACAATAGGATGAACTTGCTTCAAACTCACACTAAATTAGACAAACTCGTATCAAGAGGGGTCCAAATGTACCACGCTAGTAATATAGGATGCCAATGATCAAGAGGGATGATCAAGCCCCCAAGATCAAGATTTTATGACAAACTAACATAAGAAAAAAATATCACCCATGAAAATAATATAAGGAGCAATAACAAGGCACAAGCATACATTACCAAAGACAAAGAGAAGACGATGAAAACAAAAATTGAAGGGGTGGATCAAGCTTCAACCATTTTTCCCGCACGTTGTGGATAAAATCTAAGTTGTTTGTCTAAAAATGTACACTCACTCTAAGGAAATGGAACTTTAGGTTGTCTGCTAGGTGAGTATCCAAAACAGGTTGAGACACATATGCACTCAGCCAGTATGTGCTCACATAGACAAGAAAGTGGCTATGGGAAAGTCACGCCTAAGTTAGGCTCCCATATGTACAACCAGAAAAAATCTATACCTCCTGATAAATTTGATTGGGTGCCACAGAACAATGCATTTCGAGCTTCATGAGGCAAGAAAAGCTTTGTATGCTTAACAATCATGCACAAACAAGATGGCACCATAGGTAAGAAAATTTTACTATGCAAGGTGGCCATATAACTGAAAATGAAAGAGAGTGTTACGAATGTTCAAAGGAGTTTTAATTAGTTCATGTAAGGTCTTAAATTAGGGAACATTGTGCCTTATTTATCCAAGAGAGGACCAATCAAAGAATAGATGAGTCACAACTTAGGGGATGCAGTGTGTTGCATCAAGCCATTAAGAGGAATATAATATGATAAGGGATCACACACTCTTGAGGGGAATCACACCCAATGTCACCATAAAGTGAAAGAAGCATCACATGAAATAAGAAGACTACATAATGAAACATCATTTGTAATTCAAAAGAATAATGCCAATGTATGCCCCCACTTTAAAGAAATTGCTAAACACCATGTTGTGATCAATCACTTTAAAGTGGAAAATGATAAATGCTAACAATAAAGAGGACATGATAGCTTATTTGGAAATCCCTATTCCAAGTCATATGTCTCAAAATAAATCTAACCATGAAAAGGAAGGAGGGGTTGCCCCCAAAACGAAATCCCAAAATCACACATAAGGGATCCATGGATTTAGGATCAGTATGTTCTTGCTACAATGTTTTTAGAGAGCTCAAAATTGTCATCATTCCCCAAATACTCATAGAATAGGAAAAATGACACAAAGAGAGTGAAAACAAGGAAAATATTTTGGGTCAACATGGAAGAGACCTAAATGTCTCGATGCCTTGCATCGTCCTCAAAAGGAAAACAAAAGACCAATAAAAGATAAAGAAAAATATTTTGGGTCAACATGGAAAAAACCTAAATGTCTCAATGCCTTGCATCATCCCCCAAAAGGAAAACACAAGAAAAATGGGAAGATAAAAGGTTTAAAAGATAGAGAAGAAAGTAGGTGTTAGAAACAAAATTTCCATATTAAAATCCTAAGGGTTTTTTCTTTTAAACCTCATATTTTCCATTAAACCCTAAGGTTTTTCTCCATTTTAGTCCATCATTTACCTATATTTTCATAAAAATGGTTTATTTTAATCCCCGTCCATTTCTTTATTCATTTTATACCTTACCGCTGCCTTAATATTTCATTTCTATGTGTTTACCGCTTTACCTTGGCCTCACACAATGGGCCTGCGGTATGGCGGTAGCGGTTAATAGGTAGGCATAAAGTGCTTACCGTGCTACCACACGCAGTTAAGTCATACACCATGGTAGCATGGTAAATGGTCTGGCAGTTGGCAGACAATGGCAACATAATGGTCGATAAGTGGTTACCGCTATACCGCGCATGGTCTGAACATAGACCACGGTGGTCACGGTAGACGGTGAGTTAGCAGCGAGGATGACGGTTAGCGGCTACTGTGGTACTGCGCATAGCAAAGACGTAGACCGCGGTGACCATGGTGGATGGCAAAAGAAATTGGCATAGACGGTTAGTGGCTACACTGCGATACCATGGATAGGCAACGAACAGACCATGGTAAGGTGGTGAGAATGGAAAGTGAGCAGCAGTCAAATACCGTGATACTGTGGGTAAGAAATTCAAAATGAAGATAACCATCACGGTGATTGGCGATGACAATGAAGACTGTTGAAAAGTCAAAATACCGCCATACCATAGGGTATGAATAGAGTGACCGCGGTAGAGCAGTAAAGATGTTAAAAGCCATGGGAAATAAAAGTAAAAGCAGGAAAGGTATATGGAAAAATAAAAGGCATGAGACTATAGTTTAAACATTTAATTTGCCAATAAGGAAATATAATTAAATGTTTTAATTTATTGTTAGCAAAATGTGAACAATTGTAATGGGTAGAATGAAGCGTTGTGACCCTTGATCTATAATGTATAAATATTTGCAAAAATCTGAAAGGTAAGAAGGAGGAGGGAGAGAGAAATAGAAAGCAGTAGTTAGACTGTAGGAGTTAGAATTTTCCAGAGAAGGTACTGGAATGTAAATAATGAAAAACTTTCTTGAAGTAGAATTAATGGGGAAAATATGTTAAATTGGTAAATTTCTTTTGGTGTTTAGTTGTTGTGATAAATGAAATTCATATTCTTTATTTTTGGTTGTCTCCAACTTGGGATATTTAATCATTTAAATCAACATATCAAGTATATACCTGGTTTATCAAAATGCATTTTCATTTATGTGATTTAATTAAACTGGTGTCTGCAAGTTAGAATTAAATTCTCTTGATAAATCACAGTGGTTTTGAGATTTCTTTTGGATAGTTAAAGAAGAACCTGATAAAGGAACATTCCAGCACTATTTATGCAAGTCATAGACTTAGTGAACTTTTATGCCAGCCATAGAATTTTCAAAGTGCCTAACAACTAGAGTTAAGCCAATAAGAGGAAACACATATCATTTTGACTTCATTGCCCATGTGGATAGAAGGCATTGATCAGCCACAACCCAGAGATACAAATCCTTATCAAACAATTTATTCAAAAAACCTTTCATTTGTGCAGTAGGATTAGGAGTAGTTATAGTAATATTATCTATCCACTTCCCTTGCCAGTGTGGATGGATTGTTTCACCAAGAAACCCATCATAAATCTGCAACATACAAATAGGTGCACCCACCTAGGTTTTGTAGAGCCTAAAGAGAAGAAGGTAAAATTGCATCGATTGGCCTTGTTAGTTGGCCAAAAGCGTTGTGAGAGCTTGGCAACCTCTCGTGGTTCAAACTAGCATTTTTGAGACCCAACAAATTGGCGACTCTACTGGGGAATTACTTAGGAAGATATTCAGCCTTTCCATTTATAGAGTCAACTAAAATTTCACATTTTGTTTGGAGATTCCGCTGGGGGCAAACCAAAGCAATATCATACTTTATTTCATTTTCCTACTTTTGGAAAAGTAGGTGGCGACTCTGTTTTGATTTGTTATATAATGTGTAGATATTGTGGAGTAGTAACCTTTTGTTAAGATGATAGAAGAACAAATAAGACATCGAACAAGGAAAATATTAGAAGAAATGAAACAACAAGTGTTATACTGGAAAAAAAAACTACAATTGAAACAACAAATGCTGCAAGAGGGAATTGAAGTTGACAATGAAGGTAATATGTGCTATTCACAACAGAATACTTATACACCACAACCATTACCTCAAATGAATCACCTTCCATTTCCTGAAAATAGATCAATGATCTACCAAAACCCTTATGGCCCTCCAAGCTTTGCCTCTCTTGATAAACCATTTAACTATAGTAATGTCCAAGGCTACCCGAATCCCTATCCCTATGAACTGATAGGATTGCTAAAGCATATCCCTAGATTTCATGGAGAATGGAATGAATCAACTTATGAGCATGTGGAGCAATTCTGGAATTTTATCATCAACTTTCGAATTTATCTAGAGGATGTCATAATGAAATGTTTTTCAAGATCTTTGAGGGATAGTGCAAGAGAATGGTTTATAAGTTTGCCTATGCAAAGCATATCTTCATTGGGGGATTTGAAAGAAATATTCTTGAGCTAGTATGGGGAAAAGGATGATGATCAAGAAGAAGATGATTATGTACATACTCAAAACCAAGACTTCATTACAGAATTAGAATGTGGAATTTTCCCCTTAGATACATTTTTTGACATAAGGAAATATGAGGGAGAGGATGAAATATCTCTATACAATAGGATGGTAGACATCTGTATGCAATTACCTCCTCATCATAGGTCTACAAGACCCACATTTGTTGCAAAATTTGCAAGAGCATGGGAGCCTGAATCAACTTATTGGTCAGAGTCATCAAAGCATCATGCCTTGGATGTAGTAAATAAATTTCTTGATTTCATGCTTGGGATAAAACACGTGGATACTAGAAATGATGAATCTAATAGTGATATCATGAATGATCAAATAATGTAGCCAAAGGAGGATAAATCTATAATTGGGATTTTTAATGACAATTTTTCAGATTTTGAAAGTGATTGCAGCATTACTGATATTAGTGGGGACACATCATTTGGGGAATACATCAGCAATTTTTCAGAAGCTGAATTAGAAGAAGATATTGTGTCATCCAGAAATGAACATATGGAGAGTCTCTCTTGCATAAAAAATTGTAATCTGGATTGTGCAGATGAAATGATGAATGTTGATCTTCAATAGGATGATTGTTGTAGCTACTATGAAGATCAAGAAGAGGTTGGAGACATGGTAGAAGATATGGAAGCAGACCTATTCACTCAGCAGTGAGCAAGTTTCAGATTTACTGACTCTTGAATACCAGAAGTATGCACATGAAGATGGTTCCAAGACTTTGGTCCTGACCTATATATGCTTTGATAGTGAAGATAATGTGTGTAGTGATTCAAGTGGTTCCATGTCCATCTCTCACAGTGATGAAAATTGTGAAGCTGATAATGAATTTGTTTGTGTCTAGGAAGAGGTATGTGAATTGAATGATTTCTGACTACAAGAAAATGATATTGGTTTGCATATTATTGATGATGGATTTCCAACATTTGTTGATTCAAGTATGTATGAGGATGATTGTATGGATCAGAGGTCTGTGTTAATTCCAACTGGTGATAAAGAGGAAATGGGAAGTAATTTTGATTTGATTATTTCAAAAGATCTTGATGAGATAGATTTTTTTGGTTTCCATAAGGAATGTTTTGATTTTTAGGTCCCAGTGCAGTTGCAGGCACATTCAACAACATATGACAGTGAGCATGCCTATGATTGTTTTGTTGAATGTGGATACACTTTGTATGATGAGGGTGATACATTTGTTTTATATGATACTGAGACTGATGAAATGCAGAGTGATGAAATGAATATCAAACAGATTGAACACAATGATTTCCTAAAGGTTTTCAATGGCAGTGCATGTTGTAGGGTAGGTGGAATGGATAGTTTCAAAAGAAACCTGATGAGCTCTAAACAGAATAAGGTCTATGACAAAGGAAAGTGTAGGTTTTTTTTTTTTTTTTGGGGTGGCCTGGGGCCATTCCTTGTGGTTTGAGTTTTTGAACCAAAGCAGGTACATAGAATTAAGGATTGCTAGTGCATGGAAAATTCTTAGCAATGCCTCTTTAAAAAATTCTCTTCCATGCACAGTAGTGTAGGTTTTCCATTTCTTCATTTGCTCCATCTTTCCTACCATTCATCTGTTCATTCCCTCCATCTGCCATGGTTTTCATTTTTCATATCTTTTGCTTGGTCTTCTCTACCAAAGATACTCTAGATTCTTGTAGTGATTTGCAAATCACTCATCTCCAACAGGAGCCACTGTTAGAACCAAAATATCCATTTTAAAATCCTAAGGGTTTTTTCTTTTAAACCTCATATTTTCCTTTAAACCCTAAGGTTTTTCTCCATTTTAGTCCATCATTTTCCTATATTTTCATAAAAATGGTTTATTTTAATCCCCGTCCATTTCATTATTCATTTTATACCTTACTAATGCCTTAATATTTCATTTCTATGTGTTTACCACTTTATCGCGGCCTCACACAATGGGCCTGCGGTATGGCGGTAGCGGTTAACAGGTAGGCATAAAGTGCTTACCATGCTACTGCACGCGGTTAATTCATACACCGCAGTAGTGTGGTAAACGGTCTGGCGATTGGCAGGCAATGGCAACGTAGCAGTCGATAAGTGGTTACCGCTATACCACAGATGGTCTGAACATAGACCGCGATGGTTGCGGTAGATGGTGAGTTAGCAACGAGGATGATGGTTAGTGGCTACTACGGTACCATGCATAGCAAAGACGTAGACCGCGGTGACCACGGTGGATGGTGAAAGAAATTGGCATAGACGGCTAGAGGCTACACCATGATATCATGGATAGGCAACGAACAAACTGCGGTAAGGCAGTGAGAATGGAAAGTGAGCAGCAGTCAAATACCATGATACCGCGGGTAAGAAAGTCAAAGACCACTGTAGTGCGGTAAACATGAAGATAACCATCATGGTGATCGGCAATGACAATGAAGATCATTGAAAAGTCAAAATACTGCCATACCGTAGGGTACGAATAGTGTGACTGCAGTAGAGCAGTAAAGATGTTAAAAGCCATGGGAAATAAAAGTAAAAGCGGGAAAGGTATATGGAAAAATAAAAGGCATGAGACTATAGTTTAAACATTTAATTTGCCGATAAGGCAATATAATTAAATGTTTTAATTTATTGTTAGCAAAATGTGAATAGTTGTAATGGATAGAATGAAGGGTCGTGACCCTTGATCTATAATGTATAAATATTTGCAAAAATCTGAAAGGTAAGAAGGAGGGAGAGAGAAATAGAAAGGAGTAGTTAGATTGTAGGAGTTAGAATTTTCTCGAGAAGGGACTGGAATGTAAATAATGACAGACTTTCTTGAAGCAGAATCAATGGGGAAAATATGTTTAACTGGTAAATTTATTTTGGTGTTCAGTTGTTGTGATAAATGAAATTCATATTCTTTATTTTTGGTTGTCTCCAACTTGGGATCTTTTAATCATTTAAATCAACATATCAAGTAGATACCTGGTTTATCAAAATGTAGTTTCATTTTGTGTGATTTAATTAAACTGGTGTCTGCAAGTCAGAATTAAATTCTCTTGATAAATCACAGTGGTTTTGAGATTTCTTTTGGATAGTTAAAGAAGAACCTGATAAAAGAACATTCCAGCACTGTTTATGCAAGTCACAGACTTAGTGATTTTTTATGCCAGCCATAGAATTTTCAGAGTGCCTAACAACTAGAGTTAAGCCAATAAGAGGAAACACATATCATTTTGACTCCATTGCCCATGTGGATAGTGTTGATGGTTAAAATGACACAAACAACATTAAAACAAAATATTTCTACTCTATTTCTCCTGAAAGAGAAAGACAACATGTAGTAGCCTAACTCCCAAGGTCTTGGTAGTTGGTTCTCAACTATCTGATGTCACTCAATTGGTTCATGCAACTGTAATATTCAAGGGGCTTGTGCTGGTAACAAAGGATTCAAGCTATGACTCTCTTTATTGAAATAGTTCTTGTAAATCAATGGGTTTTAAATAAAAGAAAAAGATAGAACAAAGGGGTAAACCAGTAAGTATGAACCGAATTTATCTAGTATTTGGACATATACCTTCAACGATGAATGTTTCCTAACAGATCATAAAAACCATAAGATGATACAGTCTGTAGCATAATCTATACCACTACATACATTTTAGGTGCTTAATTAACTTCGCAATTACTCTTCACAAATATCTCAAGGATTTTCAAAACAACACACATTCATTCATCATCAAAATTATAGATCAAGAAACTTTTTAATAACTTCAACTCAATGACAATCTAATAAGATTATCCTTAAATCTGATTCCTTCAAATGACTTTTATCATTCATGAAACTCTTATGTTTAGCACAATCACTACATACAGATAGATCATAACTTTATTAGCCTTATGAAACAAACAATTTAATTCCAAACACCATCTTTCGAATAAACCTATAATTCTATTAACTGTAAAAGATTTAAGTACAATGTATCTCTGCAAAAACCCTACAAAATTCTATCTCTTAGTATTAGGCAAGCCAATCCAATTCTCAATTAGCTGACCTTTACAATATGATACCCATTAGGTATTTATAGATATACAAAAGAAGTTCGAACTTCACTTTTATTTTAGGCTTTCCACCTTTTTAGGAATAATCAACTTTCTTGGAAACTCAAATCAACTTTGATCTTGAGTCCTTACATTATACATTCAGTTTGATCTAAAAATAGAAGATAGAAATAGAAGAAAAGAAGTCATGCACCTTCAAGACTGTCAGTGTTGCATGCATGCAACATGCAAGGAAGAAGAACATCATGCATGCAAGATTTTTATGCATGTGAAGCCGGATCTGCCATGAACTCATCATAAATGGTGAAGACTTGTTGTAGCATATCCATATCTGGCCCGTCAATCCAGTCATCCTCAAATTTGATCTGATCCAACTCAACTGCAGTAAACTCTTTCATACTTTTAACCTTGATCAATTCTCTCCCTACATTTTTTATTTCTTCTTTGAATTCTACAAGCCGATCTATCACCAAGTCTCCTCCATCATCTTTCTCCTGCATGAGTCCTTGGAATCTTTCATTCCTTTTCTCTCTAACCTAACTCAAAGGCATGCCATCTTTTGTCATTACATTGAAATCTACAATTATAGCCATGACTGCTTCCAACTCTTCCAACTGCTCAGTTAAATTATTAAGTGCTTCCTGAATCTCATCCTTATGCTTGCTCAAAAAGCCAGTCCTAAACTTAAGTATGCGAGAAGTCTTTTCTACAAAATCTTTGTTATCATCTTCAAGTATAGATTCTTCTAGAAGAGTAGTTAGAGGCAATGTATTTATCTTTTCTAACTTTTCACTATACTCCTTATACTCTTCTTCTAGTTTTTCGGATGCCTCAATGTATTGATGCATCTCTTTTATTACTCCTTTTGCCTCTTTGTAGTCTTCAAATCCTTTTGCTAAAACCTCACCTACCTCTCGGTTCACTTTGTCTATCCATTTGTCAACCATCTCCACCTTACCTCTAACTTGCACCAAATCATCTACCTCCTTTTTGCTTAACAAAACAAGAGTCTCAATGGTTACAATTTGCTGTGACCTTGGAGAGGAGACACTCTTCAAGAATGAATGTAGCTGATCCAATTGACCCTTAAGCTCATCCTTCTTTTGTTTGTCCTCCATCATTCTTGATTTAGTTGTTGAGGCCACCACACCAATCAAATTCATTTGTTGATTCCTAGTGGGTCTTCCCAAATTAACCATACTTAATTGATAGTCTATTAGCTGCATATCCCCTAATTTTCTATCATAGGCATGGCACATTCAACAACTATCTCTCCTTTATCTATGAGTCTAGTAGAATGTAAGATTCTAGCCTTCTTCTTAGGCTTTTCCTGTTCAATTCCCTTTATCACGTCCTCCCAATTAAGAGGTTGAGGAGGTGTTCTGGCTCTCTTCTGCAAGTCTAACTTCAACCATACAGGAGCACTAGGAGCAATCATCATCACGGAAGAGGAAGCGGCAACTGTAGAGGGTGGCTGAATATTTACCTCAGGTTGAGAATGAACCTTTGCTTTCTCTTGTTGTTCCTGTAGCACATGCATCTGCACCAACTTCTCAGCCTCTTCTCTATCTCATTGTTCCTACATTTTCTTGTCTTCTTCTTCTTTCCTCATTCTCTCTTCTTCCAACTGATCCTTCTCCATTTTCTCCTTCTCTAACCTTTCCTTTTCTAATTTCTCTTTTTCTAAGGCCTCTCTTTCTAGAGTCTCCCTTTCTAACCGTTCTGCTTCTAAAGCCTTAAGTTTTTCATCTTCTACTTCTTCTTCCTATTGCTTCCTCATTAGCTCTTCGGCATATCTTTTCTTTTTTAGAGCTTCAGCTTCTTGTTCTTTCTATCTAGCTTCCTCTGCAAGCTTTAGTCTAGCAACCAGGGCTTCCTTTTCCCTCCGATTTCTTGTTTTTTCCTCCTCAAGATCATGGATCTTTTGTATCAATTCTAACTTGTCACTTTCTACTTTGACCTTGATCTCATGCTCTTGTTGCCTCATTTGCTTCTCTATTTCATCAGTTGTTGTCCTTGTTTCAATTTCTTTTGCCTTTAATTGCTGCTAGTGAAGTAGAGCATCAGCTTGTAAATTTGCCTCCATTTCCTTTTGTTTCTCTGCAGCAACCCTTACATCAGACTCTCTTGTAGCATCTTCAAATAGTTTCCATTGCTCTTCTTGCGTCATAATCTACTCAATAGTCCCCTCTAAAGGCATGTTTTCTTGCAGGTCCTTCTCTAAAAGAGTTTCATCCAAGTTTGTCTCAATTTCTACCAATTCTTCCTCCACTTCTTTTCCTTTATCAGCTTCAGCCATGGCATAAAGTACTCCTTCTTGAACCTCTTTACTTTTCTTTCTTATGAGTGGGGATTGTGTGGTTGTCTCACCCAATGCGGGTGTAGAAACAATAGATTCTATTGGAACATCTCCCTCTGGTGCCTCTTCTTCCTCATTGACCACCTCAAGTTCTATTTCTTCAAGGTCAGGAGGAAAGAATTCTAATGGCTCCTTGGAAGGTGTCTTTCTTTTAATTCTCTTGTATCCTTTACCCTTCTTAAGGATAGGTCCTAGAGGAGCTCAAGCTTTCATCATCAACCATTGTACACTTCTATCCAAAACTATTCTTCCAATTTTCTTAATATCAATTGTTTCTTCCTCATTCCAGTCTATTGGATCTAAGCTTTTGGTGCCAATTTTCAAAGCTTCATATGAGGGATCTAATAAAATTCCATCATCCACCAAAGTGTCAGGAATATTTTCTTTAATACCAAGCTTTGACATGAGTGAGACTGATAATCTCTCATAATTCTTCTTCCTCAAGTCATAATCATCCTGCCTATCACACCAAAAATCCTCTAACAAATTAAAGTGTCTAGTGAACATTGAAGGTAATAAAGCATGCATTTTTTTCCTTGGATCAAAATACTTACGAGCTGTATACAATCCCAATTTCAATTATATCAACTCATTACAAACCACCTTTGCTCCCTTCAAATGTTGACAATTATATTCACCCAGTGTCATGGGAAATTTATGGCATCCTGTCTTGTGCTTGATCCCAAACCTAGCATTAACTCCAATGGCCTGATACATAAATTCCATAAGCACTATTCTGTTACTGCAACATCTTGGAAGCAAATGGGGATGACCTTCAAAACCAAACAATCTGAAGTATGTAAATTTGGGGTATTGGATCTACCAACTTCCCCATTCAGAAATGAATGCCATGGCTTCTTGACTTAATCGATACCCTACATCTCCATTCAATTGATTGATGATCACATATAAAAAGGCATCATTGACTCTTCTGAAATGAGTCTCATGAAGAGATAATTGATCATAGTGTTCCCATACTTTCTTTTGTCCATCCAAAACTCCCATTATACCTACTCTGTTTAATCCTAGGAAAATCCCCAATCTTGTTGCAACATAAACCACATAAGAAGTCATGAAGAAACACATAGTTTGTCTAACCCTTGTGAGCTGATCATGTATGGCATTAGAAATAATCATTGACCAATCAAACTGGTAATCACCCTGAAAGATTACTTGAATGAAATGAAACATCCATTCCTTGAAGTGGAAGGTATCCCTCTTCCCAAATACTCTGGACAACATTAATATCAAGTCAAATACCTCCTTGAAATGTGCCCTCTTTGGCTGGTCTGCAAGCTTGCTTAAAGATTTCTTCTCTGTGCTTAACCATTTTTTGTTCAAGTGAGACTTATTGGAGTCTTTATGCTTGCTATATTTCTCCAATGCCTCTGCTTCAATTAGCTGCACCAAGTTCTTGGGGTTAGGAACATTAAATATACTTTGGAACATTTGAAGAGTAAGATCTATAATCACATTATTTTTTGAATCCATGCATAATCTTGTAGTAGGAATATAAGTACTAGCCACTATCAATATCAACTCCGGACACTGGACTGATAAAGGAAACACAGTAATATGTGCAAGACCGGAGTCAACAATCCTTTGTGTTCTCCTTGTCAAGTTTGCTCTTTCTGCAAAAGTCTCTTCATGTAATTCTTCAAAGCTAAACTAGCCTAGATTAGTATCCATGATATCTGACCAGTCTGATTCAACCTTGCTTACTTTCACCACCGGATTCCTATGATCATACCTCAATGTATAAGGCGGTTGTTTTGGTTTCACGTTCTTTATTTTTGGTGCTGTCTTTGATGTTCCAGCCAGTTGATTCCTTCGAGCAGCCTCTCCTAATGTTCTTGACATCTCTCAATTCTCCTACAAGCAAACCTCTAATTAGATATTTAGATATCATCATAAAACATGCTTTTAAAACATACCTGTTACACATACATCGGAGTTGGAACCAGACAGAAGCTCAAAACAATCTCTTTTACAAAACTGGCGTAATCAGAGCAAAAACCGATATAGAAACTTCACCTAATAACAAACGGGCTTAGAGTTGGAGCCAGGGAGATTATTGGAACCGGGATTAGAATAAAAAAGGGATTTGGTTTTCTTTGAATTTTCATTGTTTCATATTCTATTTCCACTCCGCCTCCGCCTCCGATTTGGTCATTGTTACTTTGCAGAAAGACTTTCCCATTATACACGGAGCCGGAAACAGGATGAGAATGGAATCGATAACCTTTGCAAACAAAATTATTAAATTCAAGACCGGTTCTGATCCCAGCTGCGCTAGTTATCATATATTTCAAGGAAACCTTTTAGAACTCAGAATCGGAAATGGGATAGAAATGGAATTGATGACTTTTGTAACACAAAACTCTTAGGTCCATAATCTATTCCGATCCCGCCTCCACCTATATTATCATGATGTCATCAAATACTTTATTCATTTTCAGCACAACTTCATGATTAAAACCTAGGTCGGTATAAAATGGAAAAGGAGCTTTAAAAACACTATACTCATATGACTGTGGGGAACAATTGCACTTTAGGATATCATTTTTTTTAAATCATTTAAAGTAATTACAGAGACCAACGAAACCCTAATCTAACAAACCCGATAAAAACTAGGGCACGAGTTTAAACCTTGCCATTTCACCAGACGATGAAACCCTAATCAAGCAATAAATCTAATCTACCCTAACTCACTATAAATTGTTAATCTACCTCACTATAAAAACACCCTTAATCTAATCTAATCTATTGCGAACCTAGAACCAAACATGACACAATCACGATTAAGACATGAAAGCGACAATGCCTAAGCATAGAAAGAAACAACACGATAAAACAAGAAAACAAAGATTTAAAGCAAAACAAACAAGACAAAACAATAACCTGCTCATTCAATCACATCGATGATCATAGATTTTCTTTAAAACACAATGATTGAACACACGAGTAGATATAAAGCAAAACACAATGAACACAACTGCAAATAAACAACGAACAACAAAGATAAAAGACCTACCTCAAATGCAAACAAACCCAAGCTAACTTTCTGAATCGATTTGCACAAAATATCCCTTCTCTATCTTGATCAATTTGCTCAAACGAACTCTGCTATTGCTCTTCGCGCTCTTAGACTTGTAATAATAACAATAATGATCGACTTTAACCCTTAATAAAGGTAAATATGTGAATTTCTACCTACACTGGCAACCACCATTAATGCATTAAAATGTAGTAAAGGTGGAGTCAGAACTGTAAGAGAACGAACACTGGTCTGCAGTGCAACTTCAGTCAAAAAGTCAACGACAAAAATGGTGGGGGCGGAACCAAAATGGAAATGGAATCTCAAATTCATAAAAAATCCCAAACTCAATTCCCATTCCGGTTCCGGTTCTACCAACTAAAAACAAAACAAAAGTAAAAACAAAAAGTAAAACAAAAAGACCGACTTAATAAGACAAACAAAAAGTCAAGACTAAAACCAAAAGTCAAAATAGCAGAGGCAGAGACAGAGTTGATTACGATTTTACAATTTTTAGTAAAGACTAAGTTAACACCCATTCCAGCTCCGATTCCACTGAAGACAAAAACAAAGACAAAAGAAAAGATTGTCGAGATGGAACCAAAAACAAGTCTCAAAGAACTTTCGAAACCCCATTTAGTTCCAGTTCCGACTCCAACAGACTCAAAAAAACAAAATAAAAGATAAAGGAAAACAAGGGGGACCCATTTTGACCAAGGCAAAAGATGGGGTGGTTATGCAAGGCATAACAGATAGAAGGCACTGATCAACCACAACCCAGAGATACAAATCCCTATCAAACAATTTATTCAAAAAACCTTTCATTTGTATGGTAGGAGTAGGAGTAGTTATAGTAATCTTATCTGTTCACTTCCCTTGCTATTGTGGATAGATTGTTTCACCAAGAAACCCATCATAAATCTGCAACATATAGATAGGTGCACCTGCCTAGGTTTTTTAGAGCATGAAGAGAAGAAGGTACAATTGCATCGATTGGCCTTGTTAGTTGGCCAAAAGCATTGTGAGAGCTTGGCAACCTCTCGTGGTTCAAACTAGCATTTTTTGAGACCCAACAATAGGTACATATAAAGGAGTGCACAAAGAGAGAGATACATCAAACATAATAGTAAAGGTGGATCAAATTACACACATGCAATCACACAAAAGAAACATGAAAAATAAAATATAAATTAGACTAGTAAGGAACATGTGATTCAACCTCTAATAGGTCGTCTACATCCAAATCTTGTTCATCATATATGGAAGGAAAACAACTAGCCAAAGGGACAATAAAACATGTCAAACTAGGGTCATCATCAAGTTTGACACTCTTCTGACAAGAATTGTCATTTAAGATCAGAGAAGAGGAAAACAATGTATTCAACTCATTATGCACTTCTTCGTCTATTTTAGCAACCTCATCATCATCATCTAAGTTAATCACAACTAGATATTGAATGATAATGTCTAGAGAAGGATTCAACTCTTGTTGCGGTATATGATATTTTTGTTGCGGTAAAGGGGGAGGCTCATCGTGTGTTGCTTCAATCAATTTTGGATGTTGTTTTCTTTATTTTTTTCTTTGATTAACTTTTGACCAAGAGCATGAAATCTACATCTATACTCTCTAGCATTTCTATTTCTTTTATTTCAATTTTTGAGCTGCGTTTGTGTAGGAGTGGGTTTATCAACCATAGTTTTATTTTCTTCCCTAAGGAGAGGAATAGAAGGAACCACTAGAGGTTGTTTGACCACTTTCTCTTTAGCTTTGTAAAATTTTTTATCTTAGGAGGCATGATAGGATTCATTTCATTATCTCTTGGCATTTTATAGGAGATATAAAAATGATATATCTTAGGTTGATCTTTGGTTATTTGGAATGTCTTTAGGTTCAATCATATGCTGAGGCATGGTTGTAAGGGATAGTTTTTCTATACATTTTTCCTTAAACTTTTGATATGATTTGAAAAATAAATCTTCTTGAGGTTTGATAGGTTCCATAGGCTCGGTCCAAAATAAATATAATGAAAAGTTCCCATGGGAAGACAAAGGATTAAAGCCGCCATGGTGCATAATAAAGATTTCATTGTCAAAGGGAATTTTTTAGCATTTATGCATGATCGATGGGACAACCTCCATGGAGCATACCCATGGATAACCAAGATTCACATGAAATTGGTATGATGTTGAGATGATGGAGAATGAGACATCTAATTGTTTCGATCCAATTTTTAAAGGGAGGGTGATCAATCCCATCATAGGGAAAGAAAACCATTATGCATTTTTATCCATGGTTTTGGTTTATCATATGTTTCTTGATAGAGTTCACGCACAAAAATTCTTCAATGATCACATTCTCTCCATAGACAAGATCAATTAATATCCCATTAGTGGGCTTGTCATCAATTCAATCGACTATGTAAAGAGGACCATCAGGTGCATTTCTAATAATATCTTTAGATGAGAAAGAAATGCCAAGAGTATTTTTAGTTCAGCCCTTAAGAGGTATAATTGTGATCAATCCAATCACATTATCCATAGGATATTTTTCATCAGTATCCATAGGACCCTATTCAATAGTATCTGTGTTGTCATCATTTGTGTCAACACTCATCACACCATTATTTTTGGTTTCACTAGCATTGACAAATGAAATGTTATTATTAGGCATAGGGTTGGTAAATATTTGCAAGTTTTGGTTAGGAGGGGCAATAGACTTATTTCCTTGATCATTAAGACATCTAATTGAAACTCAACCAGATTCAATGAGGTCTTGCACAAGATGTTTAGGATGCTTACAATGTTCCATGTCATGTCCATTTTGTCAGTGATAATGATAGTAAACATTTGATCAAAAATTTAGAGGTAAAGGCTAATTAGGATCGAGAGTTTTAATGGGAGGCAAAGTGATCATTTTATATTCTAAATTTGTGACATTGTGTTATGGAGGGTATTGGGTAAGGGAGTAAATTGTGTAGCCAAATCCACAAATGTGAAAGGAGTTATGTTCTTTAGACCAGCTACTTGGGTATCTACATGTTGATTTGGTTGTTGAGGGGGATTTCATTGGAGGAAGCCTTTATTTTGTTTCCTAAAAGGTTGCTAATTTTTTTGGCTTGTGGATTCAGATTTTTTAGGTCAGCTAGAGGTGGATTTTGTGTCACGACTACTAATCAAGTTTTGATAATCATGAAGGGTAGTACACAAGTGTATGATGGAAATAAATTTCATCATGGTAAGCTTATCTTGTATTTTAGTTTGTAAATTCTCAATGAAAATCCATTGAAGGTGAGGATCGAGAATCTTTAAGTTGATTTGGGAATAAATAAATTGGTTGCATGAAATAAATTTGGTAACCTTTTCATCATCCTTTTACTTACATCTTATCAAATTGGCTTCTTAGGAGTCATCTGCAATTGGAAATGGTTTATAAAGGCCTCAAAAAATTCATTGAATGAATGAATTGAGTTATTTGGTAATTAGGAAAACCATTCTAAGGTAGTATCTTTCAAGGAACTAGGGAAGAGCTTAGCCAAGAGCTTATCCTTAAGGAAAAAGTCACTACATAAGGTGCAGAAACATGGTTAGAAGAATATCCTTTCCCCCCATATTTTTTAAATCTAGGAATCTCTAGAGCTTGTTGTATCAGTATTTTCAATATCTCCAAGGATAAGGGATTTATTTTGATATAGTATCATGTAGGTTGGCCATTTTGATTTTGGTTTATGGTGGAAAATTGCTTTTGAAGGGATCAAATAGTTCACAAAATTTGATTTATGATGGCATCATTGTTTGCATTTTGAGATGGAGGTGTAAATGTGTTCAAGGGACAAGTGAATGGAATGATTATGGGAGGTAAAGTGGTAGGAGATATAATGTGCGATGTCACAAAGGTACTAGGAATTCAAGCAGAAATACCCAAGGTAGGAATTACGTTACTAGTAGGTTACATTGTTGTTGTAACTTGAGGGTTGGTATAGGTAGGAATTGAGGCATTTTTTGTTAGAGGAGGAATTTGGGTTCCTCCTTGAATTTGGAAATTGTTGAAAGGTGGAGCACCACTAGTAAGTTTGTCAAAAGCCTGAGGTAGGCTATGCACAGGTTTAATTCCTCCAGTTTCAATCATGCGGTGTATATTATCTATGGTAGGGATAGCAGTGGTTGAAATGTTTTCAATACTCAATTGATTTTGTAGGTTTTCTAAGTCTTCATGGATTTGGATTATGTTTTCTTGTGGAATACTAGCAGTCATTATTTCAACACGTTTCACAATACTTTAAGGAAAATATTTGTTAAGGGTATGGTCCATAGCTAGTGAACTAGTGTCAACACTAGTAGTGAAAGAGCTAGATAACACAAGATCCATTATGATTGTGCTATCACAGGATGCCATGAGTCTTGAACTTCAGATCACTATAGTATTATAAATAGGACACCAAGTTGTGAAGCTCATGCAAGAAAAATCTAATGAACACAAGATAAATTCTATACTTCGATTCAAATGAAATTAAGCTAGATGCACTGAAATGAATGAAATAGAAAATTCGCAAACTAGAAACCGAAATCTAACAAGAGAAAAAAAAAACAAAGAAATAGAGTTTTTAATTCTAGAAAATATAGTTTAAAATCTGAAACATGACAAAATCACCCAGAGGGGTGTATGAGTCCCAATCAGGGTTTTTCAGGGATTTAAATGTTGATAAAAAATCAACATAGAATACCCAAAAACTAGGAAAAACCACCTGTACTAGGACTAAATCACCCAGAGGGGCATATGAGTCCCAAATTAGGGTTTTGCACAAATTTTAGAAAATTCTGATTGAATGTTAGTTTCTCTAGTTTGAATGATGTCTAGACTAAATGCAATTAAAGATTTTAAGTGAGTTTCAATGATGCAAGAGGAAAAAATGCAACCTATATGCACTTTCACTAATGCAAGATTAAGAAAAACTAGATGCAAATTAACTAATTCAAAACCTAATACAAAGTTAATGTAAGCTAGATCTACGACTATGATGTACTCTGAATCTAAAATAAAGGTGTTCTAAAGGCTAGGTTAACCAAAATGAATGGTCAAAGATTGTCATCCTATGTTTGAGGGGATAGGACAACACTCTTCTCCAAGTTTTATTTAAGGAAACCTTGGAGATATCAATCTAAGGATATAAATGAGAGAAAGAGATCTACAATAAGGTTTCCTAGGGTGTGATTAAAAACTAAAATGGGGTTCGATACCAAGCTAGGTCTTGGAAAGACTACTAACATGAAAAACCTAATAATAAAGCCTAATGATATGCAAAAATTAAGAAAATTTCCTCTCAAATTAGAATGACAAGCCAAAAAATTACAGAGGTACACCTAGAAACCTGAAGAGGCTTGAATGAAGATTTGAAATCCTAAAAATGAAAATTTTAAGGCACATTGGGACTCATACGCCTATAGGGGTGATTTAGTCCCAGATTAGGGTTTCAGGCCAAAATTAGAATCTATAACTATTGAATCTAGATCTACAAAAAATAATGAAAATAGGTATACTTGGACTCATATGCTAGTAGGGGCGATTTAGTCCCACTTTAGGGTTTCAGGCTAAAACCGGAATCTAGAACTATTGAATCAAGATCTATAGAAAAAGTCTAAAAATAGGTACGCTAGGACTCATACACCACAAGTGGCAATTTATTCTGAATATCATGGTTGCTCTAAAAATTTGATATCCTCTAATGATCTCCTATAGCTTCCTTCCTGCCAAATCTCTAGCTCTAAAACATTGAATTTTTCTATGTAGATGAATTTTCATGATCTTCGAAGGTAGATGACAATTTTGACAACTTGAAAAATTATCCCCAATCTTTCTCTTCAATGGATCTTCAGCCTAAACCACCTAGATCTGCAATCACACATAAAAGAGAGGGAATTTTTTTGTTTTGTTAGTGGATAGGGGTTTGCCTTGGTCAAACCCCATTTTTCTAATCAAACCTTGAAATGAAACAAAATAGAATGGAAGAATGATGAATGAAAAAATATGCTATATTGCAACTCACCAAACCCTTGAATAAGATTCTACAAACATGTATGATATGGATAGTATGAATGTGGATCTTGACTTGAATGCTTGCTCAAATTATAACAACCTACATCATAAATGTTAGCTAAAAAACAAACATGATGCATGATGACTTTGATATGATGATTGATACTTGATTAATGCTCCAAATTACTTGTTAATCACTCTTGAATTCCCTTGAATTCTCTTGTAAACTCTTTCAATCACCAATTTTCTATAATTCTTGAACACTTAAATTGCTAGGAGAAAATTGAGCAAAATAACCTTGTATTTATGCTTTTTTATGTCAAATTCCCCAAAATTACAACACTACAAGCTATAATGATGGATTTTCTGCAAAGTAGATTGTTAGTACAATATAAGCATGCAATATTAATTAATCCAAAAAACAATGAAACACATTAGAGATTAAAAGAGAAAATGATTAAAACTGGAATAGCCTCACCCAATCTTCTCTCCTCCATGATTCACTTCCATTATACCCCCTTAAGCTTGCTGCAATGAAGAGTTCCCTCAGCTTGTGTGTGAGAAAAACTCTAAAATTTCTAGTCCTAAACAAAGCCTTTGAAGGAATTTTGAGAGTATGATGTTGCACAAGAATATTAATTCTAAATGCAAGAATCCTAAGATGATAAAATAAGTATGCAAGAAGACAATAGAAACTCAGAGATCTAAGATATTCATAAGCGATCCCGAAAATGAGATCAAGATTGTCATTTTATAGAAAATGCAATTGTGAACGGACGAACGAGATGCGAGATTAAGAAATGCCCTAGAATCAACGGTCAAGATTCAAAGTGATAACTCTTAATTAGGGTTAGGGCGACAATCCCCAAATGTGTGGACAAGATTTAATTTAATAAATTAAATCAATGGTGGAGAATAAATGTGAGATTGAGATGAAATTAGTAAAAATCAGGAAGATAAAAATTGAACAAGAAGAAGATATTTAGAAAAATCAAGTTATTTTAGAAATAACTTACTTTGTGGAGAGAAATGCTATTTTGAAATTAATATTTTAAATTAATTCCAAAATGGTGAATTTATGTGATAGTAATTAATAATAATTTAAAATTATTTACTTGGAAAGAGGGAAGTTGCCAATTTAAATAAAATACTTTTATTTAAATTTAGAAAGAAATCAATAAGACAATTTAATAATTAAGATTATTCAATTGTGGAGGAAAATTAGAAAGTGGGTAATTTTAAATAAATGATTCTATTTAAAATTAGAAAGAAAGTTGAAGAGGATAATAATTAAATAAATACTAAGAATTTATTTAATTATGAGAAGACATAAATAATTAATGACATATTAAATATATAAATAAAGTTTATTTATTTAAATGATCATGAGGAAGTAATAATTAAATAAATTTAGGAATTTATTTAATTATAGAGTGACATAAGCAATTAGCGACATGTTTAAATAATAAATGTAATTTATTTATTTAAATAGCCAAGAGGAATAAAAGATGTGAATTAATTAAATAATTAAGAATTATTTAATTAATAGTTGACATTGGACTATAGGACATAATTAAATATTTTAACTATGTTGAGATGAAGCATGATATAGAAGAATGTGGTTTGCAGGTCTAGGAAATTTTTATGTGTCTACACAAGCTGACATAAGATCTAGAAGAATAAAATCCTACCAAGAATTTGAATTTAAATTAGGTCCAATCCAAGCTAGAATCATATGCTAGTTGTGGCGTATGAGTCCCATTAGGCTAAGCTTGGGACACATTTTTCAAGAAAGGCTTAATTCAATGTGAAATCTAGATCGAGCCCCCAAAACTTAGGTGGGAACCATATTCCTAAGATGGTGTATGAGTCCTAGATCACTATACTTGGTCCATACAATCCAAAATCATTAATTTATGATTGGTCACTAGATATATTTAGGATTATGCTCAGAAAGATGTATTAATTGAGGCTTGTGATTGCAAAAAAGGGCCAATTTAAGGCATAATGAAGCCCACCTTTAATAGGGAGGGTCCAAAAAAGTGTGAAAATTTCAATGAAATCATTTTTCTACACTACAGTGATGATATTTTGATCTATAGTAAAACATAGGAAGAACATTTGAAGCATTTGGATATAGTCTTAGGAATTCTAGAACAATAGTGTCTCTTTACAAAGATGTCAAAATGTGAGTTTGGGTTAACAAAGATATTGTATTTGGGATATTTTACAAGTTCTAAAGGAGTTTAGGTTGATTAGAAGAAGATCCAAGCTATTCTAGACTAGCCACCTCCTACAAACTTGTCTTAGCTAAGAGGTTTCTTTGGACTATATAGCTATTATCAGAGATTTTTCAGAGGATTTTCTTAGTCTACAACACCACTCACCAATCTGACTAAAGAAAGAGACTTTTAAAGGATGGAGGAATCATAAAGAAATTTTGAGAAGCTAAAGGAGGTAATGAGCTCTTCTCTAGTTCTTACAATTATTGATTTATCACTTCCATTTGTTGTAGAATGTGATGCTTTCGATGAAGGAATTGGAGTAGTTCTTTCTCAGAAGGGGCACCCCATAGCATTTTAAAGTAGGAAGTTGAGAACCAACGTAAGAGGATATTCCATATATCACAAAGAGAAGCTAGCCATAATGCATGCATTGGAGAAATTCTAGCAACACCTGATGTGTAGAAGATATGTGGTCAAATTAGATCATAACAACTTGAAGTTCCTCCCGAGTCAACCAAATTTGGATGATGGGTACCAAAAAATGCATAAGTAAACTTCAAGCATATGATTTTGATATTTAATATGTCAAAGGGAAAAATAATATTGTGGTAGATGCACTCTCTAGGAGATGTACTCTATGCCATGTATCCATCACATCAATAGACTGGAAGGAGTCAATCATGGAGGAACATACCAAGGATCATTTTCCTACCAATTTTTTTCAAGGTGTGGAAAAGGATGAACAGAATGTGGTGTCGAAAGGTGTGATTCTATTCAAGAATAGAGTGTTGCTAGTTTCTAGATCCAAGGTGAAAGAGAAGATACCAAAAGTCTATCATAATACACATATGGAAGGACATCTCAGGTTCTACAAGACTTATTGGTAGATTAGAAAGAGGTTTTGTTGGAAGGAACTCAAGGAGGATGTTCTCACACATATCAAAGAATATGTCACATGCCAGTAAAATGAAGGAGAGAAAGAGTTTTTGGCTAGATTGCTACAACCTCTTCCCATTCTAGAACATATATGGGAAATTATTTCTATGGATTTCATTACCAGATTACCGAAAGTGCACGTGAAGGACTGCATTTATTTTTTAGTTGATATATTGACTAAATATTCTTATATCTTTTCCATTTCTAGTAAATATAAAGCTCAACAAGTTGCATATTTATTCTTCAAGGACTTTTTTGGTTGCATGGGATAACCAAGAACATTTGAAAACAACAGAGATAGCCAGTTCCTTAGTACATTATGGAAGTAGTTTTTCCACTTGATGGGCACCTAAAGTACTCCTAGGACAAGCTATCATCTACAAACTGAAATTATAAATAAGTGGCTATAAGGATACTTGTGGAATTATGCCACTACTCAACAAGCAACTTAGATCAAATGACTACACTTGGGAGAGTATTGTTAGAACACAACTCATCACATGTCCATCGATATATGTCCATTTAGATAACCTATGGATATGATGCACTAACCTTTGCAAAATTATTACTCACCAACAATAGAATTCTGACAACAAGCATTTTGGTAAATCAAACTCAAGATATTTTGAGAAATCTCAAGGATCATTTGCAAATGGCTCAAAATTAACAAAAGATGTATGTAGATAGGAAACACATGGAAATATCGTTTGAGGTGGGATATATGATATTCATAAGGTTCCAACACTATAGACAATCTTTCTCTAAGAAAGGAGGGATATAAAATCTCAAGCCTAAGTTCTATGGGCCATACAAGATAATTAGGAAGGTTGGGGAAGTTTCTTATGAAGCACGAAACTCCTAGTAGATATAAAAATTCACAATTATTTCTATCTTTAATGTATAAATAAGGCATTGGGATTGCATATAACTCTTGTCACTAAGTTATCCCCACTAGATGATGAAGGGAAACACATCCTTATTCCGGAAGTTGTGGTTGGTACTAGGGTAAAAAATCCCAAGAACTTTCTAGGAAGGGCCTGACATTCTAGAGAATCCAAATGTCCATTTCTTGAGGACAAGAAATTTCGGGAAGGGGGGATTTTTCACGTCCTGTTTCTAGAAAGACAGTTGTAGGGTGGAATCCAAGAATCCTACCATATTTCATCACAAGTTATCCTCATGGATTGTGGTGTGGAACATAAAATCTAAAATAATACCTAAACATCATATATAGGGCTTGAGGAAAAGGGATCATATATTAGGAAGATATGATAACAAAATATTTTTGGTCCAGGTTCACTATACCTGAGCATGATCAATTTCAAGAATCCCTTTACATTCCTTCATAGGAGCACATTATGGCTTGTAGTTTGGAAAATAGAATCTATGATGACTCTTACACATCATATCAAAATTTTAAGAGGAATGGAGTAGGTATCGGAAAGATATTGCTATCAAAATATGATTGTGCTAGGAAATCGATACCTACGTCAACATGCTTAAAGGATAAGACACCTTTGAATCATGCAATATAAATGGTAGAGTTCCAAGAAGAAGGGAGGAGAAATGGAAGCACATGTATAGGTCCATAAGGTGACATACTCATCTTCAAATAATCTACCTTGGCCTTAAAGCCAACCTAGTGTAATGTGTGAAATTCAAATTTTGGGATTTGCCACCATTCTAGCTCAAGGATGACCTCTTCCTTAAGGGAAATTGTTAGCATATAAATGTAAGGAGCCAATCCATGTATTAGGTATTGAATTATAATGTAAAATTTCAATATTTTGGAACACTTGTGTTCTAAATCCTTATGTGGATGAAAAGCCATAGGAGTCTGTGGTCATTGGACAAAAACCCAATGATCACTAGGATCAAAGGACAAAATCCTTAGGTTCCCGAGGGAATTCTCATTCAGGGATTGCATTTGAGCTTCAAATAACTTGTAAGGAAGTTAGTAATATTATTGTTTATCTATAGAAAAATTATATATCATTTTGGATTAGTCTTAGTGAATTATAATTTATATATCATATATGCATGATATTTTTGAAGTTTATCATTATACCAAAGAGATCTATGTTTTCATATGTTGTTGTTCATTGAATTAAATCTGCAAATAAGTCTCTATGTTGAAATTATATTTTAGGTACATTAAATTATTATCCAATCCTTGGTTAGAGAACTAAATCTCCAAATTTTCAAAAAAATTCTCTCGAATTCATGTAGTCTTTCACCTTTTGTAAAACATTTCATGTCTCTAATGTATTTTTTTTAAATCCCCCAAAAAACCTAGTATTTGATGGATGTCAAAGCTTTTATCCTCATCAATAACATCTTATATTATCTTAAGGCACTAATAATTCCCTTTTTTATAGGTTCATAGTCCTTCAAGGCCTTATTTTCCTTATCTTTTCACATAATTGTCGATGTTTTCTATGTCACTAAGAACTTGGTTAGTACCAAGGAACAAAGGGAGTTTCAAAAATTTCCTATGCATGACTTAGATTTTGGTATTAGAAAATCATCAAAGGGAAAAAAATGAAAAAAAATCCAAAATTCTATAGATTCCCAAAACATCTGGAACCTTCAAAAAGTTCCTAGAGCATATATGCAGTTCCTAGTAACCCCACATGCTCCAAAAAAAATCATTAAGAAAGAGTATTCTTAGTTTCCAATTCTCAAACAACCCTTGATAGTTTAGAACATATAAAGACTAATTAGTTAAATATTAAGAGAAGGTGAAAAAACTTTGGGGAAATGACTATAATAGTTGTAAAATCTCTTTGTAATTTCAAATTTTGGGAATATTTTAACATATCTTATAAAAATACTCTGAATAAGGTTTATATTGAATGTTTTATATGATTTATACTATGTAATTAAAATTATTACATGGTTATGTGAATTATATTATTTATTAACATAATAACCATAATTTGTTTTGATGAATAGGCAACTATCTATATTAATTTAAGATAAAGATACATTTCACAAATAAAGGATGGGTGGTAAGAAGGTACACCCCAAGAGTCACATGGGCAGCGCCGAGAAATACAAAATTAACCAGTCACATGGGCCAAGCCCGGAAGTCCATGATTACAAAGCATAAAATAAAAAGGCCATTATGTGGCCAAAGTAGTGCCAACATAGCCAAGAGGGCCTTTGTCATCCATTTTTTTCCCCCATATATCAACGGGGTTTGGAATGACGTCAACAGGAGCACCCCAACCATCATCAACATTTTTTTCTCTTTATCTTCTTCCTTACACCGAGGTGAGATTGCAAGTGCCAGAAACAAAACATTTTTACCAGTATCTAGCCACCTAGAGTCAGAAGCAGGAGGATCATCAGAGGGCCACCTAGAACCACCACCGCTAATCCCAGAAGCACCACTAGAGAGCCACCCTTGGCCAACCCCCAAAGGAGGAGAACGGGTTCGCTGAGGAGGGCGACAGTTCCACCGAAGAGGAGGCTGGGAGTGGGGACACATAGAGCCACTCCATTGTCGGCCCCGAGAAGGTGACTGACCACGGGAAGAGGTGGGAAAAGTGAGGGCTCGATCAATAGTACACAAGGCATTTCCCCAATGGTCCAACAAGACTTGCAAGTGAGCAACCTCAAGTGAAACTTTGTTAGCTTGCACCTAAATCTGTATAAGCACATTAAAATAAATAATAGCTTTACCATATAAAGAAATATTAATATCCATTCGAGAATGAGTAAATATGCAAGAATTTATGTCTTTCTAGAGATTAAAAAGGATTTCCACCCTGAAAGTGTGCCAAAGCTGGGTAAATTTTGTAGGAATTATGGGTGAATCTCCCAGCAGAACCATATGCTAGGAAAACAGCTCTGGCCTAAAGGGCCGAAAGAAGTCATGAATCCAAGTCCAAAGTTGATAAGCTCTTGGAAAAAACTAGAATATATTCTTAAAAGTCTTAGCCTGCCCACAAAAAGGGCAATGAGGGTCCTCAACCCCCAAGTGAACAAGTCGAGAACCCGCATGCAAGCGTTGGAAAAGAATACGCCAGAAAAAGTGGGCAAGTTTTAGATTCACTTGCAGACCAAGTGGCAACAAATATTTTACGCCAGATATGAGCGGAGGATTGGAGAAGCCACCTCTGGTTCAAACTTTGGATCATAGGAAAGTGTGGTGAAAGCCACCTGTAACCAAGCCAAGGCTTGTAATTTTTGAAAGGGGTGTCAAGATACCACTTCCAATCTTTCCACTAGGGTTTGGTTCCATGAATCCCAATCGTATGAAGCACATGTTTGGGAGTAGCATTCACTAGACCATCATAAGTAGCATGGTTCTAGTTTTGAAGACCGTACAGGGCACAAAAGTCTCCCCACGACATGATACACATCATGGGTCTATGAAATAGTTGTTGAAACGTCTAGATACCCTTCTTGTGAAATATGAGTGCTTTAAGCCAAGGCAATTTCACCAGCAGTTGACCATTACAAGAAAAAATAAGCAACCACCAAATATTCTACTAGTTGAGCAAAATCCCATCCTGAAACTCAGAGCCAACCCACCAGAGCTAGGGCTTGATAGCCTCCCAGGCACACTAAATACTTTTGTCCACAAAGGTCCCAATAATTTGGACTAGTTCCTTCATGACCAGAAGGGTTTTAAAGTTGATCCCCTTCCAGGTGGGTTTGTGAGAAGGAAAGCATGATTGAATACAATTCTTGAAAATAATTTTCGAGGCCTTGTCCCCAGTAAGTCCACTTAACACAAAGAGAAGTTCCCTAGTCATTGAGTGGAGAGCAACCTAAGTCCTCCAGAATCTCTGGGAAGGAAACAATACTCCCAAGCAACTTGATGAAACCCTTTGTGGTACTCAGAAGAGGCCCATAGAAAATCGCTAACAAGCTTTTCGAACTTTCCATAGGAATATTTGGAAGGGGCCCAAAAGGAGGAATAATAGACATGGGTGGCTATGAGAATTTTAGAGCACACTTGGAATTTCCTTGCCAAAGAAAGAGGCTTGGTAATCCAATAAGCAAGCTTCTGTTCAACTTTGGAAAGCACATCTTGCCAAAGTTCAGTCAGGGATGCCTGGAAATCAAAGGGAATGCCCATGAATTGAAAAATATTCTCCTGGCCCAATCCACTTCCAATTATACTATTGAAGCCAAGGAGAAGTGAGCAAGATAGACTGTTTGTAACACAAAGTTTTGTACCATTGAATGGAAGAACCAAAAGCCAGGAAAAAAGTATTAAGGCAATCCAGGGCTGCATTAATAGTCTCTTCTTCCTCCAAGAGAGTGAGGAAAGAGTCATCCACAAAATGGCCATTAACCAGTTGAGTCTAAGAGTTGGGCAACGAAATAACCTTGACCCGCCATTGGGAGATTGCGTTGGCCAAGAGGTAGCCAAAAATTTTGGTTGCAAGTAGATACAAAGAGGGGGCAAGTGGGCACCCTTTCTTAATGGAATGTAAAAGACCAAAGGTAGAAGATTGGCAGACATTGATGGTGATACAAGCAAAGGCATCCATGAAAAGTATACGAATAGTCTGAATGAAATTAGGCCCAAAACCCAAAGCTTGCAACATAGCAAGAATAAAAGGCCATTCAATGATCCGGTGGATATTTTCAGTGAAAATTGAAGTGTCTCATTCTCTCCAGAATCTGCACCATCAGAAAGAGCTCGACGTCCTGATTCCAATGCAACTCGAACGGAGCGAAAAGGAGTTCGTTTGTGCAAATTATGGCCAATCAAACCTTGGGTCAAACTGGGATCAGAGGGCATCTAGGAAGCAAAAAAATGATGTCATCAAAAGTTGTCGAAGTTGGCATCATCGCGAAGAGCTCGTTAAGACGATTCTGACGGCGTTCGTTTCGTCGAAATCTGACATCGTATGCTCAAGATACAGCTGGTCAAAGTTTTAGGTTGACTTGGTGGACTTGAAGGTACAATGATGACATCATCATCCGTACAGATGATGTCAGCATGCGGTACGAAATCCAAAATAGACCAATCAGAAGTTGACACGTGGCACTCCGTACGGTCAGTACATGTCGACGTGGCACGATGATGTGGCAGGTGACGTCAACAAGGTCAGCAAATCATGCGTTGACACGTGTCATTCGTAATCCAGTCAGCAGATATGTGGCAGGAACAATCAGTATCTGAGTTGGCAGGACACATCATCATCTAATCGGCAGACACGTTGGCATCCAGTCATCTCTGGCAGCGAATCATGTTTTGACACGTGTCAGGTCTTTGGCGTTCAAGTTGTTAGACAAAGTGCTAAAAATGGTGGACGGGTTTGAACCCGTGATCTCTGCCCAAACGGCCGGGCCATTAGCCATTGCACCAAACGCAGCGGTCAACAATGTATATGGAATTGTTTGATTTTATTGTTTAGGTTTGTCGGTGGTGAATGGTAAAACGTGGCCAGCGGGGTTGGAACCGCCGACCACCATTGTAACAAAATAACTAACCACCGGTAGGCCACGAGAAGGTTGTTAATTATATGGTGGCCACGGTTGGTTTTGTTATATAACTGTCAGTCGAACCATAACAAATGGCTTATTAAGCCATAAATATGTAAAACCACCTCTAACAAACTAAACCAAAAGCTAAATGGAGCCATTAGAGGACTTGTACGAGCTGTTAGAGGGGGTTAGGCATTAATTTTTATGGTTAGGCCTAATTAGGCAAATTCCATGTATAAAAAGGGGTGTGAGGTGAGAGTGGAGAAAGTTTTTTTTTTAGGTGATGAAGTCTTGAAGCTGAGGTGACGAAAGAGAGGTCTTGTGGAGATTATTTTTGAGTCATTCTTGCATGTTAGAGCGTCGTTACACTGCCGAAGTGCTTGAAGAATGGTTTTGGTGCAATTGTAATTGATTTGGAGTTTAATCGGATCGGTCACTCTATTGGAGCAGACCCAGAGACATAGTCACATTTGTGACGAACTCCGTAATCAAACGCTGTTTGCATTTCTCTTCTTCTCTCTCACCTTCTCTCAGTTTGTTAATTCCTTCATTTTGTTATTTCCTTAAGTTAATTTTGATTTAATTAACTTGGAATAATCATTGTAAAAATTAAGCATTCAAAACGCAATTTAGTCTAGATCCTATACAGATCAAGTGGTATCAGAGCTTAGTTGACTATTATTGCAGTTGTTTTCTTGAATGCTAATGAGATCCAGGATTCAGAAGGGTGAAGGCAAGCTTGAAGACTTTAATCTTGAGATCGGGAAGTGAAGAAGTTTTCTAAAGATGTCTATGTCTGGAATGGAGGTTCCTGAAGAAATCAGTGAGCAGGAATTCCGAAGAGCATTCCTCGAGATGAAGGCTAAGGTGGACATTCTTTTCCAAGAAAGACAAGAACAAAAGGAATGTGAAGGAGGTTCGTTGAAGGAAGATCTTTGTGAAGACAAGAAAGGGAAACAACATGGAGATGGTGGCAAGCAACCAGATCACCCCTTTTCTTCTTCTCCTCCCTCTTCTCCTTCTCCTTCTTCTCCATCTTCTCCTCATTCTACTTCTTTTAATCCTTTTAAGAGTGGGCATAAGCCTAAAATTAAGTTGGATGTAAAATTTGATTTACCAAAGTATTGTGGTGAACTTAATGCTGAAAAATTGGATGATTGGATTCAGCAAGTAGAAGTCTATTGTAGAGTCCAGAACCTATTAGATGATGTTGATAGGATCCAATTAGCTACTCTTCGGTTAGGAGGTACAACTTTAACCTGGTGGGAGAGTAAGACTAAGGCAGAAGTTTCACAACATGGTAGAGTCAGTTTAACTTGGGCAGAATTTATTAATGCTCTTAAAAAGCAATTCTATCCCTTAGGCCATATGCGACAGTTAATGATGGACTGGCAAATGTTTAGGCCAGGGAAGGGTCAATCTATCCAGGAGTACACCCATGAATTTAGAAAAAGGGCTATTGCTTTGAATGTTCCTTTGTACACACAGGACACTTTGTTGAAGTACATAGGAGGTCTGCATTCCTACCTTAGGCATTCTATTTTGGTTTTGAATCCTAACAACTTGGATGAAGTTTGCGTCCAAGCTACCCACTTAGAGTCAAGGGGTAAAGGATCTTTTATTGATAAGTTTGATAATGATGTAAAGAAATCTTCTAAGAATGCAGAGACAGGGAAAGGAAAGAAGACATCTATAGTTAAGAAGAATGATAAACTTTCTTGCTCCCACTGTGACAAGAAAGGTCATGATGAAGAACATTGTTGGCAGTTGCATCCAGAATTGAAGCCTAAGTGGGCTCAAAGACAGAATCAGAAACAGAAAGGTAAGGAGAAAGCCGCAAATGTTGTTATGGATCTTGGTTCCAATTCAGATGATGAAACTAAGATAACAGCTATGGGTTTGAAAGGTAAAGCTCCTAATTCTAGTGTTTCCTTTGATAGTTGTGCTTCTACTTCTACAGTTAATGATTTCTCTGAAGATAAGAAAAGGAATGAGCTATTTCATTTAAGGGTTGTTGCTAAGAATAGTAAAATCGATGCACTCATAGATAGTGGTTCTCAAGTTAATCTAATTTTAGAAAGTGTTGTAAATAACTTGGGATTGAAAACTACATTGCATAAGAAACCTTATCCACTAGGTTGGATTTGTGAAAATGATAAGTTGCAAGTAACAAGACAATGCACTTTGAGATTCACAATCACTAGTAAGTTTGTGGATGAAGTACAGTTTGATGTGGTTCCACTGGATATCTGTGGGATAGTGCTTGGTAGCCCTTATTTATATGACAGAAAAGCTATTTTCTACAGGGAAAAGAATCATTATCATTTGTTTAAAGATGGCATTCAGTATATTGTACATTCTCACAGGATTAAGACTGATCATTCTTTTGCAAACACAGGACAGTTAAAGAGGGTAATTAATGCAAGTAAAGAGTTAACTCTTATGTCTGTCAGCACAGGTGGTTCTAAACTTGAACTTGGAGTAGCTAACCAGGGTCAGATGTTGCAGGATGCACCCGCAGTACAGCATGAGGGAATGATGATTGAAAGCATTGATAGTTCCTTGGGTAAAAATGTTCATGTTGTAAAGGATCGATATGTTGTTGACTTATTCTCTTTCATTTCTGCATTGTTATTCAGCTTGATGCTAGTCAATTTTTGTTGGTTAGTGGCTACGACATTTGATGTAGATGCTTATGGAAGTGATAGAATAATGTTTATGTTCAACAATATTTCTGCAGTCTTCATTGTGCTTGTGAGCCAGGTATGCAAATGTACAGAAGATACAGGACAAGTGGGGAGGCCAAGTCCTCACTTAATGTCAGAATGAATGTCACTTTTGGAGGTCCAAAAGGTCTTCAGTGGGGAGGCCTGATCCGGTGGATATTTTTAGTGAAAATTAAAGTGTCTCATTCTCTCCAGAATCTACACCATCAGAAAGAGCTCGACATCCTGATTCCAACGCAACTCGAACGAAGCGAAAAGGAGTCTGTTTGTGCAAATTATGGCCAGTCAAACCTTGGGTCAAACTGGGATTAGAGGGCATCTAGGAAG
Organism: Sequoiadendron giganteum; assembly: GCA_007115665.2. Classification (NCBI taxonomy): domain Eukaryota; kingdom Viridiplantae; phylum Streptophyta; class Pinopsida; order Cupressales; family Cupressaceae; genus Sequoiadendron; species Sequoiadendron giganteum. Next base: position 491,858,080 of record CM021103.1, read on the forward strand.
CGAAAAAAATGATGTTGTCAAAAGTTGTCGAAGTTGGCGTCATCATGAAGAGCTCGTTAAGACGATTCTGACGACATTCGTTTCGTCGAAATTCGACATCGTATGCTCAAGATACAGCTGGTCAAAGTTTCAGGTTGACTTGGTGGTCTTGAAGGTACAGTGATGACGTCATCATCCGTACAGATGACGTCAGCATGCGGTACGAAATCCAAAATAGACCAATCAGAAGTTGACACATGGCACTCCGTACGGTCAGTACATGTCGACGTGGCAAGATGATGTGGCAGGTGACGTCAACAAGGTCAGCAAATCATGCGTTGACATGTGTCATTCGTAATCCAGTCAGCAGATACGTGGCAGGAACAATCAGCATCCGAGTTGGCAGGACACGTCATCATCTAATCGGCAGAGACCTTGGCATCCAGTCATCTCTGGCAGCGAATCATGTTTCGACACGTGTCAGGTCTTTGGCGTTCGGGTTGTTAAACAAAGTGCTAAAAATGGTGGACGGGTTTGAACCCGCGATCTCCGCCCAAACAGTCGGGCCGTTAGCCGTTGCACCAAACGCAACGGTCAACAATGTATATGGAATTGTTTGATATTATTGTTTAGGTTTGTCGGTGGTGAATGGTAAAACGTGGCCGGCGGGGTTGGAACCGCCGACCACCATTGTAACAAAATAACTAACCACCGGTAGGCCACGAGAAGGTTGTTAATTATATGGTGGCCACGGTTGGTTTTGTTATATGACTGTCAGCCGAACCATAACAAATGGCTTATTAAGCCATAAATATGTAAAACCACCTCTAACAAACTAAACCAGAAGCTAAATGGAGCCATCAGAGGACTTGTATGAGCTATTAGAGGGGGTTAGGCATTAATTTTTATGGTTAGGCCTAATTAGGCAAATTCCATGTATAAAAAGGGGTGTGAGGTGAGAGTGGAGAAAGTTTTTTTTTCAGGTGATGAAGTCTTCAAGCTGAGGTGACGAAAGAGAGGTCTTGTGGAGATTATTTTTGAGTCATTCTTGCACGTTAGAGCGTCGTTACACTGCCGAAGTGCTTGAAGAATGGTTTTGGTGCAATTGTAATTGATTTGGAGTTTAATCGGATCGGTCACTCTATTGGAGCAGACCTGGAGACATAGTCACATTTGTGACGAACTCCGTAATCAAACGCTGTTTGCATTTCTCTTCTTCTCTCTCACCTTCTCTTAGTTTGTTAATTCCTTCATTTTGTTATTTCCTTAAGCTAATTTTGATTTAATTAACTTGGAATAATCATTGTAAAAATTACGCATTCAAAACACAATTTAGTCTAGATCCTATACAGATCATTCAATGCCATCATAGGCTTTGGCAAAGTCAATTTTAACAAAAATGGCTTTTTGATTTGAACGTCGGGCCCATTTCCTGCCTTTCCAAACTACAATAATATTATCTAGAATGAACCTAGATTTGATGAACTCATTTTTCTCTGGGCACACAATCTGAGGAAAGAGATGATGAATCTTTAGAGCCAAAGCCTTAGCAATGATTTTGTAGGAGAAGTTGAGAAGCGTGGTAGGCCTCCAGTTGCAGATGTCTTCTAGATCCCCAAACTTAGGTATGGATTTTATATTGCCTTTGTTAATTAAGTTACCTAGAGAATTAGCATGAAATTCCTCTAAGTAAACATGATGCAAGTCCCGCCCAACACAATATCAAAGGGCCTTGTAAAATTCACAAGGGAAGCCATGGAATGCACAACTTCCTTGAGTCACAAAAATTATTCTCGGCTAAGGAAAGCCTATTTGGCACAACAGAAAGGAAGTCTTGAAGGGCTTGCTGTCGCATAGGTGTGGGTTCTTGTGTAGTGAATACCTACTCATAATAACACACAAAGTCTTGGAGAATGTTAGGGAGCTCAGAGAACACCTGAATGTCTTCTTTGATATTTTTGATGCTTGGGGATGAGTGCCTGGCACGTAGAGCCAAAAAAAACTCTTTGGAGGCACGATCACCAATTTTCAGCCAATGTAGCTGGGCTTTAATCTACACACCTCTAGCAACTTAATTGTTAGCCACCTTCTTTTTGTGCCTTAAATTCCCCACCTTGACTTGCAATGATGGGGAAAAAAGGTTGGATGCTAAAGCTTCAATAGATGAGTGCAGGTCAATGGTGGTAGCTTCATAAGACCATCGATGAAATATATCCAATTGGTGCCCATGAGTACACATAAATATAGATGTGTGTATGATAGAATCATTCCACCAGGTAGCCTAGCCTATATGATGAGATGGTCTACACTCCAAATTCCACACTGAAAAAATGTGGGCCAGGGTAGGCTTGTGACAGAGCAGAGACATGTTAAAAAAGAATTGAGTTTTACATGTGTGAGGCTGACGTGACTCCCATTCAATGCGAAAAGAAATAGGGAAGTGATTGGAAAGAGTCACATCCACTAACGACTTAACAGGCAGAGGAGAGTTGTCAAAAGAGAAAAAATATTGAGCCAAGATCATGGAACGATCAAGGTGTTTAAATATTTTGTCAGAACTAGCCCTGTAATTACACCAAGTGTGCCAAAGGGAATGAGAATGGTGGTGACCATAATTGGGATCAAAAAACCCCAAGTTATTGCGCATGTAAAACCACGCCTCTTGCTCGCTAGCTTCCCATCTGAATGGTAGGGTGCCATCCTTGTCATACACCATCTCAACCATATTGAAATCCCCACACAGTAACCAGGTGGCAACTGGTAAAGAATCAACAATCCAATGTCAAAGTAAAGATCGCTCCACAACATCATTAGAGGCATAAACATTAATAATCCCAAAGGAGTGATTATAAATGTTAAGAAGAATCGAGACGAGTTGATGAAAAGGATCAAACCCATGATCAACAACACAAACATGCCAGCGTGGGGACAAAAGGGTGACAACTCCGCCATGCCTAGCCTCATGCATGGTGCAACACATTTTACTAGTTGGCCAAATAGAACGGCAAGCCGAAGCAAGCAAAAATCCAAAAAAATTAACCTCTTGGAGACAAAGAACTTCAATACCATAATATTTTGTAAATTATCCCTAACAAAATAATTTTTGGAGAGGTTTGTCAGACCTCAAACATTCCATGAGAGGAAGTTCATGAATGAAACTCCTCCATATTGTTGGAGTTCGGTTCCTCTTCATTCAGGTAACATAAATGATTTTGCAAAAAATCTTGTGGATTTGATCCAATCTGAATAGTCTGAGAGGAAAATATCCAATTTTATTGCACATATTAAACCTCTTCACGCGCTGGAGATGGGTTGTGAAACTGCCTTTGAGCTCCTGACATGGGAGGAGAAGCGCTCGACTCAGCAAACATAATGATAGTAGGCCGAGGTGTTGCCTTTGTCCTAGGTTGCACCGAAGCATTAGCAACTCCAATAGGAGTGTCTATCCCCTTCCTTAAAGGGTTTGAAACAACCTTTGGTGGTTTAGAGGCTTTAAAGGCCGACCCATAACCAGTTGAATTATTTTTTCAGTTTGTAACCGTGGTCTGCTTTTCATCAACCTTAGCAAAGGGTTCCGCCTGACGAGGCTTTTTAGCATCTCGTGATGGAGAAGGTGTACGAGGCACTGCCAAAGGGTAGTCCTTAATCTTGTGGTCGACTGACTGACACCTATAGCACGTGTTGGGAAAGTTAAAATATGTGACTTTCTGGTTATGTTGGAGAGCTCCAATTTGAATATCAATGGATTCTTTCAAATCCTTGGAGAGGTCTATTTCCATACAGACCTATTTTTGGGGCCGGGCTTGAAAAAACCTATCTCGCTCAACACAAATAACCCTCCCTAGTTAGGATGCAATATGGTTCAAAAAAGGCACACAAGGGAAAGGAAAGCCAGGGAATTCAATCTAGATCAGGACCCACAACTTGGTGTCATCTGAGACAAAAAAATCCTAGGTCCATGCTTGAAAAACCAACAAGGATGACCTAACATACCAGGGACCATGGGCTAAGATAGCCTGGACATGATTGACTTCCACGAAGCGAAACAAAAAAAAACCCTTTTTCAAATTTTGGACCATATCAAGGTAGACCCCATGAGGGACCAAGGCCTTGCTGGCCCATTCTTTCAGCACACTTTTAGGGGGAGTCCTCCCAACAAAATAACCCATGAGGTTGTGTTGTTCAAGCCATTGGCAAGCAGAATCAAAATATGGTAAAGGCAAAATCACATCAACTGGAGAATCATAATTCTTACCTCGTGAAATACTTTTAGAACAAACTTTTGGGGACGTTTTTTCAGAGGAGGATCCATTCAGTTGCACTGTCGAACTACTAACACTAGCATGGATTTTTGGGTTAGAACCAATTGAAGGCATATTAAAACACAAAAGCCGTTGTAAATGTGGGCGTACACACAAGGAAAGAGGGGTTTCCTATGCAGAATGTGTAGTATGACGTAAGAGGGGCCAAGGGTGACCGCAGAAACCACAAAATCCTAGCAGAGCTCATACAACCTTCTTGAATTTCCCATAATGCTTTTCCCCATTGAATATTTTCAATAACCATAAAAATTGATATATCGTGAATAGAATATACAATTAATTTGGAAGTGTACTATTTTTGGTGACTTAAAGAATATGTAAAAATACTATTTATACTCTAGTTTAAACTATACTTGTGATATTGAGATTAGTTGTTCATTAGTCATGTTATTACATTAAATAACTATAGTCGATAAACTTAAAAATTGAATTGAGAATAAGTGTATTAAATTTGTTAACTAGTAAATTATATGCAAGCTGGTGGATTTAGGAATCAATGTATGAATATCTAGGAAGTAGTAAGTTATATTATAAGCACAATACATGATTCAAAAGACTCATGAAATAATGAACATGATGGAAAATATATTTTTTTATGAGAGAGAGAAATCATATTTGTCTCTAGAACAAACATTATTGAATTAAAATACTTTTTTCTATGGAAAAGATAAAGGAAAAGTATATGTATAGCTCTATAAAAAAAGTATAACATTCGTAATTTTGAAATATTTAGTTTGTAATATACTTTTTTGTATTTCTATATTAGTTATTAAATTAATGATCAATGAATAATTCTAGGTGAAATTACTATGTGCTTATATATTATTTATTTATTTTTAAATAGCACATGTTATGATTGTATATTGTATCAATCATGTATATAGTGAATTAATTATTAATGTTTATTATAATATTTATACATATCATTTGAAATAATACTAGAAATTTTGATAATATATCAAAGTTCATAGAATTGTTCTCTACAATGCCTTATGGTTGGGTGTTGTAAGGGCCATTGATGGTTGAGACTAATCCTATACCAAATAATTTCCAAGTAGTTAGACCAAAAGGAGTGAGAACACTATTCCAATCATAATTATGTTGTAAGGATGCCAATGCATATGTTTGATTTTATACTTCAAGAATATAACTTGTGAAAATTGTAATTAAGGTTTTTGAATTCCTTATTTTATGAAAAAACTAATCTATTTCAATAAAGTAATATTAGTTGAGTTGATTTGATGGATCATAATATTACTTAAGTAAGAATGCATTAAAGCTTACATTTCTTTGATACTTATAGTAAGACATTTTAATTTTTCTAAATGAAAGTTCAAAGTGAAGTTATACAATAAGACTATATATTATACAATTTTTTAATGGTTGAGTTTATGAATATGTTAAAATTAAGAAAGTCTTACTAGCTCAAATAAAGAAAATGGTTACTTGACAATTTATTAATGAAATGTTGTTTTAACTTATGAAATATTCTTTAAAAAGGGTAAATAACATGGGCTTTAAAAATTAAAAAAAAATAGTTAGTATTATGGGTGTCATTATATGCTTATACTTTTTAGCTAGATTAAGCCATATTACATGAAGTAGCAAAAACAAATGACTATATTATTGTCTTTACATGAAGCTAAATATAAAGCAACAAAGGAAGCTGGAAAGAAATTAGTTTGGATTCAAGGCCATGTTCAAGCAAACATTGCCAATCTACAATTTTGTCTCAGTGAAGAATATATGTTCATTACATTCAAGGTCATGTTCAAACAAATATTGTCAATTTACAATTTTGTCTCAGCTAAGAATATGTAAATGATATATTTACTAAGATTCTGATAGATGTCAAAATTTGAAATTACAAGAAATGTTTAACATGATATAGTTAAACATTAAGGAGGATAGTAGTATAATGTTTCCCTCTTCTTTGTACCTCATAAATATTGACCTAACCAATTTTAAGAGAGAGTATTTACATGCCCTTCGTTCAAATGGTTTCCCTTATGTGAGTACACTCTCCAATCATCCCCTGATGGACCTACGAGTGGTCTCCATTTCCTTTCTTTCCTTTCCTGACCGACCACTGAATCCTCTCATTTCAATCGGACCCCCTCAGTCAGTGTTCGTCATGTGGTAGTTGCCAACCATCCAGGAAGCTGCTCTATTTCAATTATAAATTAATAGAAAATCTATCTGGTAGGCCAAAGTAGAGTGCGCGTGACTGACTTTCCACTGTCAAAGTCTGCCCAGTCCCTACAACATGAGAATAATGCAGGGACCAAATGTGGCTAGAGAAGGTTGCTTTCCTTTTAAGGAATTCTTTAAATGATGACGTGCAGAAGAACTCCAAAAAAAAATAGTTCCCCCACTACGTTTTGGACTATATAAGCATGCAACTCACAAGTCTGTGGCATCCTCTGAAAACTTTTTTCAGTATACTTCGATCTAGGTCTTAGCTTAGGACTCTTTTATTCAAGATTTTATAGGAAATGGCTTCTGGGTATTGTGGTAGATTACTGCAGTTGTCTATTCTGTTGCTTTTAATGTCCAATGTTATGTTCAAAGCTGCAGATGGGCATGGCTGGAAAAAGAAGCAGCTTCCAAAGCCATGTAAGAACTTGGTGTTGTATTTTCATGATATAATCTACAATGGAAAGAATGCAAATAATGCAACATCTGTACTGGTGGCAGCACCTGAGGGAGCAAATCTTACTATTATGACTGGTAATAACCATTTTGGAGATCTAGCTGTGTTTGATGATCCTATTACTCTTGACAATAATCTGCATTCTCCTCCAGTGGGAAGAGCTCAAGGCTTTTATTTCTATGACATGAAGAATACCTTCAGCTCTTGGCTAGGGTTCACATTTGTGTTAAATTCTGAACATTATAAGGGAACCATCACTTTCAATGGAGCAGATCCAATCTTGACTAAGTACAGAGACATATCTGTAGTGGGTGGTACAGGTGATTTCTTAATGGCTAGAGGAATTGCTACTATCAACACTGACGCATTTGAGGGAGAAGTTTATTTCCGTCTCAGGGTGAATATCACACTTTATGAATGCTATTGATTATTGTTGTTATAGTATTGAATGTAATGTCCATGTTATAATATGATGGATTATGAAGTATGGTTCGAAATGTCGATGAAACATGTTTACACAATAGTTGGTATGAGTTTTTCACAGTTCATGAAGTTGTAGGGAAAGAACATACACAATTGAATCCAAAAACTTGCTCTACATGTTTACGCAGTTAAATTCAGAAGTTTTGAAGAAACTCAATATTATGAACGGTTTTCATTATTGTTATAATAGTCTGTAAGGATGTAGATGGTTTTCATGTTTGGGTTTGTTAGTGCAGTAGCAGCCTCATGTTGTAACCTGCCAATAGAAACTGGTGGAGCATATGTGATTTTGTTGTGAGGAAGAGACCATTAACTGTTGTGGTCTCAGCTTGCTTAAAAAGCTGGAAGATTTATGTAGCTTTCATTGGAGTATTCACTGTACTGTGAAAGTGTTCTATAAAGCTGTTTGGACAGACTGTTTAGTCTTGATGTTGCCAGCCATATTCTATCATTAAGTGATTTCCTGTCAACAGTTACTGTAAATTGTGTTCTTATGGTAATTAATCAATCTAAGGTTCTCTCTGAGTCTTTGTTACAGCTAACAATGAAATTGTTTAGAACAGTAACAAATAAACAAAAGAAGAGAAGACACACTTCATGTTACTCCCAAAGTAAAGTGGCTTCAACGTTTTTCACGAAGTAAATTCTGTATTGAAGTAGTGGGCCAATCCCATTGTAGTTGAAAAATAAGGACATCGAAGATCAGTGGAAAAAATAAATAACCTCTACATTAAAAATATTAAAATAACTATATTAATTATGACACTTATTATAAATAAAAGAGTTAGTTTACACATATTTTAATTTAATAAATTGTAATTTGAAAGATAAATAAAATGATTGAAATTATTATAGATATCATAAATATATCTATTTAAAAAATATCAGAGAGATATTAATTTGGGGTTATTTGATTTATTTAAAAAGTATTTTTAATAATAAATATAAATATTATGATGTGTAAGTGGCTGTCAAAATTAAGACAAAATGTAAGAGTTTTTGTTAATACACTCATACCATTATACTTCATCCCTTGATGCCATTGTAGAATGCCTCTTGTTATTAATAAATGTCTATTTTAAATTTTAAAGAGGGACACTCATTTAAATTTAATAAAAATCCAATACCTAAAATATGAATTAGATATAAGATTAATAAATTGTGATGAATGGATTTTCTTGCATATGGTATTGTGCAAAGAATCAAAGATTGACCTTTCTATGTGGTTCTCACCTTGAAAAATTAGGATTTTGGTGGCTACAAAGGTTATTCATCAATTCTTGCAAATAGGAAAATTGTTGGTGCTAAGAAGCATTGGTGGGACCTACTATCAAGTAAACAAAGTTGTGATTTGTATTCATTATGATTAGGTTCTATGTGCCAATTCAATTATGCTTGATTTTTTTTGAAGATATGTAAAAAGGAATGTAAAATGCTCATGTGTTTGTCTTTTGCACATGCAAATTTTGATGCAATACTCATTATGTCTGAAATGATAATGTTAGGTATGCCATGTGATTTAATGTTCTAGGTCCTTGTTCTTTTATACAACACCCTACCATTATTTAGTTGGTAAAAACTAATTTGGATCAAGTCAAATTAGACCCATGATTTCATTTGATTTTGGAAAAAAGTAGTCAAGGTCACCATAGTAGTTCTAATCTAGGATCAAGGTTGCTTGAGTTGTATTGACCCAAGACTAGGAACAATGGGATTGAAGGATATGCACAAAGCACTAGGGAATGCGGACTCTAGTTCAATTCATGTTTAGGATGAATGCTAACTCTTGCACACTAATTTATGCCATTTAGACTATAAATTATTGCATTAGAAAAAGTGGTCAAAGTGAGTCAAATGATTTGGGAAAATACTACAACTACACTTTTCACCTTTGAATTGTTCCCCCGCGTTGACTTTTATAGGAACTACCATGAATAATCCATGTAAAAGTAAACAAATATTTTAACATGAAGGTAAATGACAAGAAAAATTATGAAATGGGACATTGAAATCAATATTTCAAACTAGATTTTTACTTTATGTCACTTATAGAAACTAAATCATTAAGAATTTCTAGATGATGTGAACTCTTTATTTTTGGGATTTCTTGTGTAAAAATGCAATATATATTCAATAAAAACTAACAAGTAATATGTGAATTTTTTAATATAATTTTTAATAACTTAATTTTTTATAGTTTTGGTTAATGGTAAGCCAAATATTTTTAAATGGGTCCCAACCATTTTACAAAAATCTTTATTTTTCATCAAGGTCAAATAACACAACTATAACAAAGATGCCAAAATGAGACTGCACATGTACTAGAACTTCATATAGCAAGATGAACACCCTTAACTTGGGCATGTGACATTGAAACATCTTTTGAAATACCTTTCTTCATTATTTAAATCACTATCCATGATAAATCATCATCCAAATCCATCAAATTAGGAGAGGAAGGTAGAGAAACCCTCTAAAAATTATGACCTTGGAGCAATGTGTGGGGATGAGATAATCTATCCAAGTAGACCAAACATTGAGTGGACACCCAAACACCATTTGGATGAGGCCCAACAATGCCACACTCCAAAATAGGAGAAGATGCATAAATAGGAGCTTTAGGAAACAAAAGTGGAGTGAACAACTCCCCATCAACAAGAGGCTAGATGGAGTGTGTAAATCTGAATTGGGTACATCAACTATAAAATGTTCATGAAAGAATCATCCTTCCACCATGAGGAAAATATTAGGACATTAATGTGTGGGAAATTATAAGCCATATGACCCATGGAAAATAATCTCATGTAATGGAAGTGAATGCCTTCATCAGTGATTATTTTAGTGGCTAATATTCACCAATTGGCTAATAATTGAAATTAGAGATTCAAAATTTGGCTAATAGTACAAGATATAAAGCAACTTGAATCATCATATTTTTACAAAATTTTATTTTAGTCCTAGTTAAATTGCCAAAATATTTTATTTAATAAATATTTAAACTCAACAAAATTGCCACAATATTCTATACCTAATTATATTAGATTCATGCAAACTTTATAAGCTATAGTAAAAAATGAAATTAATTCCCCAATAATATTACATAGTTATTGGTTGTAACTTTAGGGCCATATCACCAATTTAATCACCATTGTTCATTTTACTTATAACCTAATGGTTGTAGTTGCATTACATGGGTTAAAATGTATCCATAGAGCTCCAATTCCCATTAAGCCTAAAATTATATTTGGGTCATTGGAGATTTGCAATCAATTGGATAAGGTTAAATTTGTGAGCCAAAATGTACAATTAGAGCTCCAATGTGCATGGGGTGCAAAATAGAACCCAAACTATTAGATTATAAATAAAATTAACAATGATGAAAAAGAATTTAGGGCCAATTTAAAATATTAAGGAATTATAGACACAAGCACTATACCTTAAACTAGTCAATTACTGTCACCCTTAGGCCCTTACTTTTCCATAGGAATTTTTTTTTTAAAAGAAAAGATTCACCATTTTTTTTATTAAGTAGGGATTTTGAAAGGGCCTTGATCCCTCTTACAATAAGAAGGATTTAGCAATAAGTTCAACAAGACAAGAAATAGTAACAAGATGAAACAACAACAAGAAAAAACTCTCATTGCTAGAAAAAAAACAAGGTAGAACATGCAGTAATGCCATCAGAATAGGCCAAAAGGCCACACGCACATCCAAAAACAACAACCACCCCAAGGGTGGAAAAACAAGACAAGAATAAGCCCATTACAAGGAGGTAATAGTGAGTCCAAAACCCAATCATCCTTCAATTCAGGCCACATGGCCAGTAATACAAGCCTGCATACCCCCCATCGATCTGTAAACACAACAATCATTAACAGTATGCATCCCAAGGGTGGGAAAAATAACCTGAGCATTAGATTTAGGCAAATTTTGGAGGGACCTAAAACCCACAACCACCCCAAAATATTCCCAATTCCTAGAGAAACATAAATCTGATCCAAAATAGTAGAGATATTGAAGTAGACAACCTCTAGACCCTGCAAGCCACTCCACCTCTATAGGTTACATCACCAAGGGAACCCTTACCGAAGCAGCAACACCAAACCAGCAAGCCCAAACTCCATCTCCATAAGAGTAGCCTCCATCTCAATAGGAGCTGCAAGGTAGAAACTTTGCTAAGGAGCCATAAGAAAACCATTGTACTCACATAACCCAACTCCACCTCAATAGGATGGGGCTCCACCTTAATAGGAGAGGTCTCCAGCTTAAAAGGAGACACAAACTGTAGAGACAATAAGAAATCAAACACTCCACTAGAAAGAGCACACTTAGCAACCATTATCAACAAGAGAACTAGGACCAACAAAGACAATGTAAAAAACATCTCAACCATGAACCAAATGCCTAAAATCTAGGAATACACAACACCTTTATAGATCATCAACAACCCATCTAGGGCCTCAACCAAATTAGCCCAAAAAACTTTGAGCCCCTTAACCTATAGGGGTAAAGAAACAACATTACTATCAAAATATTTGTGAGAAAAAAATCCCTCAAACACCCCAAAGTAGCAAGCACCAAAGGGAATGAGAAACAAATCAAACCAAGGTAGAGCCCCCACCACCAACCAACTACTATCACCAAATTAACAACCACTTCCATAGGAAAGGAAGTCGAATTGAAGCACGAGAGATCCTCAATGAAACATGATTGGGATTCCATGACCACCAAAGGAAATTTATAATAGAGCCCAAACTTCCCAAATAGAAAGAGAAGGACCTACAAGAGGAAAAATTAGAAATAGGGCACCACTAGCCAAGCACAAGCACTAGAGGGAAAAGGTCCAAATTGAGAGAGAAAATCAAGCCCCTTAACTCCATCACAAAAGAGAAGAGTCCTAGAAAACTACAAACCACCTCTTTTCCAATGTCCCCATCACTATGGAGTACAAAACAGAGGGGTTGGAACACAAAATGGGAACATTCCCACCCAAAAAAGGAGAAAGACCAAGCACAAGCACTCATAGATAAAAGTAATCCCTCGATCAAAATAGAGCTTTGCCAAATAAGAGGCCATTGTCTCAAGGATATAACCACTTGACCAAGGAACAAAGCAACATAAAGGCAATCACCATGTTAGCCTTCAAGAAGAGAAGCAATAGGGTTCCCATGGCCTCCAATTTAACAGTAGATAGGACAACACAAGGAAGACTAGCCTAAGCTAGAGCCAAAACCAGAGCACATATTTCTCAACCCCAACCATAGCACCAGGTAGGGATGAAGAAGAAAATGACATCATCCAACCACCCCCACCAAGCAAGGGTAGAGACTAGGGAAAAATGAGTCAAAACACCACCAAAAGGGACTACCAATGGCATAACAGAGTCATGGAAAAGAAGCACCCAACACAAAAACCAAGCAACAACTCCCTCCACACACCCCGGAGATGGACAACAGACTGAGTGAGGAGGGACCAACATGAATTCAACCAGCACTATAGCGGAAAAACCACTGCAAACCAAGTAAGGAAAGGATAAACAAACCTCCTCCAGAGAAGAAGAATGACCCACAAAAGAAGAGAAGGTAGCCCAAAAAGGAAGCCACCGGAAATCAAAAGATCCCACCCACGCCACATTAGTAGCACACCCAAAGACAACCATCCATAGCGAGAGCCAATAATTGTATCAAACAACACAAGGAAAATAAGCCACAACATGAGGCCAAACAGGAGCCCACAGAAGACAAGGTAGGTCCAAAACAACAACTGCTACAAACCACAAAAGCTAATCATCCTCTTCAAATTTCGATTCCCTTTTTGCAACTTCCCTAGAATTCAAATTACCCCCACAACTCCCTTTCCCATCCGAACACTCCACCATATTTTTAGTTTTACTATCATAATGGATTCACCATGTTAATTAATGTATTTTCTTATTTTTTGTCAAGATTCGTCAAAATTTTCTACACATTTCTAGTGATTTAAAAAAATCTATTAAAATTAGCATATTTTTAAAAGGAAAGATTCACCTATAGAAATTAATATTTTTCTAAAATGAATGAAATATATATTTTTATGGGGGGTTTCTTAAATTTATCACTAGCCTTCATAATCCAAAGACTAGCTCCATGTCTAATTAAAAAATTATATAACAACCTCCACTAGAAGAGGCTTAGACAAATCCAATTTAACCTAAATGTGGAAAAATGTGGTGTGTGTGTGAATTTTGTAGTAGTAATGTCTACCTTAATGAAAACCCATTGAATTACCAATAGTCATACTATATAGGCATGAATTTTCAATCATAACACAAATTCCCCTGTACCCCCTTACACTTTAGAAAACCTAAGGTGAAGGCTTAATTCCACTTAAGCCCACTGCTCCCATCATACTTGGTGCCCTATTTGTGTGTCGATGGAGGCATTTTTGTTAGGGACACCCACGCAGCACGCGGACATCCACGTGGCGCGCTTATATCCCTAGCAAATTCATGTGGCTGGAGTTTGCAGAAACGTTACACTTCCTATTGGAAGTCAAAGTGTAATGCCTCTCTTTAACTGGATGACCCAAATATGGCCGTTTTTCATCCCCTTCCTTCATATTCCTCACTCTATCATCCATTGTCAAGCTGGGAAAGATCTTGAGTTCATCTCTTCACATTTTCTCCACTCTTTCAAGCATCCACAAGCTTTGTAGTAGCACTTCACACTTCATAGTAGCAATCTACCACTCCATCACTTGGATAGTGCGAGCACAGAGAAAACACCATTGTAGCAGAGGCTTGAGTTCCTCTCATTTTATCCTCCACAAGCCTTGAGCGCTTTGGATGGATGTGGTAATCTCCTCTAATATTCTCTATCGAGGGCAGCCTGGCTAGACTAGTTTCACATCTTTGTGTCTAGTCTGGGGCAACTGAACTATACCTACTTCACATCCTTATGTCTAGCTTGGGGGTAGCCTAACTAGTCTTCACCTTTCAAACAACGGATCCCTTGAGTGGACCCTCCTTCCTTTTGAAGGGTTCTCGAGGGACCCCTCTAAAAGTCTTACAGCTTAGCGATCGTCTACATTATTGTCCATTCGCTGGCCTACACGACCGCTTCCTGATGTGTTGTATTTGTGGGTAAACATGTCACCATCTCTGACTCTATGGAGTCCCATTTGCTCGATCTCCTTCATGTGAGAGTTCTTGGAGGATACCTCCCTCATAAGACTGTGAGCTTGTGAGGCACTTTCGTTCTTTAGCTTTATAGTTTCGCGGAACTATGAAGTCCTTTCTTGCACTTCCGAGTTTGTCAGAATGTGCTCTACTTCCTCGTCAGTTTCAGGTATACATCTCTTACCTTCTTACTTCTTACTGCTCTACTTTATTGAAGCACTCATCACTACTTGTGCTCGCTAAAGTGGGGAAAAAATGTATAGGCATGAATCTAAACCCCTAACGCAAATTCCCCTTTATCACCTTATACTTTAGAAACCTAAGGTAGAGGCTTAATTCCACTTAAGCCTGCTGCTCCCATCATACTTGGCACCCTTTTTGTGTGTCAGTGGAGGCGTTTCTATCAGGGATGCTCGTGTGATGCGTGAACATCCTCGTGGCGTGCTTACATCTCTGGTAGATTCCTCTGGCTGGAGTCTACAAAAATGTTACACTTCTTATTGGAAGTCAAAATGTAATGCCTCTCTTTGGCTAGTCAACCCAAATATGGCCATTTTTCATCCTCTTCCTTCATATTCCTCACTCTATCATCCATTCTCAAGTTGGGAAAGATCTTGAGTTCATCTAATCACATTTTCTCCACTCTTTCAAGAATCCACAAGCTTTGTAGCAAGACTTCACACTTCATAGCAACAATCTACCACTCCATCACTTTGATAGTGCGAACGCATAACAAACACCATTGCAGAAGAGGCTTGAGTTCCTCTCATTTTCTCCTCCACAAGCCTTGAGCACTTTGGACGGAGGTGGTAAGCTCCTCTTATCTTCTCTATCATTTGATTGAGTAAGCATGTATTATTTTGTAGTGTCTTTTGTTTACATAGCTTGTATTCCCTTCTTTATCATTATTTCTATCATTGCAAACTTGGATGTTCATGGAGGTGGAAACACCAAAACAGGGGTCTGATTGAGGTAGACCCCTAAACAACCCCCCAACATTTTCTCTCTTTTTTGTGTTTAGGTGGAGAGATCTTGGAGCAAGTTGACAAGAAGGTTTTTGTGCAAAATCATCTTCGTCGCCCTCGCGGTAATCTATTTCCTTTATCATGTTCATCTTTATGTTTCACTCTTCTTAATATCATTCTATCATTCTAGAAACTTCTAAACTAGGTTGATAGTCCTTTCTTAGGGCTTAAACCTCATCTCTCTAGTTTTCTGGTGGTACAGACACAAACACACCTATGAGATGCCAGCATGCCATGTTGTCATCCAAAAACCGTGCTTTTGTCCTCCGACAAAGAGCTACCTGAGATGTAGAGTTGACCTTGAAAACTCACTCACCTAGTCTCCTTTCAAATCTTGGGCTTGCAGAGTGATTGAAGGACCTCATAATCCTCATCATTCTCATCTCATTCATCCTAACGCTCCTCTAAACTGAGGTAAGTTAGGGCAGTCATACTGATCTCGACCTTTGGTGACCTAGGGCCTTGCAGTGGTTGGTCCCCCTCTCTTACACATACTTATTTTTTATAGTTAACAATTGTTTTTAAAACTAATATTTATTCCATGAAACATAAATGTTCTTATAAAAAGGATAAAATTATAAATTCTTAAACATAGATTAGAAACACCAATATCTAGTGTGCACATATTTTTATAATTTTTTGTTGTATATTTTACATGGGATTGATTATAATTTAGATAGTGTTCATAACACAAATTTTTTTCTATAGATATCTAACTCATTAGTTTTTTTCGTTGAAAAAAAAAATCAATATATAGTTTGTAGATATATATATATATATATTTAAGAGTGTGGAAAACAGACCTTAATGTTTGGAAAAAAATATATGGGTAAGTGCACCAAGATGGTTCCCAAAAAGGGGACTTAAGTCGACAGTTTTTTTCTGAAATCACAAAATATTGATGTTGGACGTGAAATTGAGGATAGTTACACTCAAAATTTTGAGATGGAACAAAAACAAGGATCAAAGTGCTCCGAGTCTACTTTCTAAACTACTAATTTATTTTTAAAATGGTCGAGATTAAGGGGTTCAAAAGAGGGACGTACACAAATTGGTGTTGTTTTTGTCAAAACAACATAAAATAGCAACTCTTGTACGACACTCGTATGGTGAACTTTTTTTTAGCATTTTAAAATTGAAACAGTCAGAAGTTAGCTAACAATATGTAGTTGATGCACAATTTTTCTGATAATTTTTTAATGAATATTTGATTTTTTACTAATTTTCGAAGTGGACACTTCCTGAAAAATAGAATTTTGGCTGTGCTACCCCTACAAATTTTGGAAAGTAATTTTTTTTTATTTTAAATAAAATAAAATTGTAGAATGGAGTCTAGTATCTAAAAATGTAATTTATTTTAAATTTCGATAAGCGGTTAATTTATAACGAAAAAAACACCAAACATTGCATTTTGCAAAAAAAGAGACATACAAACAAAATAAATTATGGATGAAAGGCTTAACATTGTTAGAAAGTGAAAAAAATTACATTGTTGGATAGCTAAGAGAGAACGTAACATTACCCAGATATTTTATTTGTTTGATATTGAACCACACGCAATCTTGACGGTGAGCATGAACTCAATTATGTGAAATATTGTAGAATCTGCAAAAACACATCTCTAGTCATTGGGATTGCCCTCCAAGCCTTTGGGTTGGTATTCCAAGGAAAATACCAATCCTAAGGCTTGGGGATTCCCAAAGCAAGATATAACGTGAGCGCATGATAATGCGCTCGCGTTATATCTTAGTTTTGACATGGTTTTTTGCTTCTACGGGAAACATGTCAACCAAGGTATAATCGAGTGCATTATAATGCGCTCGTGTTATGTCCTCCTTTATGTTAAATGTCAATCTATTCAATGGATTCTGATATATTTCTATGTCTGTATGTACATGTATGCTTGTATGTCATGTATGTATGCATTTATGCATGGTTGTATGTATGTGTGTATGCCTATATGTATCAATGCATGTATATTGTATGTATGCCTATATGTATGTAAGATTGTATCTACACATGTATGTATGTATGCTTGTATGGATGTAGGATTTTATGTACATATGTATTATGCTTGTATGTATGTATTTGCATATGTCTTTAAAGGGAGGGAGAATTTTAAGAGAGAGAGAGAGAGAGAGAGAGAGAGAGAGAGAGAGAGAGAGAGTCTGGAGAGATGGAGAGGGGGTGAAAGTGAGAGTTTAAGAGAGGGAGTAGGAGAGAAGGGTTTGGAGTGAGAGGGACTTAGCTAGGTAGGGTGGGAGGGAGAGAGATAATTAAGAGAGAGGGAGAGACAGAGAAGAGAGGAGAGAGAAGGAGAGAGTTATGTAGGTAGGGTGGCAAAGGGAGAGAATTGAGAGTGTGAGGGGGGTGAGAAGGAGAGACTTGAGAGATAGGTAGTGAGAGGGAGTTTGAGAGAGGAGTGTGAGTGAGAGAGGGATAGGGTGTGGGAGGGAGTGACCTAATAGAGGTAGAGAAAGAAGGGGGGTGGAGTGAGAGGGACTTATCTAGGTAGGGTGGGAGGGATAGATAGAGAGAGGGGAGAGAGACAGAGATAGAGTTACCTAGGTAGGTTTCCAGAGGGAGAGACCTAAGAGAGAGAGGGGGTGTGAGGGAGAGATGTGAGAGAGAGGGAGAGAGTGAGAGTGGGAGAGAGGGAGAGAGTGGGAGGGACATAGAGAGAGATGGATAGAGGGAGTAAGGGAGGGTGGTAGGGATTGATTGAATGAGAGGTACGTAGAAAGAGGGAGAGGGTAGATAGAGACAATTAGTGAGGGTAGGAGAGAGGGATAGAGGGAGAGGTGAGATGTATAGATAGAGAGAAAGTGATAGGGGTTGATGGTATAGGGTTGAGGGATTAGGGTGGAGGACCTAAAGGGTTGATGGTTTTTAGGGTATTAGGGTTTAAGGGTTGAGGGTTGAGGGAATAGGGTCGATGGTAGATGGTATTGGGTTGAGGGTATAGGGTATAAGGTTTAAGGGTTTAGGGTTGAAGGGTTTAGGGTTGAGGGTAGAGGGTTTAGGGTATAGGTTTGAGGGTATATGGTTGAAGGATTAGGTTCAGGGTCCAATATAAATGGTAGAGGGTAGAGGGGTTGAGGGTTTAGGGTTTAAGGATTAAGGGTTGAGGGATTAAGGGTTGAGGGTAGAGGCTAGAGGGTTTAAGGGTTGAGGGTTGAGGGTTGAGGGTTGAGGATTGAGGATTTAAGGTTGAGGGTTGAGGATTGAGGGTATAGGGTATAGGTCGGGGGATTAGGGTTGAGGGTACAATGTATAGGGTAGAGGTTATAGGGATTGAGGTATTAGGGTTTAAGGGTTGAGGGTAGAGGGTTGAGGGTTTAAGGGTTGAGGGTTTAGGGATTAGGTCAGAGAGTTTTCTTTGATTTAAGGGTGTAAGCATTGAGGGATTAGGGTAGAGGGTATTGGGTTGAGGGTTGAGGGTTGAGGGTAGAGGGTAGAGGGTTTAAGAATTTATGGTTTAAGGGTTGAGGGTTGAGGGTTGAGGGTTGAGGGTTGAGGGTTGAGGGTTGAGGGTTGAGTGTTTAAGGGTTTAGGGTTTAGGGTTGATGGATTAGGGTATAGAGGGAGGGATGGATGGATATAGATAAGGAGAGAAGAGGAGGGAGGGACACAGATATATGAGGGTTGAGGATCCAATGTATAGGGTAGAGGGTTGAGAATAGAGGGTATAGGTTTGACGACTTGTAGGGTTAAGGGATTAGGGTACTGGGTTGAGGCTATAGGGTTCATGGATTAGGGTTGTGGGTACATATTGTTGAAGGATTGAGTTTAATGGTTCAATGTATGGGGTAGAGGGTATCGGGTTTAAGGGTTTAGGTTTTGAGGGTTGAGGATTGAGGGATTAAGTGTCCAGGGTTGACAATTGAGGGTTGGGTGTTTAATGTATAGGGTAGAGGGTAGAGGATTTAAGGGTTGATGGTTGAGGGTGGGCGATTGAGGGTATAGGGTTGGGGGGATTAGGTTTGAGGGTCCAATGTATATGGTAGAGGGTATAGGGGTTGATGGATTAGGATAGAGAGTTTACTAAGTGGGTTTAAGGGTTGAGGTATTAGGGTTGAGGTTAGAGGGTAGATGATTGAGGGTAGATGGTAGAAGGTTTAAGGGTTTAGGGTTTAATGGATGATGATTTAGGGCTTAGGGTTTAGGGTTGAGTGTTTAAGGGTTTATAGGGTAGATGGTAGAGGGTTGAGTGTTTAAGGGTTGAGGGTTTAGGGTTGAGGGTAGAGTATTAAGGGTATAGGGTTGGGGGATTAGGGTTGAGGGTCCAATGTATAGGGTATATGGTATAGGGGTTGAAGGATTAGTGTTTAAGGGTTGAGGGATTAAGAGTCAAGAGGGTTGAGGGATTAGGGTAGAGAGTTTACTAAGTGGGTTTAAGGGTTTAATGGTTGAGGGATTAGGGTAGAGGGTAGAGGGTAGAGGATTAAGGGTAGAGGGTTTAAGGGTTGAGGGTTTAGGGTCGAGGGATTAAAGGGTTATAGGGTTATAGGGTAGAGGGTAGAGGGTAGAGGGTTTAAGGGTTGAGGTTTTAAGGTTGAGGGTAGAGGGTAGAGGATTGAGGGTATAGGGTTAGGGGATTAGGGTTGAGGGTCCAATGTATAAGGTAGAGGGTATAGGGGTTGAGGGAATAGGGTTTAAGGGTTGAGGGATTAAGAGGGTATATGGGTTGAGGGATTAGGGTTTAAGGGATTAAGAGGGTATAGGGGTTGAGGGATTAGGGTTTAAGGTTTGAGGGTTGAAGGATTAAGAGGTTATAGGTGTTGAGGGATTAGGGTTTAAGGGTTGAGGGTTGAGGGTTGAGCATTGAGGGATTAAGAGGGTATAGGGGTTGAGGGATTAGGTTTTAAGGGTTGAGGAATTAAGAGGGTATAGGGGTTGATGGATTAGGGTTTAAGGGTTTAGGTTTGAGGGTTGAGTGATTAAGAGGGTATAGGGGTTGAGGGATTAGGGTTTAAGGGTTAGGGATTGAGGGTTGAGGGATTAAGAGGGTATAAGGGTTGAGGGATTAGGTTTAAGGGTTGGTCCGGGGTTGAGGGAGTTGAGGTTGAGGTTGAGAGTTAAGAAGGTATAGGGGTTGATGGATTTAGAGGGTTTAAGGGTTCGAGGATTGAGGGATTAAGAGGGTATAGGGTTGAGGATTGTGTTTTAATGGATTCAAGGTTGAAGTTAATGGGGTATAGGGGTTGAGGGATTAGGGTTTAAGGGTTGAGGGTTGAGGGATTAAGAGGGTATAGGAGTTGAGGGATTAGGGTTTAAGGGTTGATGGTTGAGGATTGAGGGTTGAGGGATTAAGAGGGTATAGGGGTTGAGGGATTAGGGTTTAAGGGTTGAGGGTTGAGGGATTAAGGATTAAGAGGGTATAGGGGTTGTGGGATTAGGGTTTAAGGGTTGAGGGTTGATGGATTAAGAGGGTATAGGGGTTGAGGGATTAGGGTTTAAGGGTTGAGGGTTGAGGGATTAAGAGGGTATAGGGGTGGAGGGATTAGGGTTTAAGAGTTAAGGGTTTAAGGGTTGAGGGATTAAGAGGGTATAGGGGTTGAGGGATTAGGGTTTAAGGGTTGAGGGTTGAGGGTTGAGGGTTGAGGGTTGATGGTTGAGGGATTAAGAGGGTATAGGGGTTGAGGGATTAGCTTTTAAGGGTTGAGGGTTGAGGGTTGAGGGTTAAGGGATTAAGAGGGTGTAGGGGTTGAGGGATTAGGGTTTAAGGGTTGAGGGTTGAGGGTTGAGGGATTAGAGTTTAAGGATTTATGGTTGAGGGATTAAGAGGGTATATGTTTTGAGGGATTATGGTTTAAGGGTTCAGGGTTGAGGGTTGAGGGATTAAGAGGTTATAGGGGTTGATAGATTAGGGTTTAAGGGTTGAGGGTTGATTGTTGAGGGATTAAGAGGGTATAGGGGTTGAGGTATTAAGGTTTAATCACTCCCTCCTAACCCCTCTCCCTATCTTACGTCTCTCTCTTGTTGTTCAATCACTCCAAGTCTCTCTTTCTCCCACTCTACCTCTCCCTCCCTCTCCCTCTCTCTCTCCCTCTTTCTCCCTCTCCCTATCCCTCTCCCTCTCTCCCACTATATCTCACTCTTATCTCTCTCCCCTCTATCCTTAACCCTTAACCCTTTAAACCCTTAACCCTTAAACCCTTAAACCCTTAACTCTAAACCCTCTACCCTCTATCTCTCTCCCACTCCCTCTCTCTCCTCTGTCGTAACCCCCTTAGCCCTTAACCCTAATCTTAACCCTCTACCCTCTATCTATCCCCACTCACTCTCTCTCTCCCTCTGTCATAACCCTTAACCCTTCACCTTAACCCCTCTACCCTCTATTTATATCCCACTCCCTCTCTCTCTCCCCTCTATCCTCAACCCTTAACCCTTTAAATCCTTAACCCTTAAAACCTTAACCCTCAACCCTTTAAACCCTTAACCCTCAAACCCTTAACTCTTAACCCTCTACCCTCTATCTCTCTCCCACTCCCTCTCTCTCTCCCCTATATCCTTAACCCTTAACCCTTTGAACCCTCTACCCTCTATCTCTCTCCCACTCCCTCTCCCTCTCCCCTCTATCCTTAACCCTTAACCCTTTAAACCCTTAACCCTTAAACACTTAACCCTTAACACTTTAAACCCTTAACCCTTAACCATTTAAACCCTTAACCCTTAAACCCTTATCTCTAAACCCTCTACCCTTTAAACCCTTAACCCTTTAACCCTTAACCCTTAACCCTTTAAACCCTTAAACCCTTAACCGTTTAAACCCTTAACCCTTAAACCCTTAACTCTAAATCGTCTAACATCTATCTCTCTCCCACTCCCTCTCTCTCTCCCCTCTATCCTTAACCCTTAACCCTTTAAACCCTTAACCCTTAACCCTTAAACTCTTAACCCTCTACCTTCTATATATCTCCCACCCCCTCTCCTCCTCCCTCTACCATTAACCCTTAACCCTTTAAACTCTCTACCCTCTCTCTCTCTCCCACTCCCTCACTCTCTCCCCTCTATCCCTAACCCTTAACCTTTTAAACCCTTAAGCCTTAAACCCTTGACCCTTAACCATTTAAACCCTTAACCCTTAAACCCTTAACTCTTAACTTTGTACCCTCTATCTCGCTCACCCTCTCTCCCACTTTCTCTTACTACTGTCTCTCTTCCCTCTATCCTTAACCCTTAACCCTTTAAACCCTTAACCCTTAAACCCTTAACCCTTAACCCTTAAACCCTTAACCCTTAACTATTTAAACCCTTAACCTTTAACCCTTTAAATCCTTA
>CM021103.1:491881081-491988066 GCA_007115665.2 Sequoiadendron giganteum
TTAGGGTTTAAGGGTTGAGGGTTGATGGTTGAGGGATTAGGGTATAAGGGTTGAGGGATTAAGAGGGTATCGTGGTTGAGGGATTAGGTTTGAGGTTTGAGGGATTAAGAGGGTATAGGGGTTGAGGGATTAGGGTTTAAGGGTTGAGGGTTGAGGGATTAGGAGGGTATAGTGATTGATGGATTAGGGTTTAAGGGTTGAGGGTTGAGGGTTGAGGGAATAAAAGGGTATTGGGATTGAGGGATTAGGGTTTAAGGGGTGAGGGTTGAGGGATTAAGAGGGTACAGGGGTTGAGGGATTAGGGTTTAAGGGTTGAGGGTTGAGGGATTAAGAGGGTATAGGGGTTGAGGGATTAGGGTTTAAGGGTTGAGGGTTGAGGGTTGAGGGTTGAGGGTTGATGGTTGAGGGATTAAGAGGGTATAGGGGTTGAGGGATTAGCTTTTAAGGGTTGAGGGTTGAGGGTTGAGGGTTAAGGGATTAAGAGGGTGTAGGGGTTGAGGGATTAGGGTTTAAGGGTTGAGGGTTGAGGGTTGAGGGATTAGAGTTTAAGGATTTATGGTTGAGGGATTAAGAGGGTATATGTTTTGAGGGATTATGGTTTAAGGGTTCAGGGTTGAGGGTTGAGGGATTAAGAGGTTATAGGGGTTGATAGATTAGGGTTTAAGGGTTGAGGGTTGATTGTTGAGGGATTAAGAGGGTATAGGGGTTGAGGTATTAAGGTTTAATCACTCCCTCCTAACCCCTCTCCCTATCTTACGTCTCTCTCTTGTTGTTCAATCACTCCAAGTCTCTCTTTCTCCCACTCTACCTCTCCCTCCCTCTCCCTCTCTCTCTCCCTCTTTCTCCCTCTCCCTATCCCTCTCCCTCTCTCCCACTATATCTCACTCTTATCTCTCTCCCCTCTATCCTTAACCCTTAACCCTTTAAACCCTTAACCCTTAAACCCTTAAACCCTTAACTCTAAACCCTCTACCCTCTATCTCTCTCCCACTCCCTCTCTCTCTCCCCTATATCCTTAACCCTGAACCCTTTAAACCCTTAACCCTTAAACCCTTAACCCTTAACCCTTTAAACCCTTAACCCTTAAACTCTTAACTCTTAACCCTCTATCTCTCTCCTCCCTCTCTCTCTCCCTCTATCGCCAACCCTTAACCCTTTAAACCCTCTGCCTCTATCTGCTCCCCTCTCTCTCCATCTAATATCCTTAACCATGTGCCAAACCCTTAACCTTAAAACCGCCAACCTTAACCCTTTCAACCCTTAACCCTTAAACCCTTAACCGCCAACCGCTAGAAGCCATGTATAAACCATAGCTCTAAACCATACCATTGAAGCTGTAACCCTTCAAGCCTTAACCTTAGCCTTCAAACCATAACCTTAAACCCATATCCTTAAATCCTTAATAAACCACCTTGCCACTCTATCTCCTCTCTCCCTCCTCTCTCTCCCTCCTATGTCTTAACCGCCAACATAACCTTCAAGCCCTCACCCTCTATCTCTCCCTCCTCTCTCTCACACTGTCCTTAATCCTTAACCCTTTAAATCATAACCCCTTGACCACAACCTTAACCCTTTAAACCCTTAACCCGTAAACCTGTAACTCTTCCAACCCTCTACCCTCTATCTCTCTCCCACTCCCTCTCTCTCTCCCCTATATCCTTAACCCTTAACCCTTTGAACCCTCTACCCTCTATCTCTCTCCCACTCCCTCTCCCTCTCCCCTCTATCCTTAACCCTTAACCCTTTAAACCCTTAACCCTTAAACACTTAACCCTTAACACTTTAAACCCTTAACCCTTAACCATTTAAACCCTTAACCCTTAAACCCTTATCTCTAAACCCTCTACCCTTTAAACCCTTAACCCTTTAACCCTTAACCCTTAACCCTTTAAACCCTTAAACCCTTAACCGTTTAAACCCTTAACCCTTAAACCCTTAACTCTAAATCGTCTAACATCTATCTCTCTCCCACTCCCTCTCTCTCTCCCCTCTATCCTTAACCCTTAACCCTTTAAACCCTTAACCCTTAACCCTTAAACTCTTAACCCTCAGCCTATATCTCACCCTCTCTCTCCTCTGCAGTAACCCCTTAACCCTTTAAACTCTCTACCCTCTCTCTCTCTCCCACTCCCTCACTCTCTCCCCTCTATCCCTAACCCTTAACCTTTTAAACCCTTAAGCCTTAAACCCTTGACCCTTAACCATTTAAACCCTTAACCCTTAAACCCTTAACTCTTAACTTTGTACCCTCTATCTCGCTCACCCTCTCTCCCACTTTCTCTTACTACTGTCTCTCTTCCCTCTATCCTTAACCCTTAACCCTTTAAACCCTTAACCCTTAAACCCTTAACCCTTAACCCTTAAACCCTTAACCCTTAACTATTTAAACCCTTAACCTTTAACCCTTTAAATCCTTAACTCTTAAACCCTTAACTCTAAACCCTCTACCCTTTAAACCCTTAACCCTTAAACCATTAACCATTAACCCTTAAACCTTAAACCCTTAACCCTTATCGCTTTAAACCCTTAACCCTTACACCATTAACTCTAAACCCACTACCCTCTATCTCTCTTTCCCCTCTCCTTAACCCTTAACCCTTTAAACCCTTAACCCTTTAACCCTTAGCCCTTAACCCTTTAAACCCTTAACCCTTAAACCCTTAACTCTTAACCCTCTACCCTCTAGCTCTCTCCAACTCCCTCTCTCTTTCTCTCCTCTATCCTTAAGCCTTAACCCTTTAACCCTCTATCCTCTATCTCTCTCCCTCTCCCTCTCTCTCTCTCTCTCTCTCTCTCTCTCTCTCTCTCTCTCTCTCTCTCTCTCTCTCTCTCTCTCTCTCTTTCTTCCTCTATCCTTAACCCTTAACCCTTTAAACCCTTAACCCTGAAACCCTTAACCCTGAACCCTTTAAACCTATAAGAACTTATGAAAATAAACAATAGGATCTAGAGATCAAAGATAGCACAAAAGAGATAAAAAGAATGAGAGAATATGATGATAGTATTCTCAATATACATCAAGATAGTTGACAAACCATGTATGTGAAAGTCTTGCTTATAAAGGCAATCTAGGACACAATGAAGGGCCAAGAATGAGACAAGTGGCACAATGATGTGTAGGGTAGGTGGAGAGAAATAATAGATAATTCCATGAAAGGTGGATCACCCACCTAAAGTGGAATTATCATGCCATGAAAAGTGGAGATGAAAAGGTGATAGCTAGATCACACCACAAAGAGTGGAATTTATCCAACACACACTTCCCTAGGTGTTCAACTCATATCTCTCTATGCATGCATAAACCTAGATGCATCTTGGAAATAACTACGTGTCACTAGTGCAAACTAAAATGATATGCATTCCCTAAGTAAGCTTAAGTAAAGTGTAATAAGTAAAATATTTATTTACACCAACACCCCCCCTTAAGTCTAACTGGGGGAATGAAGACTCAAGCAAACCAGGGAAGATGGGTCCTGACAACTAGGCCATGTTAGGTAGCCATGTACAAATGAAGTGCAATCTCTCACAAGCGAGGAAAGGGAGAAAACCTCATGGGAAAAACTTCCCCTCAAAAGAGAGAAGAAAACAAATGAATTTACAAATGAAGAAGGAAAAAACCCCAAGATGAGGAAAAAGTCCCCCCCATGAAAGAGAATGAAGAAGTCAAGTGACTCCCCTATCACATCCTGCACCCGCAAGAGAGCTTGCAACTAATGGTACTTACTCTCAGTGAAGGGTTTGGTGAATATGTCAGCTACCTGCTTTGCTGTCAGATAATAGCACAAGTCAATGACCTAATCCTGAATCAACTCCTTGATGAAGTGCATATGAATATCAATGTGCTTGGTCCTCTTATGCTAGACCGGATTCCTAGAGATTGCAATAGCACTCTGATTGTCACACCGAATGACTATCAGATGTGGAATAGAAAACCAAACTTAGAAAGAATGTGCTGAAGCCAAATGGCCTCAGTGGCGACATTAACAACCCCCTATACTCAGCCTATGTCGATGAAAGAGCAATGGCATGTTGCTTCCTGCTTAGCCATGAAATAGGTCTTGAACCAACATGGAACTTGTAGCCGGAGGTGGACTTGCGAACATCAGAATTACCAGCCCAATCTGAGTTGATATATCCTACTAAGTCAAGTTGTGCACCTGCTGCATAATGAATCCCATGCTGATGAGTACCTTGTATGTAGTGCAAGATGCATTTGGCATCTTTCCAATGAAGCTCATGTAGTTCCTACATAAAGCGGGAGACCATTCCAACTGCATAAGAGACGTCAGGGCGTGTATGAGTCAAGTAGATGAGACTTCCAACAAGTTGACGATACAAAGTGGCCTCAACAAGTGGAGTGGAGCACTTAGCCTCAATCTTGACTCCTAAAAGAAAGGGAGTCAAAGCAGGCTTACAATGAGTCATGTAGAACCATGAAAGAAGATCAAGAGAATACTTGGGATGTGACAATGTAATCCTAGATGAAGACTGATGAATCTCAATGCCAAGAAAGTAGTGAAGAAGGCCCAATTTTGTCATGGAAAATCTATCTTGCAAAGAAATTTTGACACTGCCAATGATGGATGAGGTGCTCCCTATAATGATCAAGTCATCAACATAGAGCACAAGTATCAAATGTGCATCATCTTGCCTCAAGATTTAGACATTATTATCTGAATGAAACATGGTGAATCCTGTGGAGATAAGGAAGGAATCCATCTTGGCATACCAAGCTCGAGGGGCCTGCTTAAGGCCATAGAGGGACTTCCTCAACTTGCAAACCAATGAAGTATCCTGGATGAAACCCTATGGTTGCTCCATATAGATCTCCTCATCAAGATACCCATGTAGAAAAGAACTCTTAACATCAATTTGATGTACTGCCCAACCATGTGAAGTGGCAATGGCAATTGTCAGACGAATGGAAGTCATCTTTGCAATAGGGGCAAAGGTCTCAGTGTAGTCGATTCCTGCAACCTGTGAGAAATCCTTTGCAACAAGTCATGCCTTATACTTATCAACACTCCCATTTGCTACATATTTGTTTTGATAGATCCACTTGCATTGAACCATCTTTCTCCCCTTAGGGAGATGGACTAATTCCAAGTGTTGCTCCTCATCAAAGAACTATACTCTTCCTCCATAGCTGCATCCCATTCAAGAACCTCAGAGGCTTCCTTAAAGGATTGTGGATCTGAAGCTGATGCAATGAGAGCATGCAGAAGAGGCTCATGCTCATGATGTGACCTAGTACTTCGAGTATCCAAAGGATCCCCAACAAGTGAACCTGTTGCCTCAAGATTTTGACGAGCCCAACGAGGTCTAGTAGGGGTAGAAGGACGAGGCTCCTCAATTGGAATTGGACCCTGTGAAGGTTGAACCTTGTGAGTCAAAGAGGAGGGAGAGCCATCATCATCTGAATCACTTTCATCAGTATCAATTGTGGAGGAAGGAGGAGTAGAAGAGTTAAGGCTAGGTGAGCTTTCC
The DNA here is from genome assembly GCA_007115665.2 of Sequoiadendron giganteum. NCBI lineage: Eukaryota > Viridiplantae > Streptophyta > Pinopsida > Cupressales > Cupressaceae > Sequoiadendron > Sequoiadendron giganteum. The sequence goes on from CM021103.1 coordinate 491,886,569, forward strand.
CCAACATGTACACTCCTCTCATAGAAAATCTCATGAGTCTGATGATCCATTAGTTTGTATGCCTTAACACCATCTACATATCCCACAAAGATACAAGGCCTACTCTGTGGCTCCAATGCCCTGTGTTTCTATGGAGGAATACGAGCCCATGCTGGACTCCCAAACACTCTGAAGTGTTTCACAACGGGTTTCCTAGCAAACCAAGCTTCAAAAGGAGTGATACCCTTCAAAGCTTTATGAGTAACCTGATTTTGGATGTAGGTGGCACAACTAATTTCTTCTTCCCAAAAAGCTAGACCAAGAGACCTAGCATGTATCATGCAGCTTTCCATTTCCTTGAGGGTTCTATTTTTTCTTTCTGCCACACCATTCTGTTGGGGTGTGTAGGGAACTAAATGTTGTAAGTCAATTCCCTCAAGTGTGCAAAATTCCTCAAATCTATTGTTCACATACTCTCTGCCATTGCCTATATGAAGGATCTTGAATTGCTTCCCGAATTGCTTCTCAACATGTGCTTTTAAGTTGAGAAACTTGTCAAATACTTCACTTTTGTGACAAAGGAAGTAGACCCAAGTGTATCATGAAAAATCATCAACGAAAGTGAGGACATAATGAGCTTTTCCAAAGGATGGCACTAGAAACGGGCCCACTACATCACTATGAACAAGATGAAGAAGATCCAAGGCTCTCCAAGAGTTCCCTCTATCAAACTTCTCTTTGGGATGCTTTCCCATGGAACATACAGAACATACACCCTTCGAAAAACCGAGTTGAGGAAGACCTTTGACCTTGTCCTTGGTGTGAAGTTGTTGTAGATAGCAGTTGTTGAGATGACCAAACCACTCATGCCATATCTTACTTTGTGAGTTTGAGTGAGTGATCAATGTTGTAGAAGGAGAATGAGGTACCCAATGGGAGAATGGGTAAATCCTTGCATTGTGATTAGCTCAACCCATTGCAACCAAAGCATCATTTGCAAGTTCCTTTACCACAACTATGCCAGGAGTGAATTCAACTTTCTTACCATCTCCATGATGTGTGATTTGGTAGATGGAGAGAAGATTGGTGCTCAAGTTTGGAACATAGAGCACATCCTCAAATGTCCCATCACCCATCTCAATTTCACCTTTCCCCTTAACTTCCACTTGTATGTTATCACCAATGAAGATGTGAGGCACTGAAGGGGACTCCAAGGAAGAAAACTGTCCCTTTGAAGAACACATATGTTGAGTAGTCCCTGAATCAAGAATCCACTCCAGCACTGTGATGAACCTATTGTTGCCATGAAAGCTTTCCATTTTCTCTTAGACTGAAATGAAGTAGAAGTGGAAGAAGATGAGTCCTTGTTTTTATAGGAATTAGGCAAATTGATGTTGTTCTTCTTGATGATGTTGGTCAACTCATCAATTTTCTTGGCATGACAATGATGCTCCTCATGACCAATATTTTTACAATAGGCACAAGTTGGTTTCTCCTTCGTGCTTGAATTTTTCTTCTTTGAAGAAGATGATGAGCCTTGTTGTGGAGGAGTGGGTTGTTTGTTCTCTCCTTGTGGCTTTGGTGAAGATTTCTTTTGGCCTTTCCCTGTCCATTGCTTTTTGTTTCCATGATTGACCACCAATGCTTTTGAAGTTGAAGACTTGATAATGCCCTTTTTCATCAACTTATTTTGCTCAAGAATCAAAAGATCTGTGAGAGCCTCAAAATTTGGTGATGTGAAGTTTCGAATTGTCAATTGTTGAGTTTGAAAACTTGAAAGAAAGGCTCCATACTTGTCTGGAAGCTTGTCCAACAAGTTAAAGACCAATTGATCATCCTCTTTCTCAATACCACAATCTTTTAGTTGTGCTCTTAGCTCATTTGCTTTAGTGACATAATTTTGAATAGTGTTAAAATTCTTAGGATCAAGGCTTAGGAGATCATTTTCAAGTTTGTATCCCTTAACCTTATCAACCTTGCCATACAAAGTAGCAAGCTTATCCCAAGCTTCCTTGGTTGTAGTACATTTATCAACATGAAAAATGAGATCATCTGAAATGAACTTTCTAAGTGTACCCAATGCCATAGAAGTTTTAGTGAACCAATCCATATATGCAGTTGGATCTGTCTTAGGATCCATAGGTGTAGTTATGGTTCCATCAATGTAGTAAATTAAACCTTTTTCCATTAGTTTACTCCATGCACGTACTTTCCATGTAGCATAATTATGTGCAGTTAAGAGTGAAAATTTAGATGAACCCATGATGGAATGCAAGAGCACGAGAAAAAATAGGCACAATCACACAAGAGGCACCCCCCCAAATTCACTCAATCAAAGTACCCCACCCAAAAAGATGATTTTGGCACTTTATAATTTAGTGCATGTATAGTAGGCCACTTGCAACTTGGCTAAGTGAACTTATGATTTCTAATTTTACAACTTGTCACAAATAGGCTGATAACAGACTAGAACAATGAAGTAAAGACCTAAATTCGGATCTATGCAATACAAGTGCCAAATAGGCCAAAAAAGACCATATGTTGAAAGGAAAAAATCCACTCAATATTTCTTCAAAATGATTGCATATTCAAGAAGTAGACAAAAAATCATGCACTTTCAAAAAAAATAGCACCTAAAAAGGAGTTCGTATGTGCCTGTACGGAGCCCTAGAAGTTGTAGAAATGAGGATTCGATAGGAATAGTGTTGAAAAAGTGAAAATTCTGGAAACTCTATCCACCAAAATCAGAAACCGATTGCCCCACTATGAAGAGCACAAAACATTAGCCCATATAAAAAAAAAATTCTTGAAAAAAGGAGTCAAAATGAGCAAGTTATGGCCTCTTGAAGTCGGATTGCAAAATTGAAAAGCTCATTAGAGAGGGGGTCCATTTTTTCAAAAGAGTGATAATGTCATGCTGATGTCATAATTTCATGAAGTTAAATTTGACGGCTGTCTAGCTGTCACAGCCGTCATCACCCCTTTCCTAGAAAAATATTTTGGCAACGAAATTTTTGCCGGAATCTTCTATACTTGTCGAAATATTCTCTCGGGGGCAGAATCTTTGACCAGAAATATTTTGAAGGCAGAATCTTCGGGATGCCGATTTTTGTCTGCCAGTTTTTTTATATTGCCACATTTTTGATATCTGGTCACCTGATTGTACCCTACAACAAATTTTTTTTTCAATTTTTTATTTTTTACAATTTTTTTGATTTTTTAAAAAAATTTCTATTTTTACAATAGTTTGTTTTTGATTTTAAAAAAAAAACAATAAATTTTTACAAAGAATTAATCAAATTTTTCTGATTTTTCCAAAAAAATAGATAACCAAAAATGATGAAATTTAAAAAAAAAAAAATTAAAAAAAAATCAACTATAAATAATCATAAATTTGAAAAAATACCCCAAATAGGCGATTTTTTTGATCTAGAGCTCCCGATGTTGGATTTCGATGAAACGAAAGGCTACCCTAGCTAGAAATGGCCTTTTGAATCCGAATTTGAGGTCAGATATTTTCTAGGACATACCAAAATTATGACTCTCCTCAGATTTGCCTCTTGACCACCTTCACATGAATGAAGATCTCCCAACAATGACTATGCAAAGAACCTCCAACTGCTCTGATACCATGTAAGAAGTTATGAAAAACAACAATAGGATGTAGAGATCAAAGATAGAACAAAAGAGAGAGAGAAATAATGAGAGAATATGATCATAGTATTCTCAATATGCATGAAGATAGTTGACAAAACATGTATGTATAAGGCTTGCTTATAAAGGCAAGCTAGGACACAATGAAGGGCCAGGAATGAGACAAGTGGCACAATCATGTGTAGGGTAGGTGGAGAGAAATAATAGATGATTCCATGAAAGGTGGATCACCCACCTAAAGTGGAATTATCATGCCATGAAAGGTGGAGATGAAAAGGTGATAACTAGATCACACCACAAAGAGTGGAATTTCTCCAACACACACTTCCCTAGGTGTCCAACTCATATCTCTCTATGCATGCACAAACCTAGATGCATGATGCAAATAACTAGGTGTCACAAGTGCAAACTACAATGATATGCATTCCCTAAGTAATCTTAGGTAAAGTTTAGTAAGTAAAATACTTATTTAGACCAACAAAACCCTTAACCCTTAAACCCTTAACTCTTAACCCTCTACCCTCTATCTCTCTCCCACTCCCTCTCTCTCTCTCCCCTCTATTCTTAGCCCTTAACCCTTTAAAAGATCTACCCTCTATCTCTCTCCCACTCCCTCTCTCTCCCCTCTATCCTTAACCCTTAACCCTTAAAACCCTTGACCCTTAAACCCTTAACCCTTGACCCTTTAAACCCTTAATCCTTAAATCCTTAACTCTTAACCATCTACCCTCTATCTCTCTCCCACTCTCCCTCTCCCTCTCCCTCTCCCTCTCTCCCACTCTCCTACTCTCTCTTTCTCCCACTCTTCCCCTCTCCCACTCTCCCACTCTCTCCCACTCTCCCTTTTTCCCACTCTCCCCCTTTCTCCCTCCCTCTCTATCTCCATCTCTCTCTATATCTTTGTCCCTCCCTCTCTCTCTTCATATCTCTCCCTCTCTCCCTCTAACTCTTAACCATCTACCCTCTATCTCTTTCCCACTCTCCCTCTCTCTCTCCCACTTTCTCCCTCTCTCTTTCTCCCCCTCTCCCCCTCTCTCCCTCTCCCATTCTCTCCTAGTCATTCTTTCACTGACTCTCCCCCTCTCGCCCTTCCTCTCTATCTCTATCTCTCCCACTCTCTCTCTCTCCCCCTCTCTTCCAATCTCTCTTTCTCCCTCTCTCCCACTCTCTCTTTCTCCCATTCTCTTTCTCTCAACCATACACCCTCTACCCTTAACCCTAACCCCTTAAACCCTAAAACCCTCAACCCTACCTCCCTCTCCTCTCCCTCTACCTCTCTCTCTCTCTCACACACACACACACTCACCTCTATCTCCTCTACTATAAGGGTACATGGAAGAGTTATAGAATTAGGATAGAGGGTATAAACAAAGAGGGAGAAAAGAAATCTATTAAAAAAACCATATTTCAAATAACATGAGCATGTTTTAAAGAAGTAGATATATGACTGTTTTAGCAAGAAATAACATGCTCGCGTTATAATGTGAGCATGTTTTGTCTTCCACTAAAAGCAGTAAAAAACTCAATATACCTGTGATCTCAAGGCCCACATTTTGCATATTCTCCTGGTTTTGTGCGTGCTTCGACAAAAAGTAGCTTTTTGATGATGTTGTGAAGTGTGCAAGCATGTTTTTCACATTCCACCACCTTTTCCATGATCTTTCTACCACCTTTGCATGAAATAGCATATTTTTCATGTTGAAATACATATAATATCAATTCAAGTTTGAATTCCATTGAAAACTGATATACAATTGAAGTTTGGAGGGGAACAAGGTTTTCAAAAAGTGAAATTGTTGAGAAGTTTGAAGAAAGAAGAAGCTAAGGCTGCATAATTGGGTTGAACTCCTCCATTTGAAAGACTGGTTTTTTAGGTATGTGAAGTCTTTACACATTTTATTTCATTCTATTATGGCTTGCTTTCATTTTTTTCATTTTGCATATTCCATGTTGATCATTGTTTGTTTTTCATTATAACCTTAGGTTGTCAATGCACATTTTGAATTTCACAATTATATACACTTGCCAATCACATTTTTAAACCTGATGTAGAGCATCTAGTAGGATCCACAAATCATCAAGGGTACTTCTGACCCTAACTTAAATTGAAGAAGATCAACCAACAAACTCAGTCATCTTTTCATCAAAATCCTTCAATTTCACTTGATTTCATATTTCCACAAAACATTAGAACTTGGCTTCAACTCTTTGTTAGACTAAAAAATAGATTAACCATCATAAAATTGATTAGAAACTCAGAACCATTCAATTCGTTCATGATTCACTAATTCAAGAACTCAATGCTCCAACTTACATGGAAAAATAACAACAAATCATGGAAGGTAACTACCAACCTTTATCTAGACATCCAAGACACTATAATCAACATGTTATTGATTGAAATAACCAAATACACATTCACAAACCACTGATCCATCAGGCTCTTTAATTCTTGCAGTCATAACATCATTTTGCACAAGGAGTGAACTTCTATATTTCTTGAGAGGACAATAACAAAACAATGGATTCTTGTTTTCCCCTGCACAAAACAACATGCACACACCTTACATAGCCCAAAACTAACCTACTCCACTGAACTACAAATCCTAGATTGTGGAATAGTCAGAATGAACCTTCTTAGACTCTCAAAACCCCCTAGTGCACCAAAACCACATCTCTTTGAGGCATTTTGTTATTTAAAAATTGACTTACCTTGTGTATTGATGCAATCAAGGGAGGTCTTGTAACACAACTCAACACAAAATCAACCAACAACAACAATTCACAATTAACAATTCATACAATCCACAATAGGCTTCTTTGTTACAACTTCATCAAAACTGGATTTATACACCAACTAGGCCTCTTTTACAAATGACCTTATCTTCAATCCTTTTCCAAAACACCAAACTTAATAGGGCATCAGTCTATCTGGTATGAAACCAAGGATTCCACCATTTGTTTTCATAAAATCCCTCACTAAAGTGACAAATCACAAAGATGATGCAGAGAGGGATGGAGACCTACTCCAAATGATAAATAAATGATCTCAAATCAACATCCAAAATCGATTCCAAATATATCACCAAAATTTACCCTTTGAGCATGCTTCCCCTAGCAGTATTCCAAACCCAGTTCTAGGCACTTTTCTCAAGAACTTCCCAAAACACTTGGAAAATAAATTATTGATTAAGATACCCTTTTCAAGGCCACACAACATACATCAGAACTAGAGGTGACTTCTTCGGACTATGTTTGACTTCCAATAAGCCTACCTAGAAAAAGGGTTCCCAATTAGCCCAAATTTGCGAAGGAAGTACCTTTTAAAGGTGAGGTTTCCACTGAAACACCAAGAAAATTCAATTTTCATGATACCAAACCATCAATTTCTTGATTAATTTTCCCACATAAGGTTATTACCCTACTGTCCCAAGAAACCCTCAAAAACACAAGCAAAAACAAGGGTTTTCAAGGATTTCACAACTCCAAGCCTCTCCCAATCCTCCCAAGGGTCCAAACACCTTCCAATATCTCTGCACAAACTTATCAAACACTCACAATGCCATTACACTCATTGGTTTTCAAAATCACCATCATGGTTATTCACTTTCACATAGAAATGTGCTCTACCCAGTCTAGTGCATCACTCCACTGACCAAACCCATGCTATTCTAGACTCCCAAATAAATTTTACATCTACCTTATTATGTTACAAACCAATCCACTAAGTTACAAATCCATTACAGTGGGTGGATTGGTGAAAATCAATACATTATAGCCTGAAACCCTTACACTGTGAAAACAGGACAAACTTGGAGAAACGACTGAAACTCTCTTCTAAAATGGAATTAAGACAAAAAACCTGATTCAAGTGAAGATAAAGTCATGCATCAGTTATCTCCCAAACCTTCAAGGCATCACACACGTGTACATGTCCATACACAAAGAAAGAACACATGAAAACACAGGAAAATCACAAAAATTAGAGAATTCCTTTATTTTATTTTATTCAAATATTGAAGAGTAGCCTCCATTCAAGAATTTACATGATATTTGTCTTTTTTCCCTTCAAACTCAACTCTCCCAACATATCTAACTACTTTTTTAACTTCTTAACTAACTTATCTCTTGACAACTTTGCCAAAAAATGCAATTTTTTGCAAATGTCAAGTCAAATCTCCCCCCTAAACATTTAGAATGACTCAAAAGAACTGAATACATATTAAGAGTGGTCTCATAGACCTTATTTAACATATATCAAGATCTTAGACTCAAAAAAAATAAGAACCTTGCTTTTACCAATCCTGACATGGACTAACAATGTGTTGCATTTTTCCTAATTTGACATATTTTGCAACTTCCTTTTTGCATATTAACCAAAAGACATCTCAAATCATCCTACTGGTCCTTCAAGGCTCATTTTACCTTTACCCCAAGGTGTAGGTGTCCTTGCACCAAAAACCCTCCTTTTTACCAAAGAAACTAGTGGTTTATTGAAAAAACCTCATCCAACCCTCACACAATCTTATGAATACTTCAAATAGGTCTAAAATGGCCTGCAAAAACTTAATTCAACAAGAAACCATGCTACCCCAAAGAAAAACACACTTTAGCATATCAAAACCACTCGAAATCTCATGGAAAACTCAAAATTTCACTATAGGGATTCATGCCCAACACCCTTATAGACCTCCCCTACACACAAACAACATTCCCTCACCTATTTATTGATGATGCAGACCCATTCCACCAATTATAGTAATCATAGTGAGTGGAATGGGCCAATTTACATAATTGAGACCTTGAAAACCCTTTAATCAAGGCACATAGACTTGCAGCAAGAGATTCAATCCAAACTACCAATAGAATTGGAGTTAAAGTTTCAAATCAAATGAAAAACACTATTAACACATGCCCCAAAGTGATTCAAGAATATTTATATTCAAAACCTCTATGTACGATCTGAACTGAGGCTGCAAAAGACAAAGAAATACAAAAAAACTGAAAAACTATGGTTTTTTAATTCAATATTCCTTCAAATCTTCTAAATCAGTCTTTGCATCGATGTTCTCCTAAAGCCCAGACAAAAACTTCTTGAATTGACAATTTTCATTCAATGGTGCTCCTGCACCATGTATGCTTCCACATTTTGTATACATATATATATGACATAATTCAACATTTTGTATGCTTGTCCATGCTTCCATTTTGAGCCTATCTTGAAATCATGGCATGTCACATTACTACATTTCTTTAAGGAATTCTAGATTGAAAAATATCATGTGACCTAAATTGTCTATGCTAGGTTAACTCTTGTACAGGATTATTGTAAGTATTCTTTATGAAGCCTTGAATGACATATATTTGATTAACTTAAATGGATACATTTTTAGGAACTAATATTCGTCTCATTACCATGCTACAGATAAAATTATCCACCATGCTGAAGAAATGAATAAAGAGGAAACTAACAGATGAAGAGAACGAAACCTTCAAAGAAAAGGAGAGAGTTCGGGTGGTGGCATATCATGAAAAGAAGAAATTGGAAACGATTGATGAAAACAAGCCAATTGAAGAGGAACCTCAACCGTCCAAAAGAGAAAATGGATTGGCAACACAAAAGGCACAAATGTGAAAGAATTGTGGTAAGATAGATTCAGAAACCGTAGTTGGAGACACACCCTCTACGATAAGTGAATATGAAGGGACACCATTAAGCACAAGCGAATATGGAGGGACACTAACTACCGCAAGTGAATATGGAGGGACACCATCTACCACAAGTGAATATTGTTGGGCATGATCCAACACATCTCAAGTTGAGGGTACATCATCACTTAGATTTGATGAAGAAGGTACTTCATCATCCCCACGTGAACCTCAAGGTATGTCTTCTTCTCCACCCTCGATCGAAGGTACACAATCTATCCCACCTCGACTAAATATTGATGAAATTCCTAATGTTGAGATGTATGTACCTAGGAGAACATCACCTAGAATTTTGCATAGAAAGCCAAATTATTTGATTAATATTGATGATGAGATTTTGCAGCACATAGAAGGTAAGATTTCAACATACACTTGTAGAAGATATGCTGATAAGATTTGGAAATTCTTCTTCGAAAGGCTAAATCAGACCGCAAGATGTCAACTATTTGTTGAAATGATGCAGGGTGTAAAGTATAGGAACATCATGAAGACTCTTGGGTTGAGAACATCGAATGCATCAAGTGAAGACACCATTGTGAAGAATCTAATGGATGCTTATGAGAGTGTGGGTATGACCTCACACTTAAAGATAGTAATGTCACCCGACATTTCATTACATTGACTTTGGTAAGATGTCAAACAAAGAAAGCATGTCTCATTAGAAAGATGAGTGAAAAAATGGGAATTAGTAGTAAAACATTATCAAGAGCCATTCAAAGGCAACAAATAATTGAGGGCATTGATTCAGATGAATTATGGGCATTCTCGGGGAGACTGCCATGAAAAGATAAAGAAGTTGTCAAAGCCTTGAGAACACTAATTGAAGAGTATTGGAAGAATAACACAAGGCCATCTCTGAATCAAAGGGATGTGGTAAGAAGGAGAATTGGTTGTCAAAACCATGAGCCACATTCAAAGTATTTTTTGGATATGACTCAAACCTAGTTTTTTCATAAATTTGAAAATGATTATCCTCAAATTAGTATTTCTCAAAGATTTTTTGAAATGCTTAAAACTTTTTATGTGAAGATAAATCACACATGCATGACTTGTTTTTGTAGACTACATATTGAATTCTCTAATCATTATGATGTTTATCATTCTATATGTTTAGATTTGCATACTAACAATTTTTTGCAGTATTGTGGCATAGAAGCCCCACCAAAATCTTCAAGAGAGTTCTTATCAAAAAAATTATATGAAATAGAGGATGGAAAAATATTCTATAGGACAACATGCTTGGATGGTTCATGTGAGCATTGTGGTGGCTTCTAGCATATGCTAGTATGTCAACATATGGAAATCACTCATGAGGTGGGATATAAATGAGTAGAGTTCAAGAAGTATAAAACAATGGTTTATGCTACAAAAGATGGGTTTCAAGAAAAAAGGTGTGATTTGGTTATTGAGAAGATTCTAGTTTACCAGTTTATGTCCATGTTTTGTGATAATATACTATCTGAGTATGCAATGCATACCCATAGAGACCGATGGTTGGACACACAATTCATGCTATGCAAGCACACCTTTCTAGTTGGCAACATAGTATCAGTGGTTGACTTTGCGGATAACTAAACTCTACAACCATAATATGAGGTGCAATCATAGTATTACAACTCAACATAGGTTTTGATATTTGTGCACATAACATTCATTCATGCATCTGATAGTACAAAGGACCAAAGGAAGGTATTGAGGGAGTACCAATTTTGCATTAGTGATGACCGTACACATTCTTTGGAGAGTTCATGCAAGGTTGCTTCCAGATGTTCTACAATGGTTTGGCTCAGAGGGGCCTAGCATATAGTCGGCATATTGGATAACTGTGCAAGACATTTCAAGAACTCGCACATGTTCTACTAGTTATGCAGGATGCATGTCAATACAGGTTTTCAATATATGTGGAACTTTTGTGAGGCTAGGCATGGAAAGGGGGAGTATGATGGTGGAGGAGAATGCATGAAAAGAGCATTAGCATGAGAAGAGTTAAAGTAGAAAGATAGTGCAAAGTTGACAGATGCAAGATCAATTGTCAAGTGGTTTAATGCTTCGATGGGTCTAGGTATTGAAGGCACATCTTCAGTTCGTAGATTTTTTTGGTTGATGGATGATACTAACATTGCACCATATGAGGACTATTGTACACTAATAGGATCGAGTGAGCTAAACTCTTTCCTAAGCTCAAATGTAGGTTCATGGAGGATCGATACACAAAAGATGTCATGCTTTTGTTCTTCCTTTACAATGCAAGCCTGGAATGATTGTGAGTCAGGGGAGTGGGTTGAAAAATGGTTGAAAAGTTATCTTAGCCCACTTCACACATATTACCCTCTGATGGCATTGGAACAAACACTGATGGAATCATCAGTCGACTTTGACCACGTATCAGATCTAGTTCAACCAGGTGATACATCTACTTGCTTAGTTGTTGAAATTCCATATCGTTATCTTACTTTGTAGTGTATTTGTAATGTTGACTAATTTCAAGAGATTTGTTGCACATATCAATGCAGGGCATGTTTATGCAGTTATTGTAGATGAAGACAATCAAGAGGGAACAAACTATTACTTGTGCCATTGTGTTGAGGCCAAAAATAAATTGGAGGCCCCAGTTATAGATAGAGAAAAATCAAATACCCTATAGGCTCAATTGTGGTTACTAGAACGTGGCTTAGAAGGTACCCATATTCGAGTGCTAAACATTGGTTGTTTCAAGACTTTGACACACATCGTAATATTCTTCATTACTCGAACCTTGTCATGGAATCTAATGTTTTTTGACCAAATATGGGGGTATACCTTTGAATAAGACCTTGTGGAAGGTTTGTGAGTCTAAACATGAGGTAATACTTGACACAATAAATAGTAGAGTAGACCTGGATGGTTCATTGAATTATTTTGTAAGTATATACACATTGGTTCTTATTAGTTTATACTTGTATGCAATTTAATTTTTTTGATTCCAATGCTATCATCTTCTTTTAATTTTCCTATTTGTGAGTGACGTACTAGATAGTGATTGGTGTCCCCTTGCAAAAAATGCAAATATATGAGTCATCCAAGAGAATGTCAGCCAGAAAAGTAATGCAACATCCTTATTTTGATGATCTTGACAAATCTCAATCATGATTTTAAGCCATTAGAAAAGTGTGTGCAAAGCTTGGTGAGGGAATTTTAATTTATTCATTTATACTTGTATGCACATTAATTTGTTTGATGCCAATGCTATCATCCTCTTTTACTTTTCCTATTTGTAAGTAACCTACTAAATAGTGATTGGTGTCCCCTTACAGAAAATGAAGATATATGAGCCATCCAAGAGAATGTCAGCTAGAAAAGCAATGCAGCATCCTTATTTTGATGATCTTGACAAACATCAATCATGATTTTAAGCCATTAGAAAAGTGTGTGCAAATCTTGGTGAGGGAATTTCAAGTTATTCATTTGAAGTTAACCTTATCATGAGGAGCTATGATGTAGACATTATAAGAGCATCTCAAAATTCAACTTACTCTATTCATGAGAGGTGTTGTGTGCAATAGGTATGTTGGAATTCCTAGTGAAGATGTATGACCAAGAGTGACTAAGTTGTGATACCCACATGCCTATCTATAAGTGCCTTCCATATATTTTCATTTCATTTCCATTTTGGATGCTCTTTTTTTTTTCTCTTTTACTTTGCATATTTGTAAGTAAACTACTAAAAATTGATTGGTCTCTCGTTGCAAAAAATGCTAATTTATGAGCCATCAAAGAGAATATCAGCCAAAAGAGAAATGCAATATCCTTATTTTGTTGATCTTGACAAATATTAATTCTTATTTGAAGCCATTATAAAACAACATGTGAAGCTTAGTGAGGGAATCTCAAGTTACTCAATTGAAGTTAACCTCATAATGAGCACCTATGATGTAGACATTTAAAGAGAATCTTGAATGTATGATTGACATTGTAAAAGATCCGTGAGAATGAAGTACCTACGACATTGTAATGAGATTTACTTGTAATGAGATTTACTCAAATACTGTAATTTTGGAGTTCATGTTTGGTGCAGTAGCACCTTGTTCTCTAAATGCATTCAATAGAAAAATTTGCAAAATTTGAATTTTGAAATGTAAACAATGTGAAAAAGGTCATGTGAAGGTCATATGTAATGTATTAAAAGTCTCAAAGAGGTCATTAGGTGATTAGAGAAGTGAACTAAAGCATGTAAGGTCTAGAAAAACAAAGATCTTTTGTATTCTTGAATATTTACAATCAATAAAGGCCCTATTTTAGTGATTTTATGAGTTTTTCAAGTTGTTCAATAACTTGTACGAATTGTATAGTAGTTTAAGGCTTTGAATATTGTTTTTTAAGGTAGAATAGTGAAGTAAATTTCATTTGAATCTATTTAGGAGGGTATCCATTGAGTTTATCATTAGTTTGAACTGATTTTTCTCAACTCATTTTGTAAACCCTCAAGATTGGGATTTTGAGAGTCTAGATAACCAATAATGACTAATCCACTGAATTTGATAGTTTAGATCAGTGGAGTAAGTTAGTCTTAGGATGTTTTAGGTGTGTGTGTGTTTATTTGTGCAGGGGAATTCAAGAAACAAAGATGGAGTTGTTGCTAGAGGGTTTTATGATGATTTGCCAAGTGAAAAGTGTGGCTCCAAGTGGTGTTTTGAGGAAAAATCCTCAAATTATTTCACAAACAAATGAATGATCCAGATAGCTATTATTGATTTACAACACATACTTCAAAATTATTAGTGGTTGTCTTGGAACATGTGCATAAAAAATGACCTTCTTCGCTGTCCTCATTAAGTTAACTAGGCCTAAATTACAAAGGAACATACCTTTAAACATTCAAAAACCCCCTAAAATTGTTGGGGTAGAAATTATCATGTATCTAAACCCTTGGATCCGTATTTTTTCTTAGGAGAAACTCACTCCACCATGCCAAACCACAAAACCCTTATTTTATGCTAGTATGAGGAGGGTTTATTGAAAGGAATGGTTCCACACCTTACCAAAACATGCCACCACATCAGAAATTCTTAAAATAGCTTGCAAAAACTCAAAATACAATCACCCAACCTCTACATGCAATATTTTATCAAACCCTAGAGCGAAACCTCGTGTTTCATGCGCTTTTTCATCAAAATCTATAGGGTCAGCAACACAAACCCCATAAAAATTGTTCCCTTTCACTTAGAAACTTCTCATCTGATCCTACAGGATCGAGTTGGGCCCCTTTAAAAAAACCTCTCTTAGTTTTGGCTATCTCAGAGTGGTTTTCCCGTGGTGAAGAATTTTCACTTGATGGAAAAAGCATCAAATGCAAGCAGTGCAAAGTTGCAAAGTGGTGCAAATTTTGTTCTGCAACTCATGTGATCAAGTGGAATGTTCCAAAATGTTTGAATAGGTATGTTTACACTAGGTATGGTCCTCTTTTGCACCCAAACACATGAAATCACTTCAAGGTACATTCAACCGGATCAATCCCTTAAGAGTCCAAAGTGCTAAATGGCTGCAAACTTCAGCATGTTGTTATTCGGATATCGTAATTGTTAGAAAATTCTCATCTAATCCTACAAGATTGCATTGGGATCCTCTACAAAAACCTATCTCGGTTTTGGCTATCTCAGAGTGGTTTTCTTGTGGCAGAAGATTTTCACCTGATGGAAAAAGTGTCCAATGCAAGCAGTGCAAAGTTGTAGAGTGGTGCAACTTTCGTTCTGCAACTCGTGTGACTAAGCGGACTATTCCAACATGTCTGAATAGGTATGTATACACTAGGCATGGTCCTCTTTTGCATCCAAACATGTAGAATCGCTCTGAGGTCCGTTCAACCGGATCGATCCCTTAAGGGTCCAAAGTGCAAAATGACTACAAAATTTAGCATGCTATTACTCAGATACTGTGACACTTAGAAACTTATCATATGATCCTACAAGATCACATTGGGACCCTCTACAAAAACCTCTCTCGGTTTTGGCTATCTCGCAGTGGTTTTCTCGTGGCAATGAATTTTCACTTGATAGAAAAATCATCAAATGCAAGCAGTGCAAAGTTGCAAAGTGGTGCAACTTTCATTCTACAACTCATTTGACCAAACAAACTATTCCAATACATCTAAATAGGTATGTTTTACACTAGGAATGGTCCTCTTTCACACCTAAACATGAAAAATCGCTTTGAGGTACGTTCAACAAGATCGATCCCTTAAGAGTCCAAAGTGCTAAATGACTGCAAAATTCAGCATGTTGTTACTCAGATATTGTGATTCTTAGAAAATTTTTGTCTAATCTTACAAGATCATGTTGGGCCTCTCTATAGAAACCTCTCTCAGTTTTGGCTATGTTGGAGTGGTTTTCCCGTGGTGGCAGATTTTCACTTGATGGAAAAAGTGTCCAATGCAAGTAGTGCAAAGTTGCAAAGTGGTGCAACTTTCATTCTACAACTCTTGTGACCAAGTGGACTATTACAATGCATCCCACTAGGTATGTTTATGCTAGGCATGGTTCTCTTTCACACCCAAACACGCGGAATCGCTTCGAGCTACGTTCCACTAGATCGATCCCTTAAGGGTCCAAATTGCAAAATGGCTGCAAACTTTAGCATGTTGTTACTCAGATACCATGATGCTTAGAAACTTCTCGTCTAATCCTACATGATCACATTGGGCCCCTCTACAAAAACCTCTCTTGGTTTTGGCTATCTTAGAGTGGTTTTCCCATGATGGTGGATTTTTACTTGATGGAAAAAATGTCAAATACAAGCTGTGTAAAGTTGCAAAGTGATGCAACTTTTGTTCTACAACTCATGTGACCAAAGGAACTATTCCAATGTGTCTGAATAGGTATGTTTACACTAGTAATTGTCCTCTTTTGCACCCAAACACACAAAATCACTTTGAGCTACATTCAACTGGATTGATCCATTAAGGGTCTAAAGTGTAAAAGGGAAGCAAACTTTGATGGGCTATTACTTGGAAACCATGATGCTTACAAACTCTTTGTTTGAGCCTACAAGATTGTGTTGGGCCACTCTACAATAATATCTCTTAGTTTTTGTTATCTTTGAGTCATTTTCCCGCGGTGTCCAATTTTCACTTGATGGAAAAAGTGTCAAATGGAAGCAGTGTAAAGTTACAAAGTGGTGCAACTTTCATTTTGCAATTCATGTGACCAAACTAACTACTCCAACACATCCCGATAGGTAGGTTTATGCTAGGCATGGTCCTCTTTCGCACCCAAACACACAAAATTAATTTGAGTTGCGTTCAATAGGCTTGATCGCTTATGATGGCATGCAAAACAATGGAAAAGAGAAACATACATACGACGGTTGATAAGTCTGAGTATTCCACAAAAAAAGCGTATGATAATTGGTGTAGAGAACCTTGTTCCTCCATTTGATGAAGAAGGTCTAGTTCAATGGTTTTAGTCATTATAATGTCAAATAAGGCCATGATAGCCCATTCTGTAATCTTGCTTTTAGTTTTGAGTTAGTGTGAGGTCATTTGAGTCAATTATGTAAGTACAAATAAGAAAATAACATTGGTAAAGGCATTGGAAGAGATTACTAACTATTCAAAATTCAAATTTTAGGCCTTAAAAGCAAGGCTAGACGAGGTGAAAAGAAGAAATTGCTTGAGAATAAGTTAGAATAGGGTGAGGTTGTGGAGTTTGATGTGTTCAAATGGTCTACAAGGACAAGGGAGGTCAAAATTATATTATGGCATGATGCCCTACTTGGGAATAGAGGGGTTTTGAATGAAAAATAGAGGTTTGAGGGAGTAAAAGTGGGTAATGTCAAGGGGCAACATAATTTGGTGGTCAATTAAGTTTGTGCAGGTAGAATGAAGAGTGTTGGAAGAGGTTTTGAGGTTGTATGACATCTGGATATGGGGTTTTCAATAAACCCTCGTGAAATTTGAGAAAAGTGAGGGTTTAGAGGATAGTGGGGTTAGAGGGCCAATCATGCCCTAAAAATTGTGGATTTTGTGGATTTGTAGAATGGTAAATGTTTCCCAATGGTGTTTTGCAATTAGAAGAGTGATTGAGAGTGTGTTTCTTTGTCAAATAGACCTATTTGGGGGTCTAGGATAGTGTTGAGTCCATTTCGCATACAAGAAATAATATTGCAAAAAGTTGACATATAAATCTTTCAATGTGTTTATATGGTGATGCATCAAGAACATATTAGAATATTTTTTATGAATCATTTCATGGAATACCAATTGAAAACGTGTTTTTTTCTTTTAGATGAAGTTGTTTAGCAACAATCAATTAATATTCAAGACAAATCATGAAAGACAACAATGATCAATGCTAGGGCTAACCAATTAATAAGTATGTACGTGAATAAGTCAAGCATGTACATGTGAATAAGGGAAGCACAAGTACTCAAAAACACTTAAGCTTTGAATTATACACACGAATACATAGTATACACAAATTAATACAAAGTATATGCATGAATACAAGGTATACGCATGAAAACACGTAAGTCACAAAATATACATTGGAACACACATAAGTTACAAAGTATACATGTAAGTTGTAAAGAATACACTTGAATACATGTAACTCATATCTATTGAACCATAAATTTAGAATAAAAATATGGACACCATCGATAAAAAATATTTGTATTAACCAAATAGCCATGTAGGCATACATCAATATATGTCGATATAAGTATGAAATATATGTACAAATTAACCATATAGGCTTTACAAAAATGCCATATAGGCATACAATGCCAAATATGTCCAATACAAAATATGTACAAAACTGTCATGTTGGCATACAACAAAGGGCTCTGGAATCAAAAGGCATTGCTCTCCATGCTCTGGAAATAAATTCTTTCCCTTTGCTTTTCAATCGAATGGTGATAGGTCTATCACTCATTTATGTTGCGCTCGAGGAGTGCTCTTGCTCCTCCTCCTAGTGTTTAGCTCATGGTGAAGTTTTAACAATTACAATAAGAAGTAAAGACATGAATATATAGATATTACATTATAAAAAATGATATATTTAAAAAAAAATCACTTACTGACATCTCATGATCTCTCTCCATGAGGGAAATATTCACATGCCCATGCTCAGGCTTGCTCAAGCCTTGTATAAACCATCCAAATAAAAATTAAACTATGAATCAATAATGGTTTGATTTTTCACTAACTAACATCTATAACAACGAATGTAAATTGAAATTTAGTAATTTTTCTCATACCTCCCTGATCAGAACCATTGAGGATTGTATAGTAGATGAAACACTGATTTGCATTGCCCTCATCGCATTTAGAGGTGTTTCATCTTGCAAAATTTGAAAATAAAACAACAAATTATTCAACGTAATCAACAATGTGCATATAAACTACACAAATCTATTAAGTGCAATTCATTAGTTAAACTCTTTATGCTATTATCTTCGTTTAGGTTTGTGTAAATCCATTGGCATTGGGAGGTGTTCGCTTGAAACCTCTAATATTAGCATGTTCAACATCCAAAATCACATATTAAAATACCATTCATAAAACTATGCTATTAACATGTAATAAATTTATAATTGTTTACTAGTTACATACCCTAGTGATAGGTGTACTATATAAATAAGTAGGTGGAGGGTTGTTGTATCCAGTCTCAACAATGCGACTCTGTAATTTTATTAAAATAATAAAATATTATTAGTTAATCTTGCATTTCAAAATCGAAATTTAATAAATTAAATTCAATGAACATGCTAACTTTTCCCTGACTATCAATGCCATATGCCTCATGTAAAATGCCAACTGCCCTCTCCATCTCCATAGTTGTAGATGGATCCTACATAGTAGCCTTCTAAGTGTCAGTGCGGTCATATGAACAATTTTCCCTACAACATTGACACACATGGGTTCAAAAGCCACAGCTCGAAGACTCCCCTTGATGGTGTTATAGAATAGGGCTAGTATGATGGATGACACTCTGGATCAAAATGTTGATCACCTGCAATGTCTCTACATCGACACTCTCCTTCATGAAAGAAGGCATAACAAAATGCTCACGAGGAAACCTAGCAAGAGCTCTTCTCCCTTTCCACATAGGATTAGGCTATGCATTGGGTCTATCTTGAGCTGACCCCCCACCTCTCCCCTAGAAGTCCCTCATATCAAAATAATTTAGGATTTTGTTCAATATGAACTCACTATATAGTTTCCTAAGGAACTATTACAGGACTTCACAATTTTTGCACAGTGGTTAATCGAAGACCATGCACCACCTATCATAAAATTGGTTCCTAATCTATTGGTGGTGGAACCAATGAATAGGAAACCTATTCGCATTGAGGGTAAGATTTGATTTGAGCGTGGGTCAGTGAATAATGAGCACAAATCACATTTTATAATTTTTAAATCATATACATCATTATATGATAGTTTATTCACATAATAATCCCTAGCCACCTGCCTCCTATCTTGCCATCCAATTATTTGTTTGCTAATTGAATCTACATTTTTTAACTATCTTTCAATGAAATTTCTAGGATCATTCTTTCTGCGGTTGAACCATTTGGATCACTCAACCTACTGATTAAATCCTCAATTTTCTCTTTGTTGTTCTCAATTTCACTCATTAAATTTTATTGAGTGCTTGGAAGGGGTCGAGTGATTGGTGGAGGAGGTTGTTGTTGTGGTTGATTTTGTTCTTGAGGATTTGGTTGCTCTTCTTATTGAGGATTTTTAGGGTTTGCAGGTTGATTTGCATCTCCTAAAAATTCAAACAAATATATATCAAATAAAACCTAAAACTAACAAAAAGAAAACAATCCCTACCTCTCACACCTCCTCCTCATCGTGGTGCCATCGTTATGAAGAAATAGCAACCATTGGTGAAGATTTTTGCACAATGCCTCCTAGAATGCGAGCGAGAAAAATGAGGGTTTTGGCCATGGGCACAGTAGAAAACACAGTCGAAATGAAAATGAATGAGTTTAATTTTTTTTTATTTTTTGTAACATGTCATAATGAGAGCACGTTATAATGTGAGCACGTTATAACTTGCTCGCGTTATGACTTTTCAAAAATCTTTTTTGAAAGTGGCCACAAATTGGCTACCCATTTCCATGCACCCACCCCTATGTTCAATTAAAAAGTATAATAATTTATTTAAATATATTTAAGATTATACTTTTTAGAATGTTTACTTTGAGGGTTACAATCCTACAATATTTCATTTCCTAGTGACTTAGTTTGATGGTCCAACCTAGGATTTGAAATAAAAAAATTCCTTAGATAATTGTGACTAGAAGGAGAATGGCATCTAAAGGACCTCCATTCAATGGTACCTTCAAAAGAAGGAATTTTGGTCAACTTAAAAAATATTAAAATATTCTTACATAAATACCTTTGATATTATACTTTTAAAAGACAATAAAAAATACTTTTCTTGAAGGTGATGTTTGAATGCAGAAACTCTATTATTAGTATGAAAATATTAAAAAGATACCTTCAAATGAAGGTCTACCTTCATTTAAAGGTAGTTTCCACATGACCTTCAATTGAAGGTGCCTTTATTCAAAGAAAATCCTTAGAATAAATGTGTTTTTCAAATTTCTTTTCAATTAAAAATTGCAATGTCCCACAAGTGGGACCACTATTGTAGGTTCATTAAAAATAGGTGCAAAGTCCCAAAAATGGACAATTGTAATCATACTCTAAATATGAAAAGATGGAGTAGGAATTCTAACAAACCCCTACAACCATTCAATATTACTATAAAACCTCTAGAGAGACATTGTTACAACATCAGAATGTATTCTAAGACTTAGAGATGCACTATACTAATAAACTTCAAAATCATTATTTCAATATAATATGCATGATTTTCAACAATTTAGGCTTATTATATGTAGTGTAGAAAAATGTATCCCTTTAGATTTTCACACTTGTTTGGATCTTCCCTGCTAAAATTTGACTCATCTATGCCTTAATTGATCCTATTTTATATACACAAGCCTAATTAAGTGCATCTTCCTAAGGATAATCCTGAGATTTAACAAATGGCCAATTGATCATAATTTAATGTTTTTGGTTATGTTCTCCAAATCTAGGGATCTAGGACTCATATGCCCCTTTGGGCATATGGGTTGCACCTAGGTCTCAGGGCCTGACTTTAAATATTACATTGACCACAACACTCCTTAATTTATGTGTCATGGGTTTAAGCCTTTGGGATTCATATGCCCAACCTAGCATATGAGTCCCGCTTTAACCTAGGACCTATTTAAATCAATTTCATACTGATATTTTATTATCCTTAGATTTAAATTCTGAATGTCGACTTGTAGTGTTGTAATTTTGAGAAATTAGGCATAAAAAATTATAACTACAAGGTTATTTCACATAATTTGTCCTAGCAAGTTTTCAAGTCATCTAAGATTTTCAAGAGCATTCCTAAAAAAATTTCATGAGTTTAGAAGAGCATTCAAGTGCTGATCATCAAGAATTTTGGAACGTCATGTCAAGGTCTTCATGCATCATGTGTGTTTATGAGCTACCATGTTGATATAGAATTTGTGATCCAAGTTCAAGTATTCAAAGCCATCTCAAGTTTCATGATCAAGATCTATATTCATTGAAGCCAATTCGTACAAGTTGTAGATCTCCACTCCAAGGATTCAACAAGGTTTGGTGAGTTGTTACATTCATTTGTTCATTTATCATTCCTTCTTGTTATTTCAATTCATTTCAAAGTTTAATTACTCAAATGAGGTTTGACTGAGGAAAACCCCCATCCACAAACAAAACAACATTTTTCCCTCTCTTGTGATGTGTAGTTTGTAGATTTAGGTGAATAGGATTCATTCACCCAACTTAGTGATTTAGTCCTTGATATAGCCTTCCGACAACATTCAATAGTGTTAGATATGGGTTCAAAAGATTTAAAAGATACTCAAAAAAATCTAGAGTGAAAATCATATGCCCAACCTAGCATATTAGTCTCATGATAGTTTGATCATCATTTTGCAAATCCTGCTCAATTCTCAAAGAATCCCGGATCCTATTGTGAAAACCCTAGAGTGGGACTAAATCACCCAACCTGATGTATTAGTCTCGATTCAATTTGAGACAATAATTTGTAGGGTTTACAGAAATTGTTTTGGCCTCTCCACTCCTCTAGGTACTTTTCTATTTCATTCTGTTAGCTAACCTAATTTCATGCTTTCGAGTTTCTAGGGTTTTGTGCATAAGTTTTTGCACTTCTCCTTTGAAGCTTCATTTAATGGTGAAGCCCCATCCAATTACACAAGGCAAAATCTATCCCATTCTTTATTCAAGTCACTTGGTTGAGGCATCTAGGTTTCCTAGAACTAAAGTGTGAAATAGGTCCAAGTTCCATCCCCAAAAGGTGGAACCCTATTTCCCATGTGTTCATTTTGGTGAACCTGACCTTTGAACCCTTAACTTTGTGATTTGGAGAGAATTGTAGTCCTAGATCTAGATTGCATTAACTCTGCATTAGATTTGCATTATTTTAATTGAACTTAAGGATTATAAACATTGCACTAATGAAGGGTTCATACAGGTTGCATTTTTGCATTTTTCATCATTCGAATACATTGGAAAACTGTACTTGAAAAAAAAATTTGACCATACAACCTAGACACCTTAAAATCAACTCAACATTTGTTGAATCTATTTAAAAAACCCTAATCTAGGACTCATTCACCCACCTAGGTGATTTAGTCCATGTACAAGTCTTTTCTCTAGATTTTTGGGTATTTTGTACTCTCTATTTTTTAGTATCTAAAACTATCAAAAATCCTGTGGGACTCATACACCTAGCTGGGTGTATTAGTCCCTGATTAGGCTTGAATCTATTGGCAACATAAACGTAGACAACTAAGATGGGGGGTGAATCAATTATCACAAAATTTCAAACTTATTAACTTTATTAACCCTTATTCTAAGATCTGATTAATAACCATGAAAGCATAAATCAACAAAACATTAGAAATACACATGACACCAAGATTTTTGCATGGAAACCTTGTTAGGGGAAAAACCACGTTGGAGGTTAATCCACAAGTTTATACTCTGTTAAAAGTATAAGAATAATAAATGGGGAATGCACATGCATTTAGGCACACTGCCTAGAGCTCACTGCTCAATTATAAAAGGCTTACTGTCCAAGGGAAGACTCACTGTCTTACATAAACATTCAGATTAAATCCATCTAAATATTTTGAATTGAGAGAGTAGCATCTGCTAGTACCTTATTACAGTTCTAGTTAAGCACATGAACACTTGTTTACAATTCTTCACTCTTCTTCACATTTTTCTCTACATTCAAATGATCTGATCTTTATTCGCACATAACACTCACACACTTCACATCATAAATGTCTCAAATGAGATAAAAAATCACTCATATATATCCGCAACAAGTAATTACATTGCTTCATGTCAACTTCAACAAAATAATAAGATGAATACAAACTGTCAGACCAAAACAAAAAAGGTTATTAATGCAAATCTACCAAGGTCGGCCAAAACATAGTGGAGACCCAAAACAATATCCTTGAATATAAAACACCTTCAAATATTTTTCCTTCAAGATCCACAACAATAATCACCCTATCGGCCATGAACATGAAAAACATGAACACACAAGAGAAAATCATTGACTGCAAGCACAATGATCAATGTAGACATGTAACATAGATAGAGCATGATCTAGAAACATCCACAAACACCACAGGAGCATACACAACAACTTAGATTACCAGAATCACATTATCTTCTTCCAAGAATACCAACTACAGTAATAGAATAACTGTCAAAACATAGAAACTCATAACTTGCTTAAATATTCATGCACACCTCTCAAAAATTTAGTGGATAAACTAGATAGACTTGAAAATAAACCCTTTAATCTGCAACTTCTCACCATCAACATATTGAACTTTCCATGATATTGATCTTCACTACTTCACAAACAACCTACAACTTGTTTTATTACAATTTTCTTAATATCCTTGACATATACAATCTTAATGACATTAATAATAATAGTGTTGACATCAATGAAAACCACATATCAAAAACACAACCACAAAATCTAACAATCTCCCCCTTTGGTATTGATGGAAACACATGATTTGAAAAAAACCATCAACACAACTAACTTCAACACTTACTCCCCCTTACATCCTGAATTCTTCTCTCCTCAGATAATTTCTAGTTTTTCACATTGCTCTTCTCCCCCTTAATTCCTCAAGATTTTTTCACATTACTCTTCTCCCCCTTTGACATCAATTACAAAGATACACACAAGATCTAAACCACATATCTGAATTATCTTACTACTTTCCCTAAGTAGAAACCACCACAACATCAATCTGAATCAAGATATGAATGTGAAATGATTGGATTGATGTAATATCTTGCATCTTAGTTCTGATTAGGAGGGGTAATCACCCCTAACTTCCCTCTGAGATACTCAAAAGTATCCTTAGGCAATGGATTACTAAAGATGTCTGCAATCTATTCCTTAGTAGGAACATACTCTAGTCTAAATTCCTTATCACTCACCTTGTCTCTCAAAAAGTGGTACTTGATAGATACATGCTTGGTCTTTGAATGTGGCACCAAATTCTTAGAAATGTTAATTGCACTTGAATTATCATAGAATATAGCAATAGGTTCATCATACAAAACTTTGATATCTTTCAACATCTCCTTCATCCATAATACTTGAGTAAAATTGTTAGCAACACCAATGTATTAGGCCTCTGTAGTAGACAAAGAAATGACATTCTTCTTTTTACTTAACCATGAAATCAACTTCTTTCCCAAGAAAAATACACCACCACTGGTACTTTTCCTATCATTCACATCTCCTGCACAATCAACATCAGTAAAAGCACTTAAAGTAAGATCATCATCTTTAGGATATCACAGGCCAAAATCAACTATTCCCTTCAGGTATCTGAAAATCATTTTTATAGTAGTCACATTAGATTCCTTAGGATTGACTTGAAATCTTGCAACAACACATACAACATTCATGATATCAGGTCTATTTTGAGTCAAATAAAGCAATCCACCAATCATTGATTTGTATCTAGTCTAATTTTCCTTCGGAGAATCATCATCTATTGTCAACTTACATTCGGTCACCATGGGTATACCGAGTAGATTTGAATCTTCCATACCAAACTTCTTTAGCAATTCTTTCACATACTTGGACTAAGATATAAAGATCCCTTTATCTAACCGAGTAATTTTCAATCCCAAAAAGAATTTCATCTCTCCAATCATTAACATCTCAAACCCATGCTACATCTCATTAGAAAACTTCATGCACAAACCATCATCTCCTCCAAAAATGATATAATAAAAAAATACTTCCACAATCAAATCTTTATCATCATCAATCTTAAAATATAGATTACTATCAACAGTACCTTTGTTAAATCCAAGCTTCAACAAATACTTGTCCAATCTGGCATACCAAGCTCTAGGGGCTTGCTTGAGTCCATACAATGCTTTCTTCAATCGACACACCATATCTCCTTGATCAGTCAATTGAAATCCATCAAGTTTCTCAATGTACACTTATTCTTCCAATTCACCATTTACAAATGCTAACTTGACATCCATCTGATAAACCTATCGGGAAATGTGCCTCAATTTACTAGCTCAGACCTCTGTGAAAGTCTTGATGAATTTATGCCCTTATCGCTTTACCGCAAAGTTCTCATTTGGTCGGCTTGACCCCTTGTTTGCTGAGACTTAGTTTGATCGGCGAGACTTCGAGGGTTGTCACAATGATGGGTCAACAAGCATGGAGTTGGTGAATTTTTTTTTTCCTTTCCTTCATTGATGGAGTAGTCATTCATCAATGGGAGGCAATTCTAAGTTCCATCGATGTGCCAAAGAATTGAATCAATGGCTATGATCGGCTTCATCCAATGGTGCTAGCTGCGTTCTGTGGCATTCTAAAGCAAGTACAATTGAAAGTATTTTTTTTGAACATAATTTCCTATGCATTGGATATGTTGTGGCTTTTTAAAGCGGTGAGCGTAGCAAAGAGGAGGTGGGCCCCGAGTTGCTTTGTGCAATGAATTGTCTTGCCGTGGACACTTGTTAGCGCCTCGGGAGTTCCTTGGGGAATATAGCAGATACTGCTAGAGATTCCTTGAAGGCACTCCAATGGATTCCTTGTAAGCCAAGCGGAGTGCACGAAAAATGGACACGTGGCAGGCTCAGAATCTCATTCTAGGTAGGCTCAAGGTAATTTCGGAGATTCCCTCATAGATGCCCTGGAACCTGCTGATCGGAAGACACGTGGCCTACGGAACCTGTTAGAGTTGGCAGTCGGCGTTTTGGTGATAGCAGATTATTGTCGGCTTGGAATGTGTTGAAATGGCTAGCGATAACGAAGGGACATTGGTCAAGCAGCATAGTGAATAGCAGTACGAAATGTGGTGAATTTTCATTGGTTGTTTTTGCACCATTGTTGCAAAACACAATTTATTGCCAGAAGCTAGATCAGTGAAAAGTGATATATTATGCAATTAATATTAAATTGGTTTTGGCAGTTAGCAGAGCCTGAAATTGGTAATTTCTCTACAACAAAATTTATTACGGGTGTGGCTCGATGCAGGATTGCAGGTGTATCTGATCTAAGATCAATTTGGCGTGTTGGTGAAGAATAAAAATTAATGTGCCCTAATTGGTAGTTGGAGAGAGACTTGTTATAGTCGGTTCAGACTAGAAGGAAAAAAGAGAGGGAGTTTTCAGAAGAATACTGAGAAAAAGGGTTGAATGACTTTTGTATTCACTATATGCCAAAATAATATTGTAACAGTGAGTGCATGAAAACTCAAGTGTTGTGAGCTAACTATCAAAGAGTGAGGACTGTAACTTTGTATGTAATATTTTGCTTACTCTAATACAAAGTGTCTTTCTTTTGGTATGGTGGGTTTTTTACCATAAGGGTTTTCCCATGTAAATCGGGTGTTATGTATGTAATCATTTATTTATGTTACTCTTGTTATCCTGTATGTGTTCATCTTAAGTGTTTTAAAGTTTTAAAATTGGTCTTTACACTTCTTCTCTGTGGTTTTAGCATTAGGAAAGCATTTCCAAACCTTTGCTTTTCCTCTCAAAGTGGTATCGGAGCATAGCCAGTTGTGTTATCCTTGTTGGTAAGGCTATTTTTTTGTGCTAATACTATTTCAGTGGGAGTCTTGCAAAGTTAGCACCTAGTTCTATTTGAGATGGCGAGTACATTAGGAAGAGTTGATATTGAGAAATTCAATGGCAAAAAATTTGAGTTGTGAAAACTCAAAGTGGAAGACCTGTTAGTGGAAAGAGACCTATGGATAGCAGTGTCTGGAACTATGTCACAAAGTATGAAACAAGAAGATTGGGATCTTATAGATAGAAAAGCAAGAGGACTAACAAGACTTAGTCTAGCCGATTCTGTACTCTTGAATGTACATGAGGAGAAGTCTACAGCTTTGTTATGGAAGAATATTGGTGATATTTATCAGGGAAAGTCTCTGGTAAATAAGTTATTCTTGAGGAAGAAGTTGTACTCCTTGAAGATGGAAGAAATTCCATCTATTGCAAACCATCTAAACTCCTTTAATATGAGTGTTGCTCAATTGGAATCTTTGGGTGTAAAGAAAGAGGAGGAGGACCATTGCATGCTTATGTTATGATCATTACTTGACACTTGGGATCATCTGGTGATGGCTATTGGAAGTATGACTACTACTTTCAAGATGGAAGATGTGGTTGCTTCACTACTGTCTAAAGAGATACAGAGGAAGTCTTATAAGATGGCCAAAGAGGCCCTTGCTATTCGAGGTAGATCAAAGGAGAAAGGCAAGAAGAAGGATAAGAAGTCTAAATCTAAATCTGTAGGGAGATCAAAGTCTCCTGGTAAAAATTCCAAGGTGAAATTTTGGAATTGTGGGCAGCCTGGTAATATCCGAAAGGATTGTAAGGAGAAGAATAAAAAGAAGAGTAACTCTTCAGACTATGACTCTTCTTAGAGTGATATAGATGCCTTCATTGCAGCCTTGGAAACTCAAGTATTTGATGATGTCTGGCTGGTTGAATCAGGTGCATCTTTTCACATGACATCTCATAGAGAGTGTTTCACTAAGTACGATAAATACGATGGTGGAAAGGTGTACCTAGAAAGTAACTCAACACTAGAGATTGTTGGTTGAGGAAGAGTCAAAATACAATTCCTTGAAGGAAGAATCAAAGGGATTGGTGATGTACTACACATACCAGGTTTGGCTCGTAACTTACTTTTTGTTAGTAAGCTGAATGATGCTGGTGTGGAAGTTTCCTTCTCAAGTAAAGGATGTAAGTTGGCTAGAGGTGCTATGGTGTTGGCTAAGGGCATATGTATTGGGACTTTGTACAAGATGGATGCACGTCTTGTTCAATGTAACAACATCTCTGTGAAGTCAAGCAAAGTTGCTCCTATTGAGAAGGATGATCAAGCCCTTCTGGATGCAAATGCGATGGAGGTGAAACTCCAAGTAGAGAAGACCATGTTGTGGCATCATAGACTCGGTCAGATAGGTGAGAAAGGTTTAAAAACCTTGAAAAATAAAAATCTTGTTGAAGGGCTTGTAGATTGTAATCTTGAGTTCGATTTCTATGAACACTGCATTTATGGAAAGAAACAACATGTTTCTTTCTCCTCGAGTTCTCATAAATCTTATGGTGTATTGGAATATGTTCATTCTGATGTGTTTGGTCCAGTGAATGTTCATTCGTTATCAAAATCTAGATATTACGTTTCTTTTATTGATGAATTTTCAAGAAGGGAATTTATATACTTTCTTAAGAGTAAATCAGAAGTGTTCAATCAGTTTAAAGAGTTTAAAAACTTGGTAGAGAATAAGACTGGAAGGAAAATTAAATGCTCGAGGATGGATAATGGTCATGAGTTTTGTTTTGCAGATTTTGATACATACTGTAAATACCATGGGATTAAAAGGCATAAAACTAAACCTTATACTCCACAACAAAATGGAGTTGGTAAAAGGTTGAACAAGATGTTGATGGAAAAGGCAAGGAGTATGTTGAGCAGTGTTGGTCTAGATTAGAAGTTCTGGGCTGAGGCCATGGCTACAACATGTTACCTGGTAAATCATTCTCCTTGCTCTACTCTTGTTGATAAGATGCCTTTGGAAGCATGGTCTAGTAAGAAGCCCTCTTTGAGACATGTTCGTGTCTTTAGCTATGAGGCATATGCTTATGTGCCAAATGAGAAAAGATCTAAGCTAGAGAACAAGGCTATTAAATGTATCTTCATTGGATATGGTGTTGGTGTGAAGGGATACAAGCTTTGGAACCCTGATACTGAGAAGGTTTTGTATAGTAGAAGTTTAATATTTCATGAGCTAAAACCTTTAGCAACTGATCCATAGCTAGAGACAAATCAAAGAGAAAAGAAGAATGATGTAGTTGACATTCCCCAAACTCTAGAAAAGGGAGAACTATATGGTGTACCTAAAACTGAGGAGAGCTCTAGTAGCTCTGAGAGTTATGAAGATGAAGAACCACAACCTCATCCTTTGAGAAGATCTACACGTGAAAAACAACAACCTGATAGGTATGGTTTCTCTATGTTAGATTCAAACTGTGCCTATGCTTTAATTACTATCACTGAGGAGCCTAGGATGGTTAAAGAGGCAATTAATATGCCTAAATCAAATTCCTGGTTGGAAGCCATGAATGAAGAAATGGAATCATTGAAAAAGAATGAAACCTAGGATTTGGTACCTTTGTCTGAAGGGTGAAAGCCTATTGGCTGTAAGTGGGTATTTAAGAAGAATACTGGTCTTGAGGGAAGTGCTGAGAAGAGTAAAGCGAGGTTAGTTGCAAAGGGGTATTCCTAGGTAGAGGGAATTGATTATGGAGAAATTTTTTCCCCCTGTAGCTAAGCTGACATCTATCATATTTCTGTTGTCACTTGCAGCCGTGTATGACTTAAAGATCGATCAAATGGATGTGAAAACAACATTTCTCCATGGAGAGTTTGAAGAATAAATTTACATGTCCTAGCCTGAGCACTTCATTGAAAGAGGTAAAGAAAGTCTGGTCTGTAAATTAAAGAAATCTCTATATGGTTTGAAGCAGTCTCCTAGAATGCGGTATCAAAATTTTGACACTTTTGTGTTGTCTATGGGATTTGTGAGATCAAAATCTGATCATTGTGTTTATTATAAATCTGAAAATGATCATATGCTTATTATTACCTTGTACGTGGATGATATGTTGTTCATTGGAAATAGTAAGTCTATGATTTCTGATCTCAAATCTTAGTTGTCTGTAAAGTTCCAAATGAAAGATCTTGGTGTAGCAAGCTATATTCTAGGGATGGAGCTAGCCAGGGACAAAAAGGGAAGAAAGCTTTGGGTCAGCTAGAGTGAGTACATCAACACTGTCTTGGAGAGGTTTGATATGAGCAATTGCAAGAAGCTAGTTGTTCCAGTCTTGTAGGGAATGAAGCTATCTATCTAAGATTATCCAAAATATGCTACTGAGATGAAGGAAATGACCAGGGTTCCTTATGCAAGTTTTGTTGATAATCAAATGTATGTAATGGTCTATACAAGACTAGACATTGCCCAAGCAGTGGGAGTTCTCAACCAGTTTATGGAAAATCAGGAAGATCACATTGGGATGCTGTGAAGAGAGTGTTCAAATATTTGAAGGGGACTTTGGAATATGCTTTGTGTTACCATGGAAGTTCGGTTGCATCACAAAGAACACTCAACATCTGTGAATGTGTAGATTCTGATTGGATAGGGGACGTTGACAATAGAAGATCCACCAGTGGATATACTTTCATGTTAAATGGTGGTGCAATTAGTTGGATGAGCAAGCAACAGGTTGTAGTGGCTTTGTCCACAACAAAGGCAGAATACATGGTAGTGACTCACGCCTGCAAAGAAGTTGTTTGGATCAGTCAAAGTGCCATTTTTTTGGTGAAGAATCCAATTTTACATGCCAGGATGAAACATATTGATGTGCAGTATCACTTCGTGAGAGATATGGTAGAGGATGGAAAGGTTTCTTTAGATAAGGTGGATACACTAAAGAATGTTGTTGATGCATTGACAAAGCCAATAAGCACAAACAAGTTCAAATGGTGTGCAAGTTTGATGGGCCTTGGAGCCTATGACCATAAAATAAATTCAAAGTCTGGAGGAAGCCAGTAATTATTCATCAAGTGGGAGCTTGTTGGGAAATGTGCCTCAATTTATTAGCTTGGACCTCTATGAAAGGCTTGACAAATTTATGCCCTTATCAATTTATCATGGAGTTCTCATTTGGTCAGCTTGACCCCTTGTTCACCGAGACTTAGTCTGATTGGTGAGACTCCAAAGGTTTTCATAGTGATGGGCCAATGAGTGTGGAGTTGGTGAATTTTTTTTTTCCTTACCTTTGTCAGTGAAGTGGTCATTCATCGGTGGGAGGTAGTGCTAAGTTCCATCGATTTTCCAAAGACTTGAATCAATGGTTGTGATCGGCTTTATCTGACGGTGTTGGCTGCGTTTCGTGGGATCCTAATGTAGGTACAGCTAAAAGTCTTTTCTCCAGGCAGAATTTCCTATGCGTTGGACACATTGCAGTATCCTAAAGCGGTGAGCACAACGAAGAGGAGATGGGCCCTGAGTTGCTTTGGTCAACAAGTTGTCCGGCCATGGACACTTTTCAGTGCCTCATGAGTTCCTTGGGGAATATAGTGGATGCCACTAGAGATTCCCTGAAGGCACTCCATTGGCTTCCATGTAAGCCAAGTAGAGTGTGCGAACGGTGAACATGTGGCAGGCTCGAAAGCTCGTTCAGGGTAGGCTCACAGGAATTTCAGAGATTCCCTCTTGGATGCCCTAGAACCTATTGAGCGGCAGACACATGGCTTGTGGAACTCGTTAGAGTTGGTGCTCGGCATTTTGGCGATAGCAAATTATTACCAGCCTAGAATGTGTTGAAATGGCTAGCGATAACGAAGGGATGTCGGTCAAGCGGTAGAGCGAATAGAAATGTGACATGTGGTGACTTTTCATTGGTTGTTTTTGCACCATTGTTGCAAAACAACATTTATTGTCAGAAGCTAGATCAATGAAAATTGATATATTATGCAATTAACATGAGATCAGTTCTGGCAGTTAGCAGAGCCCGAAATTGGTAATTTCTTTGCAACATAATTAATTGTGGGTGTGGCTCAATGTAGGATTGCAAGTGGATTCGATTTGAGATCGATTTGGCATGTCAGTGAAGAATGAAAATTAATGCGCCCTAATTGGTAGTTGGAGAGAGACTTGTAATAGTCGGTTCAGACTAGAAGGAAAAAGAGAGGGATTTTTCAGATGAAGATGAAGAAAAAGGGTTGAATGAGTTTTGTATTTACTATATGCTGAAATAGCATTGTAATAGTGAGTGCATGAAAAATCAAGTGGTGCTCTAAGCTAACTATCAGAGAGTGAGGACTACAACTTTGTACGTAATCTTTTGCTTACTGTAATACAAAGTGTCTTTCTTTTGGTGTGGTGGGTTTTTTCCCATAAGGGATTTCCCACGTAAATCTGGTGTTATCTTTGTAATCATTTATTTCCATTACTCTTGTTTTTCTTGTATGTGTTCATCTTTAGTGTTTTAAATTTTTAAAATTGGTCTTTGCACTTCTTCTCTATGGTTTTAGCATTAGGAAACCATTTATGCACCTCTACTTTTCCTCTCAAAACCTTGTATTTTTTGTAAGCAGCATAGGAAAGAAACAATCTCATAGCTTCAATTCTAGCAATAGGGGGAAAAGTCTCTTCAAAGTTAATTCCTTCCATCTAAGAATATCCTTTACATACATGTCTTTCTTTGTTTTTGATAGCTTCACCTTGCTCATTTAATTTGTTTCTAAAGAACCATTTAGTTCCAATTACATTTTTATCCTTAGGTCTAGGAACAAGAATCCATGTATTATTCTTCTCAATTTGTTGTATTTCTTCTTTCATTGCTTTAATCCAATGTTCATATTTGCATGCTTCATTTACTTTACTTGGCTCAGACTTTGATATCAAACAATATTCTTCTACAATTCTTCTCCTATTTTGGACACCTTTGTTTTTATCACCTATAATCTAATTTTCTGAATTATTTAATCTCGCATACCTTAGAGTCTTAGGATGTTCTTGAACTTTAGGCTCTTGTGATCTCTCTTTTGTACTTTCACCAGTTTCTCCTTCCTCTTGATCTTCTTGATTCACCGGAATGATATGAACTTGATTTGAAGTCCGACCTTTGTTTGTACTGTCATTCTCATCATTAGAATCATATCCACTAGTTTTGGATGGTCTAGCAATGTCTTCATCAACATTAACATTTTCACTTTCAACCATTTTCTTCAATCTCTTGTTGTAGCACTGGTAGGCCTTGCTCTTAGTAGAATAACCAAGAAAGATTCCTTCATCACTCCTAGCATCAAAATTTCCTATATATTCATCTCTTTTGATGTAGCATTTTCTCCCAAAGATTTTGAAATATCTAACAGTAGGCTTATGACCAAACTATAGCTTAAAAGGGGTCTTACCAGTATCACCTTTGATTTGCAACAAGTTGAGGATATAAACAATAGTACTCATAGTTTCTCTCCAATAGATATGAGGAACATTTCCTTCTAGCATCATAGTTCTAGAAACATCTTTCTTCCTTTCCACAACTCCATTTTGCTGAGGGGTCTCCAGTGCAGATAATTTTTTCTTTATCCCATGCACTTCATAGAAAGAATTAAACTCACCGGAAGTGAATTCACCACCTCTATCTAATCTTAGAAATTTAATCTTCAGACCTGTCTCTGTCTCAACCATAGCCTTGAAAATCTTGAACTTCTCTAGAGCTTTAGATTTCCCCCTTAATAAATTAACCCACATCATCCTAGAATAATCATCAATAAGGAACATGAAATACCTGTAACCTTGCAAACTTCTAATTCTTGTAGGACCACACAAGTCAGTATGCACAAGCTCGAACAATTCATTTGAACAATGTTGTTTTCTCCGAAATGAAATTCTAGTTTTTTTTCCTAACTGATATTCCTTGCATATGACATTAGATGGTTTTACCAACTTAAGAATATCTCTCACTGCTTGAGTAGAACTTATCTTGATAATAATATCAAAGTTTACATGACACGTTCTCCTATGCTACAACTAAATTTCATCAACTTGAGCAATCAAACAACTTTTACTAGCAACATTTAGGCGAAAAATGTTACCTTTTGTTTTTGTATTTGAAGCAATCACATTTCTAGAACTTCCTAATATTCTACACTTTCCATCCTTGAATTGAAGATTGTATCCTTTATCAACCATTTTTCTAACACTTAAAATATTATGCTTCAAACCTTCCACATAAATAACATCATCAATATTATACTTATCATCAAAAGAAATACATCATTTGTCACAAATTATACCACCATTGTTATCACTAAATATTACAACACCACCATCATACTTTTCCAGGCTCACAAATTTTCTTTTATCACCTATCATGTGATGTGAACATCCACTGTCAATTACCCATTCATCCTTCTCTTCAGCTCGAGCAACTAGGGATTTGTCCACATTTGTACAAATAGTAGATCTAGTAGACATAGGTTTATTTTCCTTGATAGAAATAAACACAAAATCATCTTCACTTACATTACCTTTATTAGATTCATCATCTGTCACACCTTCATCAACAACATAATAGCACTTCTTTTGAAATATAGGCTTGTTATATATTGGCTTAGGGACACTTTGTAGACACCTTGATACAAAATGACCTATCTTATTGCAGGAAAAACATTTAATAGGAAAATTTCCTTTATACTTACCTTCTCCTCTGGCTTCTCTTTCGACAATAAGTGCTTCAAGATCATTCAGTTCTCTTTCTTCTTCTTCAATCTATTTAATTTCTTCCTCATAATTGAATACCTTTCTAGAAGAACTTTCACCCAGATCATATCTTTTTTTTTCTCTTCCCGAGGTAGTAGCTTTGAATGTAGATTCTATCTTAGGAAGGGCATCACTGAATTCACTCAACTCAAAATTAGTAAGTTTACCGATCAACATATCTCTAGTTACATTTGCCACAATTCAAAGCTCCTCAATAGCTGTAGCTTTGATTTTGTATGCATCAGGAAAAGATCTAAGCACTTTAGCAACAATCTTTGATTCGTCCAACTGTCCACCAACACATTTGATACCACACACAAGTTCATTCACTCTTTGCATGAAATTAATAATATTCTCATCATTACCCATTTTCAACAGTTCATATTTCCATTTCAAACTTTGTAGCTTAGCAATATTCACATTAGCATCACCTTCATACAAGGTTTCCAACTTTTTCTAGATCTCGTAAGTAGTCTTCAAATCCATAAAATTCGTCATTTCATAATTAGTCAAAGCACTTAATAATGCTTTCTTAGCCCTGATATTGTATTCAACATCCCTAATCTCAACAGTAGTAGTAGGACCATTTAGAGGAATAACATACCTATTACTTGTAATGTTCTAGTAAGATTCACCAATGCATCTCAGATGACACTCCATTCTAGTCTTCCATAGATAATAGTTTGTTCCATCAAATCTCGAACTATCCTTCTTATATGTCACCATCCCAGATCACCTCAAGTTGTTAAAATTCTTCCAAGAAACCTGCTCTGATATCAATTGTTGGCAACACAAGGGAAGACAACTAAGACAGGGAGGTGAATCAGTTGTCACAAAATTTGAAACTTATTAACTTTATTAACCTTTATTCTCAGATCTGATTAATAACCATGAAAGCATAAATTAACAACACATCATAAATACACATGACACCAAAAATTTTGTGTGGAAACCCTGTTAGGGGGAAAACCATGGTGGAGGTTAATCCACAAGTTTATACTTTGTTAAAAGTATAAGAAGAATAAATGGGGAATGCACATGCATTCAAGAACATTTCCTAGTGCTCATTTCTCAATTACAAAAGGCTTACTACCTAAGGGAAGACTCACTGTCTTACAGAAACATTTGGATTAAATCGATCTAAAGATTCTTAACCAAGAGAGTAGCATCTTCTAATGCTTGATTACAGCTCTAGTTAAGCACATGAAAACTTATTTACTCTTCTTCACTCTTCTTCACACTCTTCTCTTCCTTTGAATGATCTGATCTTTATTTGAACATAACACTTGCACACTTCACATCATACATGTCTCAAATCAGATAAACAATCACTCATATATATTTGTAACAATTAATTACATCACTTCATGTCCACTTAAACAAAATAATAAGATGAATACAAACTATCGACCTGATGAGGTAAAAATAACTTCATCATAATAAAATATGGAAAGCTTACTTTTGCTAAACTCAATCCTAAGCCTGTGCCAATTTATTAAACTTTAGGAGAAGTAATTTCTTATTTTAAGGAAAATTATGCTTTCTTTCTTTCTTTTGATCCATTGAGGAAATTTACCAAAGCAGGTTTAGTGGGTTGAATTGAGTGTTTTTGTAGGGAATAATAGGTCATCATGTCGCTAATACAAAATTTTATCCAACACGTGCCTCAAGATTAATGCTGCGAGGCCACTCCTAGATGCCTGGATGATGCACCGAAGATGTAGTTTCTATTCTTTAAATTTCTATTGTTAAAACTTTATGGCTCTTCTCGAGCCTTCCATATATTTATGAGCTTTAAAGACATCAAGTTAATTTTAAGTTGAGGAAGAATTTTTCAATGGCTATCCACGCCATCTTAATTTTAGGATTTACTTAAAAATTTATCTATAAGAATGTAATTTCACAAGTGATGAATAAGATAGAGGAAGTATCATTATGCTGTTTACATGGTTTTTCAAAATACTGTTAAAATGAGTTATCTGATTTATGTCTATTGGTAAACTGTTGAATTTTGAATGATGATGACTGTTTGTAATGAAAGGACTTGAGATACTGTAGCTTATGTGATTTAAAGACGAAGTGTTAACCCGTGAGCTGGCCACTTGAGGGAAGTTAGCTTAGATAGATATGTATTTTACTGTTAAGTTATTTTCTTTGTTAAAGGTAAATTATTGTTCAGTAGGAAGAAACTAAGTTGTCGAAGAGTCGAGTCTATAGTTCCAGAGCACCATTGTTTTTAATTTGTATAAGTTATCTTCCATAGTTGATAAAATCCTTTACTATTTAAAAGATGTTTCATTGTTTATTCCCTTACTTTTTTGTTTCTGTAATATATCAGCTGTTTAGTTTGCTTGTTTCCATGCTTTCTAGTTTAGTCGTAATGCTTTGTAAATTAGTTTTTTTATGCTTTTTAATTTAGTATTTCTGGTTTTTCTTAGAGTAAGATTATTCTCTAGTTGAATAGTAATGGCCTTAGATTAGAAATGATTTCTGTAGTTTAAAAGAAAAACAGAAAAATATAAAATGAGTTATCCAAATAATCTCCTTCTGTAAACTGCCTTGGACACTGCCCGGTTGACTAATTGAGATTCAATTATTCTAAAGTAGTAGGACCTAATGACAGCCTATCAAGGCCCAGAACAATAAAGGTTATTAATGTGAATCTACCAAGGTTGGCCACAACATAGTAGAGACCCAAAAAAATGTCCTTGAACACAAAACTGGTTCAAAAAATTTTCCTCAAAGATCCACAACACGCTATAATCACCCTGTCAACCATGAACATGAAAAACATGAACACACAAGAGAAAATCATCGAATGTGAGCACAACAATCAATGTAGATGTGAAACACAGTTAGAGAAAGATCTAGAAACATACAAAAACACCATAGGACGATATGCAACAACTCAGATTACTAGAATTACATTATCTTCTTCCAAGAATACCAGCTACAGTAACATAATAACTGTCGGAACATAGAAACTCATAACTTTCTTAAATATGCGTACCTCTGAAACTTTTAGTGGATAAACTAGATGGACTTGAAAAAAAACCCTTTAATCTTCAACTTCTCACCATCAACACATTGAACTTTCCATCATACTGATCTTCACTATTTCATAGACAACCTGCAACTTATTTTATTACAATTTTCTCAATATCCTCAACATATATAATTTTAAAGACATTAATGCCAAAAGTGTTGACATCAATGACAACCACAACATCCAACATAATCTACATTTTATAGCATTAAAATATTTTTATTTGTGTTTCTGGTTGTGGTCTTTAGATTACTATGTCAGTTTGTAGAATTATTGTCATTAGCAATATTTTAAAAATTAGTTTCATTTCAAGTACGTTTGTAAACATAAAATTGAAATCAAACCATTTTAAGATCTCTTGCATTCTAAATCAGTCAATTATTAGTCTTACATTTCATCATGGATATATGCTTTGGTAAGTTTTGTATGTCATTGAAATCATTGGTGGATGTCTCTAGTTGTGCTTTTGGCAATGATCCTAATGCAATTGAACCCAGTCATGCTCAATCAACTCCTAATTCCTGTCCTCCTCATGATGTTGAAATCATTGGAGAGGGTGATGACAACATGAACAAATTCATACACGTCTAGCTTAACAATCTTCAAAATAATCCATCCTTTTATCCCTCCATGATACAACCAAAGCAACTAGAGATGTTTGGTCTTTGACATCCTGAAATTGAAACACAAACTAAACCTAATCTCCCTATGATAGATGAAACTAACACCTCTAACCAGGCAAACATTCAACTATCCTATGTTAACAAAGTTACCAACACATTGATATCAACCTAGAAGAAACATATGGAAAAGGCTTCATGATCTTTAAAAAACAAGGATGTGACACAACAAACTAATCTGAAATTCATAAACTCTTAGAGAAAAAACTAACTAGAGATACCAAAGGAGTAGGATACCAAGATCATCCTCTCAACATAAGTGTCCTCCTTCCTAAAGAACAACAAATTCCTCACAAGGATGATAGGATCATCTTAGGTACTCCTCCTCAACATCTACCTAAACAAATTGGTGAATCTAGCAAGAAACAAAATCCTTTCAAACTTAAGAAACTCAAATTTCCATGTCCCATGTCTGAAACTGAAAGAACCTTACATATACTTCTAAGTCAAGGACTTATAACATTACCACCCATTAGAGAAAATAAAAATCCAAATCTTAAGAACACAAACATGTCTTATTGTTGATATCATATAATTCTTGGACATAGTACTGATGAGTGTCATGCTTTAAAATGAATATTTAAAAGGTTTGATATCATGGAAATAGTCCCTTAAAAGAATTCTCTTTAACTCCTTGCCATGTAATAGTTGTAGGATCATAACATCCTCACTATTGCATGTTTTGAAATTCATTGAAAATCATTAAAAAATGCAAGGAGATCTTTCTCATCACCTACCTCAGCTCATTCTTTTCTTGCACACATTGGG
Source organism: Sequoiadendron giganteum (assembly GCA_007115665.2). Classification (NCBI taxonomy): domain Eukaryota; kingdom Viridiplantae; phylum Streptophyta; class Pinopsida; order Cupressales; family Cupressaceae; genus Sequoiadendron; species Sequoiadendron giganteum. The sequence goes on from CM021103.1 coordinate 491,926,367, forward strand.
GGTAAGAGTTTGATAGCCTTGTCCTAGTTTTGGAATTTGATGTTGTCCCTTTGGCTAGTTGTCCACCTTATGCATATTATGAACAAGATTGGGATGTGGATGACTTGATATAGATTGACTCACATGTTCCTTAATATTCTTGTCTTTGTTTTCATTTTCATGAACTATGAGTGTAATTGCATGTGCATAATGTGATCTCCTCATACGGTTATGTTTGACGTATCTCTCTCTTTGTGACATTCCTCTATTTGTCATAAGTCTTTTATCTTTCCTTTGTCTTGTGTTTTCCTTTTGGGGATGATGCAAGGCATCGAGACATTTATGTCTCTTCCATGTTGACCCAGAATATTTTCTTTTTTTCTCTCTCTTTGTGTCATTCTTCCTATTCCATGATTATTTGGGAAATGATGTCATTTCCAAGCTCTCTAATAACATTGTAGCAAAAACATACTAACCTCAAATCCATGGATCCCTTATGTGTTATTTTGGGATTTCATTGTGGGGGAAACCCCTTTTCATGATGTAACTTAATTTGGAAACATATGATGTGGCATAGGGCTTTCCAAATAAGCTCTCATATCCTCTTTCTTGTGATCACTTATCATTTTCTACTTTAAAGTAGTTTCTCACATGGTGTTTAGAAATTTATTTAAAGTTGGGGCATACATTGGCATTATTGTTTTGCATATTACAACTCATGTTTCATTGTGTGGTATTCCTACTTCATGTGATGCATTTTTCTCTTGGTGATGACATTGGGTGTGATTTCTTTCAAGAGTGTTATCTCTCTTAGCATATTACATTCCTCTTAATGGAAATGCCAAGCGGAGTGCATTCCCTAAGTTGTAAATCTTTTATTCTTCGATTGGTCCTCTCTTGGAGACATTAGGCATGATGTTCCCTAAGTTAAGACCTTACAGGAACTAAGAAAAACCTCTTTGAATGTACCCTACATTATTTTTCATTTACAATAATTGTTATATGGCCACCTTGGATTACAAATTTTTCTTTCTTGTAGATCTATCCTATTTCTTCATGGGTGTTAGCATATGAAGCTTTTATTTCCTCATGAATTTTGTTGTTTATGTTGTGTGGTGCCTTATCAAAGTTATTAGGAGGTATATATTTGGTATGGTTAGTACATATGGGAGCCTACGATAGGCATGAATCTACCATAGCTACTTGTTTGTTTGGGTGCATACCAGTTGTGTGCATATGTGTCTCACTAGGGGCTCATCTAGTGGATACCAGATTCCACTAGCCCTTGTTGCATATCTAGACATGGTAGGCATAAAAATTCCTATCTATCTCTCATAGGCATCAAGCACAAACTATCATGTTGGACAAACTATCAGTGCTTGATTGACCCTCGTTTTCTTTTTCTTTCTTCTTTATGTATTTGAGAGTGTATGTTTGTATCATGTTGTCCCTTCATACATCATTCACATAAATGTTATTTTTTGCCTATGTTGGTTTTCCATTGGATCTTGATCCTGGGGGATAGATTATCCCTCTTGATCATTGTTGTCCTATATCACTAGCAATGGTACACTTGTACCCCTCTTGATTTGAATATGTCTACTTTAGTGTGATTTTGATTTAAGGTCATCCTCTCACTAAAGTGGGGGATAAATGTAGTGTATAAAAATGTATCCCTTTACATTTTCACACTTTTTTGGTTCCTCCCTACTAAAATTTGACTCATCTATTTCTTAATTGGACCTATTTTACATTTAAAAGCCTAATTAAGTGCATCTTCCTAAGGATAATCTTTACATTTAACAAATGGAAAATCATAATTTAATGTTTTTGGTTATGTGTTCTAGATCTAGGGATCTAGGACTCATATGCCCCTTTTGGAATATGGGTCCCACCTAGGTCTCAGGGCCTAATTTTATATGTTACATTGAACACAACACTCCTTGAAGTATATGTCTTAGGTTTATTCCTTTGGGACTCATATGCCCAACCTAGGACCTATTTTAAATCAATTTCTTGGTGGGATTTTATTATCCTTAGATTGAAATTATGAATGTCGGCTTGTACTATTAAAATGAGTTATATTATTTCTATCTATTGGTAAACTGTTGAATTTTGAATTATGATGACTGTTCATAATGAAAGGACTTGAGAACCTGTAGCTTAAGTGATTTAAAAATGAAGTGTTAACCAGCGAGCTAGCCACTCAAGGGAAGTTAGCTTAGATAGATAAGTATTTTACTATTAAGTTATTTTCTTTGTTAAAGGTAAATTATTGTTCAGTAGGAAGTGACTAAGTTGTCAAAGAGTCAAGTTTGTAGTTTTGGAGCACCGTCGTTTTTAATTTGTATAAGTTATCTTTCTTAGTTTATAAAATCCTTTACTATTTAAAAGATGTTTCATTGTTTATTCCCTTACTTTTCTATTTCCATAATATATCAGTCGTTTAGTTTTCTTGTTTCCATGCTTTCTAGTTTAGTGATAATGCTTTCTAAATTAGTTGTCTTATGCTTTTTAGTTTAGTATTTCTGGTTTTTCTTAGAGTAAGATTATTCTCTATTTGAATAGTAATGGCCTTAGATTAGAACTGATTTCCGTAGTTTAAAAGAAAAATATAAAAACATAAAATGAGTTATCCAAATAATCTCCTTTTGCAAACTGCCTTGGACACTGCTCAGTTGACTAATTGAAATTCAATTATTCTAAAGTATTAGGACCTAGTGACAACCTATCACTTTTTGGTGCCGTTGTCAAGGACTTAAAAGCCTTTGTGCTTAAGTGTTATTAGGAGACTGTTTGAATACAAAGTTTATGCCAAAAATTTCTCAGTCACCTTCCTTTTCTGGATGGTTCGAAAAAGAGGCGCTCATGGACATTTTATACCAAATACACCCCCAAAATACATACCAATCATGCATAGGGAAGCCCAAGGCTCAGATGGCCAAAAGAATTATTTGAACCTACTGCACCAGAGGCTTTACATTATTTACCTGTCGAGCAACTGGAAGAACAACCAGTTATAGAGGAAATCATTTTTGAGGAACATACTCTTTTAAACATCATGGGAGATCATAGAGCTGAACCTAACCACAATGAACCTCATCCTCCTAGAATGCTTACCTATCCTATTACATTGGATGCTGACAATGATACTGTCATGAAGAACATTTCTCTAGCTTTCCTTCCAACCTTCTATGGTTTATCCTCGGAAGACCCAAACCAATTTCTCTTTGAGTTTAAAGTCTTGTGTCAGACTTATGATTATAAGAACGACAACCAAAATTTGAAGCTCTTTTCATCAACTTTGAAGGACTCAACAATGCGTTGGTTTATGGGATTGGGTTCTACTAGTATAACATCCTAGGGGGAAATGGAGACTGTCTTCTTGCAAAAATACCAGAGTTACTATAGGGTAAGTGATCATAAGGAGGAGCTGTTTAAACTGACACAAAACGAGGATGAAAGTTTAGAGGATTATCTCGATAGGTTCCTCTTCCTCTCCAAAAGATGTGGAGAAACGACCATTAGCGTAGAGATTCTCAAAACAATATTTCTTAAAGGTCTTGATGATGATGCTCAAATAAATCTTGATTTAATGGGAAAAGGTGACATATCTCAATTAACTCTTGAAGAAATATGTGAGTTATGTCAAAATTTCTCCCGTACTTAGGGAGGAATCCACAAAACTAATATTTTTAAAGGGTCCAACGAGATAGGTAAGCTTCGTGAAGAAATAAAAAAGATGAAAACAAACATTCTCGTGCAGTTGAATACCACATTAGATGGTATACAAGCTAAAACTCGCAACCCTGAGACCTTGTCAATTTATTGTCCAAGGTGTCAGAATAAACACCTATTGCATGAGTGTCCTTTGGATAAAGTCAATGTTTGTCAATTGTGTGAGAAGATCCATCCTACAAATCAGTGTGAAATTTTGTCAGATATCAAGAATACTAAGAAAAAAACCATTCAGGTTGAAGAAGAGATAAATGCCTTAAACTAATGTTAAGGAGGTAATTTACCTTATGGAAAAAATTCTAATCCTACATGGAGACCACAAAATAACTGGGCTCATAATCAATGGACTCCATCTTGGAATCAGTCACCTCCACCTCAACCTAACTGGGCAACTCCTTATTGGGGATCCCTTGAATGGACAAACCACACTTGGGGAAATCAGCAGTGGTCAAATCAACCCCAACAATAGTGGTACCAACAACATGCTGCCCCCTAATGGAATTGGGCATAAAATCAATTTTATACTAAACCTAGGAGGAATCAATAATAAAATATATTACCTCTAGCTCAAAACCCTCCTCAGAATGAGCAAGTAAATCAACCTTAGCTTCCAGTGCAATTGCTTCCCAATCCTAAGAATAATTGCTAGAATACACCAGTTTATTCTACTGAACATGAAAATGTTATAGGGCTTAATGTGATACACTTAGGAAATGTGCAGTTGCGTTCTGGTCGAACTCTTCAACCTCTGACCATTCAAGAAATAGTGGAGGAAACTGAGCCTAAAATTCCAACAAAAGAAACGTCGTCTAATCAGGATACCACTCCTAAAGACAAAGAGACTTTTTTTAGCGATAGGGGCTGCTCACTTGTCTCAGGGGGAGGAAGGTCAGTCCTTAAGTCAACATAAGGAGGATCCTGTTCCAAGGGATAAAAGGATGCCACCATATCTGGAACGTTTAAAGTCCATAACTCTAGAAGATACTCTGGAAGTATCCTTGGCTACAAAAACTGTGTTAATTTAGGAGATTAAGCAGTTGCAAATTGAAGTTCCTTTATTGCAGGCAATAAAGGAAATTATTGAATTAAACCAGTTAATCAAATAGCTATGTATCAAAACACCAGGGAGGAAGCCAAAAAAGATAAATACCATTCATATTGATGGTTATTTAGCTGATTTTTTGTCTAGAAAGACTATTGCTCTGAAATACGATGATCCTTGGAGTCCACTTATAATTGTTACAATCAACGAGGTAGCAATACCAAATGCACTGGTGGATCTAGGAGCAGCTATTAATGTGATGACTATGGATGTAATGGAAAAATTAGGTTTAACTAATTTATGTCCTACAACCACAGTCTTACAAATGGAAAATTAGTCTATAGCCATCCCAAAGGGCGTCATTAAAAATGTCCTAATCAAAGTTGATGGATGGGATTATCCAGTCAACTTACAGGTAATCCTGTCACTTACACCTAAGGATATCTATCCTATAATTCTTGGAAGACCTTGGATGGCCACGGTTGCTGCTAAGATTGATTGTAGAGAAGGGGGAATGACCATTTTGCATGGTCAAGATAGTAAAATTTTGTTCTTATATCCCCCTGCTAAACCTACTAGGCACAAAAAGGTTTGGGTTGATGAACCTGAGGAATCAAATGGTTCAGACAGTTTAGCCTCCCTAGCCATGGTAGTAATTAAACAACATGGGGAAGAACTGGAGGAAGAGTTAGTAAACGAAGTAGCACACCTTGCTATAACCCCGAATGAGGAAGAAGTGATGGATGCCTCAAGAATCTTTGGGCAACCAATTGATATAAATGGGATGGAGCACAACTATGCTACAATGGGAATGCCTTGTCCCTTAGAAAATATGATTCCTAGAACAAGTCATTTCTATGAGGATATCACAAGGTTTCACCAACTGGTACCTCATAGTTGTCCTCTTAACACGTTGTTGCGACCTATGTATACTGTAACCTCGGTTCATCCTGGAACAAAATCGATAATGTTATTACTAGGAAAAACTTTGAATATCAATAGCTGGTTGACAAAAACTCAAGAGGATAAGTTGTTTAATGTATTGGTAAAAATGTCTAAAGCTTTTTCTTGGGATTATACGGACATGAGGGGAATTAACCCAAGTGTTTGTACTCATCACATTTACACTGACATCAGTATAAGGCTTATTCGTTAGCTGCAGAGGAGACTCAATCCTACACTAAAGGATTTGGTCAAAATTGAGATTGAGAAACTCCTTCATGCTGGATTTATTTATCCAATCTCTGATAGTAAGTGGGTATCACCTATGGTGGTAGTTCCAAAGAAAAATGGGAAGTGGAGAATCTATGTAGATTATCGAGAACTCAATAAAACCAGTTATAGAGATTATTTTCCCCTACCATTTGTTGATCAGGTCCTAGACAACTTGGCTGGGAGGAAATATTTCTCCTTTCTTGATGGATTTAGTGGTTATAATCAGATACAGGTTGCTCCAGAAGACTAGGGAAAAACCACATTTACCTACCCTTGGGGCACATTTGCATATAGAGTGCTTCCTTTTGGACTATGCAATGCTCCAATGACCTTCCAGAGAGTCATTCTTGCCATATTTTCTGCTCTCGTTAATGACTGTGTCGAGGTCTACATGGACAATTTTACAGTCTATGGGTCAACATATAATGAAGCTCTTCAGAACCTAGATCGAGTTCTACAAGTTTGTGAGGAAAATAGACTATCCCTTAGCCATGAGAAATGCTTAATAATGGTGGAACAAGGAATAGTCTTGGGTCATCATATTTCCTCTGAGGGAATAAAGGTCAACCCTAAGAAAACTGAAGTCATCCAACAAATGACAATCCCTCAAACTCAGACAAATGTAAGAAGTTTTCTTGGACATGCTGGTTACTACAGAAGGTCCATAGAAGGATTTAGTAAAATTACAGCTCCTATGATCTCTCTTTTACAGAAATAAGTGGAGTTTGTCTGGACATATGAGTGTTAGCAATAATTTGAAGCAATCAAGGAAAATCTTGTCTCTGCTCCCATCCTACGAGGGCCAAATTGGAGTATTCCCTTTCATATCTATGCAGATGCTTCTGATGATGCTATTGGTGTAGTTTTGGGACAAGAAGATGAGAATGGGGGAAAGTAAGCTATATATTTCATCAGTAAAAATATTACTCCTGTAGAAAGGAATTATACAACAACAAAAAAGGAATTCCTAGTTATTATTTACGCTATTAAGAAATTTTTCCATTATATTATGGATATAAGGTCACAATTTATATGGACCACTTAGCTGTGAAGTACCTAATGAACAAACCCATAGTTAATGGTTGAATTATGAGATGGCTATTGCTCCTTCAGGAGTTTAATGCCATGATTCTTGATAAACCAAGGAAATATAATGTGGTAGCAGATTAAATTTCATGAATCAAACATGAAGAAGATGATAGTACTCCTATACAAGATGATTTCCCAGATGAAAATTTGTTTGCAGTTTCTATAAAATCACCTTGGTTTGTAGATATCGCTAACTATTTAGCTGCTTCAGAAGTACCTCCTAGATTCATGACTAAGCAAAAGAAGTGTCTAATCAAGGAAAGTGCCCCGTTCAAGTGGATTAATAGAATTCTATTTCATTGTGGTCCTGACTTGATCTTGAGGAGATGTGTAAGAGCAGACGAAACCTACAACATTCTAAGACCCTGTCATGATGACCCTTTGGGAGGACATTACTCTGCAAATAGAACTTCCCATAAAGTCTTAGGCATCAGATACTATTGGCCATCAATGAACAAAGACATTAAGAACTATGTTCATCATTGTGATGAATGTCAAAGAGTAGGAAGACCAACTACTTCTTCGGAAATGTCATTGCTACCACAGGTAGTGCTTGAACCATTCGAGAAATGGGGTCTAGATTTTATTGGACCTATATATCCTTCCTCTCAAGGGAAAGAGTCTATACTAGTTTGCACTGACTACTTGACAAAATGGGCTGAAGTTCAAGCCTTAAGAATAGCTAGGGAAGAGCAGGTTGCAGACTTCCTTTATAATAAAATCTTCCTTAAATTCAGAGCCCCTCAAACTATCGTAACTGATTAGGGACCCCAATTTATCTCCCGAGAGCTCTTGGAATTTACCAATCATTTTTAGGTAAGCCATAGGAAGTCATCCCCTTACCACCCTCAAGCGAATGACCAGGTAGAAGTAACTAATATAGAACTGGAGAACATTTTAACAAAAATAGTTTCTTTTGGAAGAAAAGACTGGGCCAGGAAACTCCCTGAAGCCATATGGGCATACAATATAACCTAGAAATCTACGACTGGATTCAACCCCTATGAGCTCATTTTTGGGAAGAAGCCTCTTCTTCCCATTGAGTTTGAACTACATACTCTATGAACAGCTATGGAACTAGGGTTGGATTTAAAATGAGCCCAAGTTGAATGAGTTCTGCAACTAAGTGAATTGGATGAGCTTCATTTAGACTTCGTCCATTAAACTGAACTAATTCAACATCAACGGAAAGTGTGGCATGACAAAAATATTAAGGAAAAGGAGTTTCATGATGGGGACTAGGCCCTGTTATTTGATTCGAGATACAAGGATCATAAGGGAAAGCTTAGGACTCACTGGTTGGGACCTTATGAAATTGATGAAGTCTTTTTGAATGGAACTATTTGGTTGAAACCAATCGATGGTGACACACGAACTCTTTTGGTCAATGGTCATCGCCTATGTGTCTACCATAAGCCAATAAATAGGGAAGACTTTTCAAGGATGGTGGAAATGCAGGGTGAGGTCCAATGTGTTGACTCTGCCAAGGCAGAGTCTATCTGGTAACTATGTGGTTTGTTAAATATATATATATCTAATTTGAAAATGTGCAATGAAAGGAAATGTATGGCAAGATATTTTCCTTTATTAAATCTTTCTTCATTTTTGGACTTATCTAATTTTTTATTTTATTTTGCAGGACTTCTCAAAAAGCAGAAAATAACTTCTGGAGCACCCTCCAAAGATGCTCCAGAACGTTATGACGTTGGTGCCCGATGCTCCAGAACTTGATGGTTTTCAAGCCCGATGCTCTGGAACTTGTACAAAGCTCATCATAATGAAGAGGAATTATATACTAAGGTTCAAAGCTCATGAAGTTCAAAAATTATTTTCCGTGTCACTCCACTTTCATTCTGTTGCTACTCTGGCTGCATCTTTCAGCGATGCTCTGAAACCTTCCATTTTGTTGCTACTCTGGCTGCATCTTTCAACGATGCTCCGGAACCTTTCATTCCATTGTTGCTCTGACTGCATCTTTTAGTGATGCTCTGGAACCTTCCATTCCATTGCTGCTCTGGCTATATCTTTCAGCGATGCTCCTCAACTTTTCATTTCATTGCTGCTCTAACTACATCTTTTGGTGATGCTCTGAAACCTCCATTTCATTTTTTTTTTGGTCACACCTCACATCGATGCTTTAGAAATTATGCACTCATTTCAAGCGCTTTGTCAAATTACATGCTCTAGAACTTTTTCATTCGTTTCCTGCCACCTTTTTCAAATTTTTTAATTTTCGTGATTCTTCTGCTAGAATATCTCATACATCTGTCTTTTTATTTTAAATAAGCCACCCAATTCCATACTCCTCATTGATAGTTCTGTCACCCATAGAATTCCACACCCATATCATAATAATTCCACCATCACCTCAGCCAATGCCTTCATGTCATCCTGTCAAATCTGTAAGGTTTAAGATCTTCGAACGATCACAAAACACAAGTAACTATTAATTTTCACTTTAAGTAGGTAGTTATTTTCGAATAAATAAAAATTAATTGGCAGGAACTTCACTCCCAATTTAGCAATTTGTGCCACTCAGTGATCAACTACTTGTATGGCAAAGCCTTTCACATGCCTCCATGCAGATTGGAAATTATTGAAGAGTAAGCTACAAATAAGACAAATAAGTGATTTCAGAGGCAATATTTTCAAAAACCTATGTGAAAGATTTGTGCCAGACTTAAAAAACTTTTGCAGTGTGAAATAAGGAAATGGGGGTGGTAAAAGAAAGGTAGAGCCGGATTCAATAGAAAAATTGTTGGGATTCAGCAATATCTCTAGGTTGTTCGAAGAACTAGGGTGGTTAAACTTCATCAAACAAATTGAGGGCTATAACGAAAATATGGTAAGCTCTTTTGCTGAGAACTGCACTAATGGTGAGGTGGTACTTCATGGGAAGCATTTCAAGGTAAGTTCCAAAATTATTTCTTGCTTATCTGGTTTAGAGAATACAGGCATAAAAATAAAGGAAACCTCTCAAATTATGTACCATAAATTATCTGAATTATTTGTTAGAGAGGGAGACCCACACCCAATGGTAGTAATAACTACCAGGGGACAAAATAAAGGGTTCCAGAGAACCTCCATATTATAACCCTGGGGAACTGCCGCTGCATGGATTATAAAGTATTTTACTTGTGAGGGTGAGCTAGCTATATTTGTAGGACATGCCTTTCATATGTTGAACCATTTACGTCACGGGAAGGAGGACCCAACTCTTAGGGTTAACATGCCTGAATTCTTGTATGATTCCTTCAAAACTTCCATAGAAAGGTATAAAACAAGGACTGGGCCTTTGAAACATCATGGGTTAATTCAGCTAATCTGCAAGTACCATTTCCATAAGAAATCGCAAGGGAAATGGGAGAAGTTTTTAAAGAAAATGGAGACTCCTATAATATCAAGAACAATAGAATCAGGGGAACCATCCTACCAGGTTATTCCTCCATCTAGACCAATTTCCCCTAAGGGCTCTCCAGCTCCGGAAGCTCTTAATCCCACCACTCCTAGTGAGGATTTTCCAACCTTCTTCGGGGATGAATTCAAAACCCTCGACCTGCCATAATGGGTTGATATTATTTATTGTAACACAAGTAAACCTAGAAAGAAGAAAAAGGGGAAAAATAGAACACCCATCATTTTCCAAGAATTGCCTCCACTCAGAAGGAGTAAGCGGTTAGCTTCTGAATTCTCCGAAACCCCAATATAGGGTAAGGAGGGAAGTTCACAAAAGAAAAAGCCTAAGCGGCCACCTAAGCCCATAGAAATTTTAGAGCTTGCTAGGGAAGAGGAGGTACCCCTAAATAAACAAGATTAAGGTGAAGAGTTTCCTTTCCACTCTGCACATGTGGAGGAAATCTTCAATGATGAAATTCAGGGAAGAGAACCTAGGGGGGATGGCAGTGTGCTAGAAAATTTGTCACCCATTGTGAATAAAATTGTTGGAATAGTTGAAACAAGTAGTGCCATTGCTGAATTGGAAAAGTGGAAAGTAGAAATTGATGATTTACAAAGACAATTGTCTAAAAGTAATGAAATTATAGAATTGCAGAAAGAAGAATTGGCTATGAAAATTGCAATAATAAATAAAAGAGATCAAGAAATAAAGGGCTTGAAGCTTCAATTTGAGGAAAAGGACTCAATAATCTATAAGTTACAAGATCAGATGCAAGAACATAATCAAAAGCATAGAATTTATAGTGTTGAGATTGCAAACAAAGATGTAGAAATGAAAGGAATAAAGCAAAATTTTGTGCTCATGCTCACAACTTTCGAGGAGGACAAGAAAATAAAAACTGAAGAGTTGAACGCTTCCATCAGCAGGGTAGTTGAACTAGAGAAGGACTTGAAGGAATGCAATATAAAACCTCAAATGGAGTCCAAAGAAATTCAGACTAAGCTAGTTGTAACTACTTGGTTCTAGGTACGCATTCCACCACTGCTAAGGAAATGGATGGAAAAGTGTTACTTCCTCAGGAATGTCCAAACTAAAAATTATAGGCTAAAGAAGGAACTAGTGCTCCTGAAGGAGTCATTTCACAAGGCCTACAGAGGGAAGCAGGATGCATGCCAACTAGTGGACTATTTATTGAATTGTAGAAGACCATCAAGAGTTTATTCTATATTTTTGAATGAACAATGGCTAAGATAGAAATTTTTTAGGATCTATAATAATTAGCCCTACAAGCCTAATGATAAAGAGTTTGTTAAAATATTTTTAGAATCAACTTCTGAAGACTAGGATTTAATTTGTGAATTCTTTCTGCATGACTTGTTATTGGAAAATCATGTAGATTTATTTATCACCGTGTTTGTTGGAGAGGTAGAAATAAGAACATTTCTCTTCACCACGAGGAATCAAATTCATTGGCAGGATAGGACAGAAGAGTTTTCATAGGCAGAGAGAACAGTGGGTCTCCAAATAAGGTCCCCAAATTCAAGGCCTGATGGGTTCAAAGCTATTTTTTTGTCTCTCCTAGTTAATGATAAGATGAAGGAAAGGTATGACAACAGCCTCAAGATGTGTTATGATAATTTCATGGAAAATGGACAGAAGTTGATAGGAAAAGCATGGCATGCTTGTGAAGAAAGATTCACCCCTCTACCAGCTTACTTAAAGAAAAGATAGGTTATTGCCCCTCTAAATATCAAGTGGTCATTCAGAAGGGCAAATTCCTTAGTTAAAATCCTGAAGACTCTGAGGACAAAATGGATAGGAATGAAATACAGACCTCCCTTGCTGCTCAATCCACCCTCGGCCTTCAATGTTTCCACAGATCAGAATGACATACTTTTTAATGAATGGAGCGAGAGTGTGATGTTTCACAGAGGGTTCATTCATAACCCTAAAGATTTTGATGCATCAGCCAGGGAGACACATGATCTTAGTACTCTTTATGAGGAATGGAATAGAAATCAAGGGTTTAACTATGGTGCAGGAGGACCTGCCAGAAATTAGGTAGGGGAGGAAATGATGAGGCAAAAATAACCTCATCATAATAAATATGGAAATCTTACTTTTGCTAAACTCAATCCTAAGCCTGTGCCAATTTATTAAACTTTAGGAGAAGTAATTGCTTATTTTAAGGAAAATTATGCTTTCTTTCTTTCTTTTGATCAATTGAGGAAATTTACCAAAGCAGGTTTAATGGGTTGACTTGAGTGTTTTTGTAGGGAATAATAGGTCATCATGCGGCTATTACAAAAGTTTATCCTGCACATGCCTCAAGAGTAATGCTATGAGCCCACTCCTAGATGCCTGGATGATGCACCAAAGATGTAGTTTTTGTTGTTTAAATTTCAAGTGTTAAAACTTTATGGCTCTTCTCGAGCCTTCCATATGTTTATGAGCTTTAAAGACATCAAGTTAGTTTTAAGTTGAGGAAGAATTTTTTAATGACCATCAACGCCATCTTAAATTTAGGATTTAGTTAAAATATTATCTATAAGAATGTAATTTCACAAGTGATGAATAAGACAGAGGAAGTATCATTATGTTATTTACATGGTTTTAAAGAATACTGTTAAAATGAGTTATCTGATTTATGTCTATTTGTAAACTGTTGAATTTTGAATAATGATGACTGCTCGTAATGAAAGGACTTGAGAACCTGTAGCTTATGTGATTTAAAGATGAAGTGTTAACCCGTGAGTAGGCCACTTGAGGCAAGTTAGCCTAGATAGATAAGTATTTTACTGTTAAGTTATTTTCTTTGTTAAAGGTAAATTATTGTTTAGTAGGAAGTAAGTAAGTTGTCGAAGAGTCGAGTGTATAGTTCCAGAGCACCATTGTTTTTAATTTGTATAAGTTATCTTTCATAATTGATAAAATCCTTAACTGTTTAAAAGATGTTTCATTGTTTATTCCCTTACTTTTCTGTTTCCGTAATATATCGGCTGTTTAGTTTGCTTGTTTCCATGCTTTCTAGTTTAGTCGTAATGCTTTCTAAATTAGTTGTCTTATGCTTCTTAATTTAGTATTTCTATTTTTTCTTAGAGTAATATTATTCTCTAGTTGAATAGTAATGGCCTTAGATTAGAACTGATTTCCATAGTTTAAAAGAAAAACATAAAATATAAAATTAGTTATCCAAATAATCTCCTTCTGTAAACTGCCTTGGACACTGCCCGGTCGACTAATTGACATTCAATTATTCTAAAGTAGTAGGACCTAATGACAACCTATCATGACCCAAAACAATAAAGGTTATTAATGTGAATCTACCAAGGTTGTCCACAACATAGTAGAGACCCAAAAAAATGTCCTCGAACACAAAACTCCTTCAAATATTTTTTCTCAAATATCCACAACATGCTATAATCACCCTGTCAACCATGAACATGAAAAACATGAACACACAAGAGAAAATCATTGACCGTGAGCACAACAATCAATGGGGACATGCAACACAGTTAGAGAATGATCTAGAAACATCCAAAAACACCGTAGGGCAATATGCAACAACTCAAATTACTAGAATTACATTATTTTCTTCCAAGAATACCATCTACAATAACATAATAACTGTCGAAACATAGAAACTCGTAAATTTCTTAAATATTCATGTGTACCTATGAAACTTTTAGTGGATAAACTAGATAGACATGAAAAAAACCCTTTAATCTTCAACTTCTTACCATCAACATATTGAACTTTCCATCATAACGATCTTCACTGCTTCATAGACAACCTGCAACTTATTTTATTGCAATTTTCCCAATATCCTCGAGATATATAATTTTAAAGACATTAATGCCAAAATTGTTGACATCAATGACAACCACAACATCCAACATAATCTACATTTTATAGCATTAAAATCTTTTTATTTGCGTTTCTAGTTGTTGTCTTTAGATTACTATGTCAGTTTGTAGAATTACTGTCATTAGCAATATTTTAAAAATTAGTTTCATTTCAAGTACGTTTGTAAACATAAAATTGAAATCAAACCATTTTAAGATCTCTTGCATTCTAAATCAGTCAATTATTAGTCTTACATTTCATCATGGATATATGCTTTGGTAAGTTTTGTATGTCATTGAAATCATTGGTGGATGTCTCTAGTTGTGTTTTTGGCAATGATCCTAATGCAATTGAACCCAGTCATACTCACTCAAATCCTAATGCATGTCCTCCTCATTGAAGTTGAAATCATTGGAGAGGGTGATGACAACATGAACAAACTCATACATGACTGCCTTAACAATCTTCAAAATAATGCATCCTTTTATCCCTCCATGATACAACCAAAGCAACTAGAGATGTTTGGTCTTTGACATCCAAAATTGAAACACAAACTAAACCTAAGCTCCCTATGATAGATGAAACTAACACCTCTAACCAAGCAAACATTCAACTATCCTATGTTAACAATGTTACCAACACATTGATATCAACCTAGAAGAAACATATGGAAAAGGCTTCACGATCTTAAGAAAACAAGGATGTGACACAACAAGCGAACGTGAAATTCATAAACTCTTAGAGAAAAAACCAACTAAAGATACCAAAGGAGTAGGATACCAAGATCGTCCTCTCAACATAAGTGTCCTCCTTCCTAAAGAACAACAAATTCCTCACAAGGATGATAGGATCATCTTAGGTACTCCTCCTCAACATCTACCTAAACAAATTGATGAATCTAGCAAGAAACAAAATCCTTACAAACTTAAGAAACTCAAATTTCCATGTCCCATGTCTGAAACTGAAAGAACCTTACATATACTTCTAAGTCAAGGACTTATAACATTACCACCCATTAGAGAAAATAAAAATCCAAATCCTAAGAACACAAACATATCTCATTGTTGATATCATATAATTCTTGGACATAGTACTAATGAGTGTCATGCTTTAAAATGATTATTTAAAAGGTTTTATATGATGGAAATAGTCCCTTACAAGCATGCTCTTTCACTCCTTGCCATGTAATAGTTTTAGGATCATAACATCCTCACTATTGCATGTTTTGAAATTCATTGAAAATCATTTAAAAATGCAAGGAGATCTTTCTCATCACCTACCTCAGCGCATTCTTTTCTTGCAAACATTGGGGGTAAGAGTTTGATAGCCTTGTCCTAGTTTTGGAATTTGATGTTGTCCCTTTGGCTAGTTGTCTGCCTTATGCATATTATGAACAAGATTGGGATGTGGATGACTTGATATAGATTGACTCAAATGTTCCTTAATATTCTTGTCTTTGTTTTCTTTTTCATGAAGTATGAGTGTAATTGCATGTGCTTAATGTGATCTCCTCATACCGTTATGTTTGATGTATCTCTCTCTTTGTGACATTCCTCTATTTGTCATAAATCTTTTATCTTTCCTTTGTCTTGTGTTTTCCTTTTGGGGATGATGCAAGGCATCGAGACATTTATGTCTCTTCCATGTTGACCCAAAATATTTTCTTTTTTTTATCTCTCTTTGTGTCATTCTTCCTATTCCATGATTATTTGGGAAATGATTTCGTTTCCAAGCTCTCTAATAACATTGTAGCAAAAACATACTAACCTCGAATCCATGGATCCCTTATGTGTGATTTTGGGATTTCATTGTGGGGAAACCCCTTTTCATGATGTAGCTTAATTTGGAAACATATGATGTGGCATAGGGCTTTCCAAATAAGCTCTCATATCCTCTTTATTGTGATCACTTATCATTTTCTACTTTAAAGTAGTTTCTCGCATGGTGTTTAGAAATTTCTTTAAAGTTGGTGCATACATCGGCATTATTGTTTTGCATATTACAACTCATGTTTCATTGTGTGGTATTCCTACTTCATGTGATGCATTTTTCTCTTGGTGATGACATTGGGTGTGATTTCCTTCAAGAGTGTGATCTCTCTTAGCATATTACATTTCTCTTAGTGGAAATGCCAAGTGGAGTGCATTCCTTAAGTTGTGAATCTTCTATTCTTCAATTGGTCCTCTCTTGGAGACATTAGGCATGATGTTCCCTAAGTTAAGACCTTACATGAACTAAGAAAAACCTCTTTGAATGTACCCTACACTATTTTTCATTTACAATAATTGTTATATGGCCACCTTGCATAACAAAATTTTCTTTCTTGTAGAGCCATCCTATTTCTTCATGGGTGTTAGCATATGAAGTTTTTCTTGCCTCATGAATTTCGTTGTTCATGTTGTGTGGTGCCTTATCAATGTTATTAGGAGGTATAGATTTGGTATGGTTAGTGCATATGGGAGCCTACCATAGGCATGAATTTCCCATATCCACTTACTTTTTTGTGTTGGTGCATACCGGTTGTGTGCATATGTGTCTCACTTGGGGCTTACCTAGTGGATACCAGATCCCACTAGGCCTTGTGAGTGTGTTTTATTTGCATAGTTGGAATCATGTTCCACTTGTAAATTTTTTTTGGAAAAACAACTTAGACCTTGTCCAAATCATGTTGGACAAACTATCAATGCTTGATCGACACTCGTTTTCCTTTTCTTTCTTCTTTATGTATTTGAGAGTGTATGTTTGTACCATGTTCTCGCTTCATACATCATTCACATAAATGTTCTTTTTTGCCTATGTTGGTTTTCCATAGGTTCTTGATCTTGGGGGATTGATCATCCCTCTTGATCATTGTTGTCCTATATCACTAGCATTGGTACACTTGTACCCCTCTTGATGTGAATCTATCTACTTTATTGTGATTTTGATGCAAGGTCATCCTCTCACTAAAGTGGGGGATAAATGTAGTGTATAGAAATGTATCCCTTTACATTTTCACACTTTTTTGGTTCCTCCCTACTAAAATTTGACTCATTTATTCCTTAATTGGTCCTATTTTACATTCACAAGCCTAATTAAGTGCATCTTCCTAAGGATAATCCTTACATTTAACAAATGGAAAATCATAATTTAATGTTTTTGGCTATGTGTTCTAGATCTAGGGATCTAGGACTCATATGCCCCTTTTGGAATATGGGTCCCACCTAGGTCTCACGGCCTAATTTTAAATGTTACATTGAACACAACACTCCTTGAAGTATATGTCTCAGGTTTAAGCCTTTGGGACTCATATGCCCAACCTAGCATATGAGTCCCACTTCAACCTAGGACCTATTTTAAATCAATTTCTTGGTGGGATTTTATTATCCTTAGATTCAAATTATGAATGTCGTCTTATAGTGTTGTAATTTTGAGAAATTAGGAATAAAAAAGTATAAATACAAGGTTATTTCACATAATTTATCCTAGCAAGATTTCAAGTCATCTAATATTTTCAAGAGAGAATTCCTAAGGAAGTTTTATGAGTTTACAAGAGCATTCAAGAGCTGATCATCAAGCATTTTGGAGCATCATTTCAAGGTCTTCATGCATCATGTGTGTGTGTGTGAGCTAATGTGTTGATATAGCATTTGTGATCCAAGTTCAAGAATTTAAAGTCATATCAAGTTTCATGATCAAGATCTACATCCATTGAAACCAATTCATACAAGGGGTGATCCCACAATATTGGTTTACAATTTTTGGCCAAACTGGACACTAAACTATTTTTTTCTAACTAAATCTTCACTTTTGGACACCTATAGGGGCTAAACCGTGAGTAATTTGAAGATGATACAAACTAGTGATTTGTGACATTTTGTCTATAGATTCTAAATATATTTTTTTCAGATTTTTTGGAATCAAATTGCACTTCTTTTTCCATCTCCTTCAAAAAATAGTTTTTTCAGTAAACACCATTTTTAAGGAATGACGGCCACTGTATAACACATAAATTTTTTTCCATGAAGGATAAAATTCTAATTTGTTCAAATTTAGATTTTTTCTACAATATCTAGTGATTCAAATTTGTTTCATAGTGTTTTATTGAATATTTTTTCCTTAATCAAGTTTCGAAGTCATACCAATTACAACTCAGACATAGGTGGGTTGTATAACACATAAATTTTCTTGTATGTATCGAAATTCAAAAAAAAATTGTTGGATCAAGGACTTAAATATCTAGTGCACTCATATTTTTGAAAAAAAATGATAATATTCTATTTTTCCACATGTGCAGAACAAAGAGCTTGATTTTCGGTGAAAAACCTATGTTTAATAAAACTAAAAAAATAAATACATAATAAAACAAAAGAATATTAAAATTATATTCTTTGGATAGCTCGTTCCGAGGAATACCATGATCATTTGAAATAAATTTTAAATTAATTTATTTGATCCCCCAAAAGTTAAATCAAAAGTGATTTTTTATCAGGATTTTGATAGGTATAAAGAAGACTTCGTTATAGGTATGCTTTAAAACTAGCGAGCTTCTATCCAAAGTGGTTTGATCTAAGGTGGTTTGATCAAACCCTATTCAATTGGAATCCTTAAAATGGAACTTTTTAAGGCTTAGATCATTATATTTTATAAAATTATGTGATTTTAGCAAAAAACAAAATCTCCCAAAAATTATAAACTAGCATTGTGGGATCACCCCAAGTTGAAGATCAACACTCTAAGGATTCAACAAGGTTTGGTGAGTTGTTACATTCATTTTTTCATTCATCATTCCTTCATGTTATTTAAATTAATTTCAAAGTTTAATTACTCAAATGGGCTCTAATTAAGGTAGACCCCCATCCACTAAGAAAACAACATTTTTCCCTCTCTTGTGATGTGTAGTTTGTAGATTTACATCAATAGGAATCATTTTACAAACATGGTGATTTAGTCCCTAATAAATAATTTTGATAGTATTCAATAGTTTCAGATCTAGGTATAGAAGATTCAGAAAGATACTAAAAAAAACCTAGAGTGGGACGCATACACCCAACCTGGCATATTAGTCTCATGATAGTTTTTGATCATCGTTCAACAAATCGTAATCAATTCTCAGAGAATCCCAAATCTTGCCTTGAAAACCATAGAGTGGGACCTAATCACCCAAATTGGTGTATTAGTCCTGGTGCAATCTAAGACAACAATTTCCAAGGTTTACAAACTTAGTTTTGGCCTCTCCACTTCTCCAGGTACTTTTTTGTTTCATTCTATTTGCTAATCTAATTTCATACTTTCAAGTTTCTAAGGTTTTGTGCATAATTTTTTTCCATTTATACTTTGAAGATTCATTTAATGGTGAACCCCAATTCAATTACACAAGGAAACCCCTAGCCCATTCATCAATCAAGTCACTTGGTTGAGGTATCTAGGTTTCCTAATGAGCTAAACTGCGAAATAGGTCCAAGTATCATCCCCAAAAGGTGGAACCCTATTTCCCTTTTGTTCATTATATAATTTATACTAGTTCAAATTTGATAAATACATATGAAATAAACTAGTTATTCAATTGAAATAAGGTGAAATCATTATAAATAAATCTAAAAATTTCAATCCTATTATTTAAAAAAAATTAAGAACTTTAGTTTACTTGAAATAGATTTTCAAATCTAATCTAGTAACAAGTTTGCAAAAAGTTTAGATTATTTGAAATAGTGAATTAATATTCCCTCTTTATGATGCAAGATAATCAATACTTACTGGAACAATCCTACATAGTATTTTTCTAAAAATAACTTAAGTCGTTGTCTATTCAATTTTTGGTACTTTTTGTATTTCTATTTGGTCAAGTCTTTTATTGTTTTAATTTTCTTAATCTCCTTAAAAATATGAACATATTACTATTATAATTTTTTCCTTGGATTCCTCCAATGCATGTCCATGAGAAAAATGTTCCTTAATGTTACAATGGTGTAATTTTGAAGAGCATAAAACTTGATGTTTTATTCAATGATCTATAGTCGCCTTTATACAAGCAAGGAAATGAGGAGAAATAAGTTGGTAAAATTGAAAAATAGTTTAATTGCATATGGAAATTAAAAATGTAATAAATTTTTTTTATGCTAACATCCCCCTTTATTACATTTTTCTTACAAATGTAACCCCGAACAATATAAATTTCACCTTTCCAAGAGATTTAGTAAATATATCACCTATCTAAGAATTTGTTGGGTAGTACTAGAGTTGAATGTGGTGGTGCAAGACTTGTTCATTAATGTAATGACATTCAACCTTAATATTCTTTGTTCTTTCATAAAAAACTAGATTCTTCACAAGCTTCAACACCCCCTGATTGTCACAATAAATAATAGGTGGCTTTTCTTGAGGAATATTCATATCAACCAAAATGTGATGAAACCAAATTGTTTCACACATAGCTCCTTCTATGACATGATATTCAACCTCAGTAGATGAGAGAATAACAATAGTTGTATTCTTATTGATCCACAAAATAGGCCAAGATCTAAGATAAAATGTTATATCTTTTAGTTGACTTCCTATCATCAACAGATTCAACATAGTTTGAGTCGAAATATCCCTACAAGAATAAATAATAGTTAGTGCATTCTAGACCATAACCAAGTGTACCTCAAACATATCTCAAAAAAGGCTTAGCTACAACCCAATGAAATTACATCAGCTCCAGCATAAATCTGGAAAGATAGTTGACAAAAAAGCATAATTCTAGTCTAGTATAAGTCAAGTAAATGAGACTCTAATAAGCTTATAGTAGAGAGTTAAATCTACTTGAGGTGAATCCTAGAATTGAGAAAGTTTCATACCTTTCTCTATTAGGGTGAACATAGGTTTACAATTAGACATTCGAAACTTCTCTAGGAGATTCTTGGCATATTTTATCCATGAGATAAAAATGTGATGCTTATTTTGCCATATCTCCAAGCCAAGTCAATATTGAAGTAGCCTCAAGTCTATCATATGAAAGGATTTTTTCAGATCATTCTTTACATCACCAATGAGATTATTTCAGATTCTTGTGATCAAAAGATCATCCACATAGAAGGAAAGAATGACAATATCTATGTCTACCTTCTTAATATACAAATTTTGATCTAAGAGGATACAAGAAAAACCATGTTGCAAGAGGTAACCATCTATTTTTATGTACCATGCCCTAGAGGATTATTTAAGCCCATAAAGTGACTTGATGAGATGGCATACCTTTTGAGGATGTTTTTCATAAATGAATCCTTTTGGTTGGGTCATGTATACTTATTATTTTAGATCACCATTTAGAAAAGTAATCTTGTTGTCCATTTGATGAAGCTTCCATTATTTTTTGTGTTGTCAATGCACAAACAACTCTGATTGTTTTGAGCTTATCACCGAGTCTAGGTGAGAGACTGAAAAATAAAGGTCTTCTCATGAAATCAATTCCTTTTGACTAAGAATATCACTTTGCAACAAGTCATGATCTATATTTTTCGATGGATCCATCTGTCTTGTATTTTATTTGAAAACCAATTGTAACCTATGGGTTTCTTTTTTGGAGGAATATTTCCAAGTGCCCATGTCTAATTTTTTATCAAACCAAGAATCATACTCAACTTCCATGGACTTATTCCATTGTGGCTGACATAGGGCCTCTCCAACTATATTAGGTTTAGTTTTATCAATAACTAAACTCATCGATTCAAGATTCACCTTATTTCTTGCACGTCTTCTTGTTCTAATGGTTGATGAGAGATCTAGAAGAGAATCTAGATGGGAGTCCCTGATGGTGCTTTGGACCCATTTCAAACATTGATGTTTCCATTGATGTGAAGAATGATGTTCCAAAGGTCCAAAATCTACAAACAACTCTCCTTTTAGCTCGTCTTCTTTTTTAGAGGAATCACCATTGCAATCATCTGACTCTGGGAGAAATCTATGGGAGGTGGTTGAATCTTCATTATATGTTAAGAATTCAAAAGATGACTCATCACATGTCACATCTCAACTCTCATAAATTGTTTGTGTCTTAAGATCTATGAGATGATAAGCCTTTGAAGTAGTGTTGTACCCCAAAAAGATGCACTAGAGTGTCTTGGGATCAATCTTCTTCCTCTTGTTAGCTAGGACATGCATATATGTGTATACATGTAAAAAATGGTTTGGAGCACAAATTGATTAAATACTTGTTATTTAATTAATAAATTCTAATTCCTCTACTATTATAAATAAATTGGCAAATTTATTTATATGGTTCATTCCCTAAATTCTTCCTTTTCCAAAAATCATTTTTCTCATAAATTAATTAAATGCACAAATTAAATAATTTTTTATTTAATTAATTTCCCTCTTCAATTTAAATTTGAATTTTTAATTCAAATTGGCACATGTCTCCATATTTATTCTAACCACCTCCAACTCACCTGCTACCTCACCATGTGTCGCATGAATTTGAATTTTCTAAATTGTAAAATGTGAATTATCATCAACAAACTTGCAACAAATTTGAAACCACCTTGGACACATGACTTCTTCTTTCCTCTAATTCTCTTCTACACTTCACAAGGTGTTTTATTGAAGGGAACAGCCTCCCTAATTCTCTCCAACCTCTTTGTGCTCAACCGTTGATACCTTAGGATCACAATCTCAACCATTCGTCTTTACCACATCATCTTGAGCCTAGAAAAATCTATAAATAGAAGGAATTTCTACAACTTTTCAATAAGATTTAGCTTACAAGCTTATGCTGCAAAATTCTTAGTGCAATTTGTGAGAATTGTGAGAGAATTTTAGTTCATTTAGAGTTATTATGGAAATTTCAATTTTAGTAGCTTAGTCATTGCATCTTTTATATAGAATTACTATTAGATTTGCATTGTAAATTTTAGCCTCATTTGAGAAATTAGTACTTCATCATAGAACATTCAACATTTATGCATCAAAAATACAAAAAACATAGTGATCTGTAGGCATGTAGTTTGCATTGCACAATAACTTCTTATTTCTTAGGTTGTCATATTTTTAGGTTCATGTGCAACATTTAATAGATCTAAGAGCATGAATTTTGGAGGTCCTCAAGACTAGAGAACCATGGAATGATTTGAAAGGATAGTTGTAGTCATTTAATTTTCCTATTTCTATTTATTTTATGTAATACATTGCATGGATGTGTGTTTTATTCTATCATATTGATACACATATTTTAAATGCACACATAAATTGGCGCCCACCATGAGGCCTAGCCCCAACTTTAATCTATTTTTCTATTGAGGTTTTCTTTGCAGGTTTTGTCAAATTTTTTTGAAATGGTGCATCCAAATTTTTCTCTAGAATATTTGGCCTTTGTATTGATGCATTGAATTCCTATTTCGACACATCTGACAGTTCTTTTGGCGCATTCAAATTTTGTTTCGGTGAATCGGGTTGTTGTTTCAATGCATCTAGGTGTTCTTTTGGTGCATCAAGGGGTTTTAAAATTCATTCTATGCTTTTCCAATTTATCGCATTCAATCTATCATTTAGCGCATTCAGTATTTATTTTATCACATTCAGTAGTTTAGTGCATTTGATCTAAGTTTTAGTGCATTCAGTCACTGTAATGGTGCATCTAGTTTTTGTTGCAAATTTTCTAGATTCCTGAAACTAATCTGTGCTTTTCTATTTTTTAGGAATCTTACACCTAGTCAAAGACCTTCCTAAAAAAATAAAGAACATAGTCAAAGAATAATGGACTGAAACTACTAACAAATTGGTTGCATGGTTAAATATAGTTGTCACTTCCTTTGGTTAAGTTAGGAATATAGCATAACTAGGAGGGATAAATTTACACCATGCTTGTTGTGTTTGGAATGGTAGGAATGTATGCTCTCCCCTTAACTGGGTTATTAGAAAGCCAACCCATTCATTTTTATCTACATTCTAACCTTAGAGGGCCTTCCTCCCTCCTTCAAAAGGGGGAACAAACTAACTATGAACACGCTAAAGCCAAGCGACCTCCACCCGAGATATAAATGTGGGTACTCGAGGAAAGTTTGAGTATCACAAGGATTATTCTGATAAGGGAAACAATGGTCTTTTGCCACATGGATGATCCCCCATGAATAGAATGCCCCTACTAAAACATCTTTGTTG
Source organism: Sequoiadendron giganteum (assembly GCA_007115665.2). NCBI lineage: Eukaryota > Viridiplantae > Streptophyta > Pinopsida > Cupressales > Cupressaceae > Sequoiadendron > Sequoiadendron giganteum. The sequence continues at coordinate 491,950,789 of CM021103.1, forward strand.
TAGTAAGCCAAAACTTACCCTTATCTATTCTTTGGTGCAACAACGGTTGTTGCCAAGGCATCCACATTCTCATAGTTCTTAGTACAGGTGAAAAACTTGCCATGGAAGATTCAAGGGAATTTGAAGCTTGGTTGGCTTGAGAAGTGAGTGCACTGTAAGGGGGAGCCTGTGTAGCCAAGTTTCTAAATCACCAGCTAAGAATAAGTGTGGTTGGAGTATAATCCATGTGGAATCCAAAAGAATATTGTCTTACATAGCCTAGGAATCGTGCTTGTTTGATGTGTCTTTACTAATGTGTTTTTAAACCAATATACAAGAAAAAATTACACAAACATGTCCAACTATTGATTCAGAAGAATATTTGAACCAAACAGTCCCAAAATTCACTGTTGAAATCAGAAAAATCCATCAAACTACCAAAAACCAGAACACAGTTTCCTAGATTAGTGCATCCATTAACTATTTTAGTGCATAACTTGCATCTTTTAGCACATCCCACTGCTATTCTAGTGCATCGTTGTCATAAACTAGCACATACATTTGTTGTTTTAGTGCATCCCTTATCTGTTATAGCGCATCTATGCCATCTTACAGTGCATCCATTTATTGTTATAACACATCCATTGCATGTTTTGATGCATCCAACCCTTCCCATAGCACATTTGTACCATTCCATAACACATCTGAGTTTTAGCGCATCAAGACACTATTTCAACACATCTAGAAAATTTGCAAATAGAAAGCTAAAATTGACCTCCCTTCTGCCAATTACCATCCAATTTCAGAGATTCCTTCTTAAACAACATATTTTCCTTGTCCTAAATTTTATTTCAACTTGTTGAAACCAACATCATTCTATATTAAGGGATTGGAAATCAACAACATTTGTCAAGAAATCCCTTACTAAAAGAACCAGGAAACCAAGGAAGCAACTTAGTTACAAGAAAATTTTGAAAGGGAGATGCTTCTTGTACCAAAGTAGGAAGGTCTTGCTTGACTATTGAACTTTCATCCATAGATATCATGACTTTGATAGAGGATATACTGATGATTTTTCTTTAGAGCCTTTAAATTCACAAGCTTATTATCAACAAAGAGCTCTTTCAAAAAGGCATAATCATAATCAACCCATTCATCATTCCTACATTCCGCAACTGGCAATACAATATTCCAAATATCCAAATCATTTGATACAATAGAGAAATCATAATCACATACTTGTTAAAACCAACATTTTCAAGTCAAATCTCTCATCTAATCGTTGATCAAACATTCAAAAGTGCCTCGTCATTACACCCATTTCTAATTTAGCAGTTGCATTTCACCATTAGGATTTATCATCCTTCATCAGGATTCATCATCCTTCATCTCAAAATAAATCTTGCTTAATCAGATTCTAATCCATCCTTTTGGCACTCCCAAACTTTGGTCAAACGTTCAAAAAAATTTCATCACTTGTATGCCTGTCTTAACAAGATTGCAAAAGCGAAAACTTGAGCAAAAGGAAATCGAAAACCAAAACACCATGGCAGAAAGAGAAGAAAATCTCTTTTTGGGAATTTTTCCAGATGAGGTGGAAGAAATAACAGAGGAAACTATAGAAAAATCCCAACAAGATCCCAATTTTCATAAATTCATGGAGAAGATTTTCGAGAAAGAGGGTGAGAGATACCTTTGATGTTAGCAAACAAAGGAGTGAAACTACCTAATGATTTTGATATCACCAAATTGAAAAAAACTCCTAAGAGGATAGAAAATGAAATACCAACTGAAACAAAAAATAAATCAAGGAGAAATGACCCCATGACTACCTTAACACAAAAAATACAAACCCTCCAACAACAAATGCAAAATATGCAAACTAGATCCACTAAGAGGTACTCAATATAGAATATATGCCCCTACCCTTTTGATCCAAGAGTCAACATGATACCATTCCCCAAACATTGTGAATTCCCCAAATTTGACAAATACAATGGAAAGACAGATCCCATCGATCATGTAAGGGAATTTAGAACTATGAGTCTTGAATTTTCCCATGAAGAAACTTACTTAATGAGATTATTCCCACATAGTTTGGGAGGGAAATGTATACAATGGTTCTCACAACTATCCTCAAGGATCAAATATTTTGAAGAATTAGTCAACAAGTTTATCACCCAATACTCATATAATATTCAACATGAAATCACAATGAAGGATCTTTGCAATGTCAAACAAAAGAAAGGGGAATTATTTCTAGTTTTTTTACAAAGGTGGGGAAGTTTATTTGCAAGGTATCCCCATCCCATACTAGAAAAAGAAAAGATGGAGGTGTTTATTGACAACTTAAATGATGACATGACTTATAGGCTTGAATTACAATGTCCTCCAACTTTTGAAAAAAATAATGAAAATGGGATCAAAATTGAGGAAGCCTTGGTCAAGAGGGGAATTTTGAAAATTTATAACGAAATAAATTCAACCAATTCCTCCAAAAATGACAAACCAAATTTTTGGTAGAAATAAAAAAATAACGGTAATGATACTTCAGCTAAAATGCATAATGCTAAACCGGTCTTCAATTTTTCAGGAAGTACCACGAACACCTATCAAAAGACCACCCAAAATACCAAACAAAGAAACATCCAAAATACCAACCAAAGAAATACTCAAAACAATCAAAGCAACACAAAATCCAGGACCTTACCATATCAAACAACAAACAATCATTGAAATTTTACACCTTTGGGTCGATCATATGAATCTGCATTGAAATAACTTATTGCAGAAAATCTCATTACTCTACCTGACACTCGAGGGTTCCAAACCAAAGTTAAATCATCATGGTGGAACGAAGCCCATTTTTGTGAATTTCATCGATGCAAAGGTCGCCTAACCAATAGTTGCATGCAATTAAAACACAAGATACAAGACTTGATTGACAATAAGGTCATACAGATTGAAGAATCCCAAGCAAACACCGATCATGGGGTATTCAAAAACCCTTTGCCAAATTAAGAAAAAGGAGAATATTCTAACACAAATGACAAAGGAAAAGGTGTGAGTTATGTTTATGACAAAACCATCTATCATATCTCAATCATTGAAGATCACACAAATGACATTGAAATCAATAACACACCACATCCTATTGCAACCAACCATCCAATCAATGAAACCAACATCCTCTTTAATCAAACCCATAATACACAACAAGACATGGTTGCAATAAATAATCAAATTAATCACATTAAGATCAAAGGAAAACAAGACAGTGTAACTATAAATGTGACGACAAGGATGCAAACTAAATATGTTTTGAAAGGAAACACTTCCAAAACACCTAATACCCCATCTCATAAATATAACATTGTTGATCAGCTTCAAAAAATTTCTGCACAAATATCAATATTGGAGCTCCTTAAAATCTCACCTGCCGATAAGGAAATCTTGGAAAAGGCCCTAGTTGATACAACAGTACCAAATGATTTGGAAGTCTGCACTTTCCAAGCCATGGTGGGACATCTAGTTGCACCTCATTGCTTATCCCTTTTATAAAATAACAATGTATCTCTCACCCATCCGCATAACACAACACTCCATATTGAGGTCCTAATCCATAAAATTCGTGTCAAGTGCATTCTAATAGACAAAGGATTTGGTCTTAATATATGTACTTTAAATCTTTTATGTGCACTAGGGTTCTTTGAAAATGCAATAGATGCAAGGAAAAATATCACCATCAAAGCATATGATGAGGAAAGAACTTCAAAGGGATTGATAGTGCTACAATTTCAGGTTGGTCTGATTCAGAAAGATGTGGTTTGTCAATTTTTGGATAAAGATTTGACATATAATATACTCTTGGGTCATCCTTGGATCCATGAAATGCAGGTCGTCTCTTCAACATACCATCAGTGTCTAAAATTTCCTTTCAATGGGAAGATATTACCATTCCTGCCGATTCCAATAGTCCCCAACATTGCAACACCCTTAAGGTTGTCCAAGATGTGTTTGTGCCTCATAACCAAGAATCTCCTGATTCAACCCCTAACATCCCCAATAATCCAAGTCAAGCCAATCCATTATCGAAACTACTAGTCACATCCTCCAATGAAGTAAGTCATCCAAGTTCCTCATCCAAATAGCTCAAGAAAAAGGAAGAACCTAACCCCTTTGCATCTATCAATCCTGAATCCCAACTCAATACTTTGGCCAAACAGTTTGAGAAGAAATTCCAAGTCAAAGATAAAGGTGTAGGTGAATATTATATTGAACAATCCCTTTGCCTCTCGCAGTTAATTTCACCAAAATCCTATGGTCAACCATCAAGCTCATCACAATCAGCCTCACAACCTATCACACTTTTTGACGGTTGATTCATAAAAGCAAGCACTCAAGATGAGGAATATGATGACATAGATATCTTGAACTAGCTCTACAAGGATGAAGCTAATTCCCAAGCAACAATGGCTAATGTCCAAACCACTCAATATGGAAAAGGATTCTCAATCTTGGAAAAAATTGGATATGATGGAAAAAGACCTACTAGAAAAAGGAAAGAAGGTATTGTCAAAACCATCCAATCCATTATAAGAAATCCAAAAGACAAGATAGGGTTAGGTTATAAAGAGCATCAAAAGGATGAAGAAACAAAAGAAGACCTAAAATAGAAGTCTATTGAACGAATCTTGTAGCTGCAAGCTAGTGATCATTATGAAACCGATTCCAATGAATATGAGTGGGATTCAGTATGAGATGAGACCTGCCATGATAAAGAAATATATGTGATACATAAGTACACTCCCAAAATCAAGGACAGACAAAGCTTAGGGTTGGGACCATTTGAATTATGATCTCAAAATATCAATGGCTCAAGTGAAGATGACCAAACTCCTAGTGAGATGGATCACTCAGAAGAGAGTAACATCATAGAACTTGAACTTTCCATTGTATTATTTGATGATAATGTTGCCATTAGGACCCTTACAACCTCTTACTTGAACACATCGGATGATCCCTTACCATTGGTACATCCTAAACTCATAGATTGGGACCAAACTAACCCTATTGATATCCCCACCTTTTCAAACAATGAGGCCATCATCAATTTCCTTTGCACTGTTACTCCTAAAATGGGTTCCACCATTGAATGTCATAATGAAGCTTCCAAATAGGGGAGTGCCAAATTTTCCAGCTATAAAATGAATGAAATAAAAGAAGGATCTGATGGTGAAAACCATTCCATGGCAATATCATATCAAGAAAGAATAAAAAAAAGAGCGCATCTGAAGGTGAAAACCTCTCCAAGGCACTAAAGGACGGGAAATTTGACACTCTTCCTAAGCACTTCCAAGAAAGATCGAAAGTCCTGATTGAACCAACACAGTCCATCAATTTCGACAATGCACAGATAGTGAAAACTCCCCATCTAGCAGAATCATTGACAGAATTGGAAAAGCCTAAATTTATCAAGTTCTTTGAAGAAAGACAAATCAAATTTGCTTGGTCATATGTAGGCATGCTAGGGATAGATCCAAATCTCATCATGCATCATTTATCCCTTCCTTCAAGAGTTAAAGCAGTCAAGAAAAAGTTGAGAAAAATGCATCCTCACATTGCCTTATTGGTGAAGGAAGAATTAAAGAAATTATTGGATGTAGGGTTCATTAGACCCATTGATTATGTAGAGTGGATATCAAACATTGTACCTATTTCAAAACTTGACGGAAACAAACAGATTTTTACAAACTTCAAAGAACTCAACAAGGCTTTCTCGAAAAATGATTTCCCCTTGCCAAACATTGATATCATTGTAGACTTAACAATATGTCATGGAATGTTGTCACTAATGGATGGCTTTTTCAATTATAATCAAATCAAGAGAGTACTTGAATATAAGGATAAGACAACTTTCACTTGCCCATGAGGTACCTTTTGCTAGAATGTTATGCCCTTCAGATTGAAGAATGCAGGGGCCACATATCAGAGAGCTATGACAACCATCTTTCATGACAAGATTCATACCTTCATGGAAGATTATGTGGATGACTTGTTAGCCAAATATTACACTAGGGAAGGACATTTGGAGATACTAGACAAACTCTTCACCCAACTAGAGAAGTTCAACGTCCACCTGAATCCAAAGAAATGTGTGTTTGGGGTAGCATCAACAAAGCTACTAGGATATATAGTATCATAAAAAGGTATTGAAGTAGACCCTAAAAAAGTGAAAGCTATTATGGAAATGCCACCTCTGAAAAATACTAGTTAGTTAAGATCCCTTCAAGGTAGATTCCAATTGATTAGAAGATTCATATCACAACTGGTCGATAAGACTCATCCTTTTACCCACTTGTTGCACAAGAATGTCCTCTTTTGATGGGACAAGAAATGTGATGAAACTTTCAACCAATTGAAACAATACCTAATGATTCCACCTATCTTAACACCACTGATGGAAGGAAAGCCTCTCTTATTGTATGTCCATGACTGATCGATCAATAGGAGCTTTGTTGGAACAAGAAGATTCAACAGGAAAAGAGAGAGCAATCTATTACATCAGAAGAACTCTAAATGGCTATGAAATCAACTATACACCCATTGAGAAAGATTGTCTAGTAGTAGTGTTTGCTACACAACAATTGTAGTATGTTGACTCACATGATCAAACTCATAGCCAAGATAGATCCACTAAAATATCTCCTTAGCAAAGCAAACCTAAAAATAAGATTGGCCAAGTGGGTGATGATACTCAATGAACTTGACATCCAATATGTCAACAAAAAAAAATCAAAGGGCAAGCCATCACCGACCAGCTGGTTGATGCACTGATTCATGATGATCATCCCTTGTACATGTAATTTCTAGATGCAGATGTCCTAACAATCACAACACAACAATGGGTACTATATTTTGATGGCTCATATTCACAACATAGATCAAGAGCAAGAATTCTATTCATCACTCCTGTAATGAACACCATTCCGAAGTTATATCGCCTGATGTTTCCCTACACCAACAACATGGCAGAATATGAGGCCCTCATCATTGGCATAAAAATAGTAGTAGAATGGAAAATAACAGAACTATAGGTCTACGAGGATTCTCAACTAGTCATTAATCAGATCAACGATGATTACCAAACAAAAGATGACAAAATGATGCCTTACAAAAGGATGATCAATGACTTCAAGAAGTATTTTTTTGACATTAAATTTTCTCAAATCCGAAGGATTGACAACAAAGATACTGATGCTATGGCTACCATTACTTCTTTACTCCAAATTCTAGAAAAATGAAGCCATTATGAGTTCATGGTGGAACAACTATTTACCCTTGCTTATGACGATCTTTGATCCTGAATCATTTGCCACCTACTTGATGCCGATACCTCAATCTACAAGAAGATCTATACCTATCTAAAAGATAATATTCTACCTCCTGATCTCTCTTGAAACCAAAAAAAAAATTTCATACGTTAAGTTGCCCATCATACCCTTATAGTGGACGTACTTTACCGACGAGGTCTTAATGGAACTCTCTTACATTGTCTAGAACGCAACGAGTCTAAAATGACTTTGTAAGAAGTTCATGAGGGAATTTGTGACACTCATTCAAGTGGTCCAACCCTCACTAAGAAAATCCTTTGATTGGGATACTATTGGCTGACTATGGAGAGAGAGTCCTAATTTGTTAAAAATTGTTAGAAATGCCAAATCCATGGTAATATCATCCATACACTAGCACAAGAGTTGTAGCCCTTCGCATCGACATGGCCGTTTTTCAGTGGGGATTGGATCTTGTAGGAAAAATCAGCCCATCTTCATCCAATGGACACAAGTTCATAATTATAGCCACATAATACTTTACCAAGTGGGTCAAAGTCATGCCTTTATCCACCATCATAGGAAAGCTAATCTCATCATTCATCCTGAACTACCTCATCTATAGGTAAGGTATCCTTCAATCCATTGTCACTGATAATGGAAGACCTTTCAAGAATCAAGATGTGCAAGAAATTTGTGAAATATTCCATATCTAGCATCATTTCTCTATGCCATATTACCCTCAAGGGAATGACCAAGTAGAGGCCTCAAACAAAACCATAATGAAAAATATTAAATAAAATCGTCAACGATGTTGTATGTGACTGGCATATTCAACTGACCCCTACTTTGTAGGCCTATCGTACAAGAATCTACACTCCCACATGAGCCACATCATATTCTTTGGTCTATAGATCTGAAGCCATATTTCGCATTGAGGCCAAGATACCATCACTCCATGTGTCCTTGAAAGGTTTCATTTTAGATGAAGATTACCATGTGTCTAGACTACAAGAGCTAGAATTTTTGGATGAACGTCGTCAACTTGCAGTGGATCACCTGAAGTCCTATCAATAGAGAATGTCAAGGAGCTACAATCACAAAGTCAAACCTAGGACATTTTAGGTAGGTGATTTGGCACTGAAGGAAAATCCCCAAACTCAGTAGGACCATGAAAAGAAAGGAAAATTTGAGCCAAATTGGTTATGTACTTTTGTTATTGTTTTAGTCTTTGGATCGAGGGCATATAAGCTGTCTACACCAGAGGAGGATATTTTTTAGTCTTTGGATTAGGAGCATATCAACTATCTACACCAGAGGAGGATCTATTTGAATAACCAATAAACAACCTTCATCTAAAAAATTTCTATACATGATGCATCCGATGCATGCCTAAAAGTCCTAAAAAAATCCTAAAAAGAAAAAAATGTCTTGAAAAAATGGTTGCCCTAATGAAAACCTAGCAAACAAGCATCTTGGCAACACCAAAAAAATTTCAAAAAATACAAAAATACAAAACAAAAGTGAAAAAACAAAAAAAATCGTTACCTTGGTGAAAACTTGGCAAACAAGCGTCTTGGTAACAAAAAAAAAATCATAAAATTTGAAAAAGTGCAATAAAAGAAAATGGTGAAAACTTGGTAAATAGATGTTATTTGTCATAGGTCGGCTACTCCATCTATTTGAGTGTGTGTTGACCGTCCTCTTTTTTCTACCACTGTGCATTCATGCCTATCATATAATAGCTTCATGTCCATATTCAGCTGATGCAGTCATGTCCCACCTTGGCTTAGTTGTCATTCTACATATCCATAATAATTTATTTTTGTTTCTCACTGGGGGAAAAATCCTAATCTCACTAGGGGAAAACAACCATTGAAATTAAAAAAAACAACAAGGCAACCATGGTGAAAGATAACAATCACTGTAACCATCACATCATTAAAACTAAACATCAATCAACCAAATAATCAACCATCCAAATCAAGAAATAAGACCAAATCAAATCAATCATCACTAAAGGATTATCTTTTGAATCATGGTTGGATCACTTTAACACAAATGTTGTATTGATGTTATCTTGATTGTTGGTATCAATTCTCTGGAGTACCTTGATGATGTGATGAACTAGAGGGGCTATGATTGAGAATGATATTTTTCTTCGTTTGTTGTCTATGAGTCAATCATTACTACTATGAAAATTTTCATGGGACATGCACTAAAAAGTATCATTGATGACATTCCAAATTTTCATGAGAACATGATTAACTCTTGTCTTTTTACGCAAGTGATGCTTACGTCATCTCAGTCCAATTACACCTAGATGCTTGTGTTATCTTGTACTATCATCATGGTCTAATTATACCATTGATGTTTGTACTAAATTTCAACATAATACAATGCTCAATGATGATAATAAACACAATGAATAATATGACAACATTGCATAAATAGGATTGCATTCATATTAATTCTGCATTCGCATTATAGATTTTTCCAAGGATGGTAACTTTCAACATGATGTTATCTCTCACTACAAGATTAAGTACACTTGACATAACAAAAAAATAATTCATTGACATTGGAATTTCCACTTCATATCATTAGAAAGAATTATCATGCATCCACTATCACAAATCATTCATTCATTCATTCATTATAATATTTGCATCATGAAAAATTCCAAAAATTAAGCATTTTTCTAAAATACCATCATCTTTCATAATCATATCATACATCGAGGTCATAATAAATGTATTCTTTCATTCATCCATAATCCATCCACATATGAATTCATCACAACAATTATTAATAATATCATAATCCATTCATGATCATAATTCATTTCACATTTACACATTTAGGTCACATATTTGCATAGAAAATAACAAAAATATAGAAAAGTGCATTACATTTCATTTACATAATAAAATTCATTACACATAAGAGCATAATCAACATCACATAGGGGCATAGTATAAAATAATACATGCATTTTCATTCATCATCAATCCATACATGGGAATCATTCATAATCATAATTCATTTACATAATCATCCATACATTTAGGTCATTTTCGCCTCATGAAAAGTCCAAAAAGAGAGAATTATCATAAATCCATACATCTACATGTTTCATGTTCAAAATCCATTTATTCATTTGTCATACATTTGGAATCTATGAAACATGCATCCATTCATTAAATCATTCATATCAACATATTTAATCACATTTATTTGCAACCATACATAGATATATACATGTGAAAAATGCAAAAATACAATGCATCCCATATCATTTGCATAAAAAAATCCATCTCATTAATTCATCCATAACATAATCATATAGAATATCATAATCATATAGAACATAAATAAATGCATCCATCATAAACATCCATACTAAAAGCATAAACAACACATAGATCACTTAATTGCCGCTGCATATCATACAACCTCATAATAAACTGTCAAGTGTACAATGATGTCAATAAATGAGAAATGATACATCAAAATTGTGGCAAAGCCAAGTTTCTGAATCAAAGTACAATAAGTTAGATGTGACCACGTGATCCTACGATACTACCCTTGAAGTTCATAGGCCTCTCCCCATCACTACTTGGCCCTGAGGGCCCTGCTCCTAGACATCCGCCTGGTGGACCTCTTGGAAGTGGCTATGTGACACCCCTACTGGTGGTCCAAGACTAGGAGTGAATAGATCTAGAATGAGCATAATTGACTCTCCACTCCACTAGCATGGCCTCATAGTATCGACCCCTGTAATACTCTACCTCATTGGCGGATTCTTGGAGCTCTCTAACAAAGTCACTTGTCCCAGCACCCTCGACAACTATCTGAATCCTATCCGCTACTGCCACTGCCTACTCTCCCTACCATTGGGCGACATCTCTCTCTATTGTGAGGGTGGCTATCTATGCCTACAATTGTACCATCTGAACCTATACCTATAGCTGTGTTGGTGCTTGTGCCTGTAGTTGAGCCTGAGCTAACTATGTATGTAATGTGTGAACCTGTCCTTGACGAGTCTTAACCTATGCATGCAACCCAACTATCTATGTCTGCTGCCTCAGGGAGGGCATCCTCAGAACCACTGGTCATTTTCTGGTATGAGCCCACCTCCTCCTCTTGGGGATGACCCCAAAATCTGACACATCTCTCCCTCCGCCTCCTCCATCTCTGGCTCCATCTCCCCCATCATCTCATCCATCATCTCCCACCTCCTCCTCTGCCTCCTCCTCCCCACCTCCATCTCCACTTTGTTGTACTACCTATCCTACCCTCCTCTCAACCTCCAAAATGGGTTTAGGCTCATTCAAACTTGAGATCCATGGAAATGGATGCGTATAAAAAATACTCTATGTAATCTACTATCATCTACGCATCCACGACCTCATGGTGGTGTTGCTACAAAATCAGCTGTAAGTCATAGTACTTTGCACAAGTCATGTCATGATCGGGGGTTGGCCCCCACTCTGGAATATCTTGCTTCCATTGAGCATAATGTGCTACCCCTTGAGGCATACCCTGAACTCTACTATACTATCTATACACGCGACCAAAAAGGAATCTCTCAATGATATAAGGTTTCCTACCAATCAGATATCTATTGCAAAATACATATGACATCTCAGTGTCATCCTCTAGCCATACCTCATAATCAAGATATGGCCACCATATAACTGTGTCTAGGTCATCTAGGACTCTCCTCCAATACTCTAACTTTCCCAACTTATGCTAGACAAGTGGCCCTGTGTAACCAAAAACATATGGCCACCCTACTAGTCGAGCCCTCCATCCCATTGGTTGTGTAACTGCTATACTCTCACAAGCCCAAAGCTGTAATAATGTGCATCCTTCCACAAGACTGCTAGCCTAAAGATAAATGACCTAATGCAAATCATGATATAGGTGTGCAAGCATGCACAAACCCCAAGTATATTTGGTGCCATGGGAAATCATGCCCTTTAAAACCCGACCCCAGCCAACTGAAAAGTGCTTTGACCTATGGTCAGGGCAAAGAAATCCACCAATGAATCTTGCTAGCACATAGGCCAAGGGGTGATGAGTCACAATCAACTCCTGCCAAGAAATATCGTAGCCACCGAGCTTCCCATCATGAAAAATTTGTCGAATGGAGCTGGTCCCACCCTTCTCCTCATGATCATACACCACCAGATCTCCCATGATTGGTATACTCAAAATCTGAAATGTGTCCTTTGGTGTAATTGTGATCTTAGCAATCACCAAATGAAAGGTGTTGTGGTCACTATGCCACTACTCTGCAAGTGTTGTAAAAAACCCTTGATTAATCTGGTATTGGGGCATGTCAATCAAGGAAGTCAGTCTACAGTGATCAATAATAGAAAAATTTGTTGCGGTAAGTTGTGGGATCATATCCCACATCTGTGGAAACCACTCTCAAAACTAAAGAACTCCTAAGCCACCCTCCTATGATCAAATCAACATATCAAGTTAGCACATCAATCAATCAACCTATCATCAACATATCAATTAATCAAATCAACTCACATGAGATTTTGATCAAATCTTGAGGAGAACCTATCCTATCAATTACTCTCATTTGTCATGAGATCGACCAACATCAATCAACCTATCTCTGACTCTCATTTGTCATGAGGATGATCATCAATCAATCATCATCATCTATCCTATCATCATTCCTCATCTATCATGAGGACAATCATCAATCTATCAATCAACGTCATACTATCATCGACAGATGTGATCATCAACCAAAATGACCTCTATGCACTAGAACATGGTCCTGATGCATTGTTTCCCAAATGTGCCACTTGACCTACCCTATGCACGACTTTATCAAACCTATGTGCTAGAATCCCCATGTGCTATTCTAGCAACCTAATGCACTAAAGCGATGACCTAATGCGCTAATCCATTTTCAGACCTAAACCTAACCTTATGCACTACTACAACGACTCTATGCACTATATCGAGTTCTAGATGTGCTAAAAGTCTAATGCTATGCGCTAAAATGTGTAAAAACAAAATTTTAAAAAAATGCAAAAAAGCGAGAAAATTTGAATTTAAAATTTGAAAAAAGTGGTCCTCGGGGTATGTACCGGAGGTCCGTATGGGGCTAGACACTAGTGGCGGTGAACTCACTCAAATCTGTGAGTATGGCATGTATTCTTATCCATTTTGGCTATCTTCTCTCTCTCAGGTTTTCAAAATGCAAAGTTACAAATGAGCTTTCTTTTACCCATTTTAACCTTTTAAGGGCTAATTAAGGGGTAATTATGGTGGCATTTATTTAATCTTTTGAAAGAGTCCTTTTAATCAACTAATTAACAATATGGTTGGACTCTAATCATTATTGGGAGATAAATCAGGTCATCCTCATCAGATCTAACGATCATCAACATATCAATGAAAAATCATTTAATCATCATTTTTCAATTTTTTTTTCTTTTTTAAATTCAAAAATTCTTGATTTATCTCCTAAGGGGGGCATCCTTTCATCATCACGGCAAAATCAGCACCTGGAGCATGTCAAATTTTTTATCATCGCGGTTTGAAAAATGTTTCTTTGAAGCAATGTGTCTGGGCACATCACTTCAAAGAGGGGCAAAATGTATGCACGTAAAAATGGTTTGGAGCACAAATTAATTAAATATTTTTTATTTAATTAATAAATTCTAATTCCTCTACTATTATAAATAAATTGATAAATTTATTTATATGGTTCATTCCCTAAATTCCTCCTTTTCTAAAAATATTTTTCCTCTTAAATTAATTAAATGCACAAGTTAAATAATTTTTTATTTAATTAATTTCCCTCTTCGATTTAAATTTAAAATTTTAATTCAAATTGGCACATGTCTCCATATTTCTTCTAACCACCTCTAACTCACCTGCCACCTCACCATGTGTCACATGAAATGAAATTTTCTAAATTGGAAAATGCGAATTATCATCAACAAACTTGCAACAAATTTGAAACCACCTTGGACACATAGATTCTTCTTTCCTCTGATTCTCTTCAACACTTGGCAAGGTTTTTTCTTGAAGGGAACCACCTCCCCGATTCTCTCTTACCTCTTTGTGCTCAACCGTTGATGCCTCAAGATCACAATCTTGACCATCTATCTTTGCCACATCATCTTGAGCCTAGAAGAATATGTAAATAGAAGGCATTTCTACAGCTTTTCAAGGAGATTTATCTTACAAGCTTATGCTGCAAAATTCTTAGTGAAATTTGAGAGAATTGTAAGAGCATTGTAGTTAACTTTTAGCATTTTAGTTCATTTAGAGTTATTATGGCAATTTAAATTTTAGTAGCTTAGTCATTGCATCTTTTATATAGAATTACTATTATATTTTCATTGTCAATTTTATCCTCATTTGAGCAATCAGTACTTCAACATAGAAAATTCAATATTTATGCATGAAAAATACAAAAACATAGTGATGTAGGCATGTAGTTTGCATTGCACAATAGCTTATCATTTATTAGGTTGTCATCTTTGTAGGTTCATGTGCAATGTTTAATAGATCTGAGAGCATGAATTTTTGAGGCCCTTAAGACTAGAGAACCATGGAATGATTTGAAAGGATAATTGTAGTCATTTAGTTTTTCTATTTCTATTTCTTTTATGTAATACATTGCGTGGATGTGTGTTTTGTTCTATCATATTGATACACATATTTTAACAACACACAATATGAAATACAACCAAATACTCTAAGATGAGATATTGAAGGCTTATAAGAACTCCATAACTCTTCTAGTTTATTGTCTTGAAACATCTTTGTAGGATCCCTATTGAGAAGATACACAATTTTCTAGACTACTTCTACCCAAAATTGATCCTCCAACTGAGTTGAGGAAAGAATGCATCAAGCTATCTCCATGAAATTTAGATTGTGATGCTCTACAATACCATTTTTGTAGGGTGTATAGGGGGAAACAGAATGCTATTTGATTCCATGAAATTTTAGGTATTTTAGGAACACCTTTGATGTAAATTTTCCCCCTCGATTTGAGTGAAATAGAAGAATAGACTTGCCTATCTCTTGTACAACTCACTAGTAGAAGTCCTGAAAGTGGGAAAAGGCTTCACTCTTCTTCATGAGAAAGTAAACCTAGGTATTATGAAAGAATTCATCCACCAACAACCTGAATGGAGCTTGATGTTGTTTTCAACATCAGTAATGGTTCACACAAATCAGTATGCACAACCTCAAGATGCTCCTAGGTATGGAAGGTACTCAACTCGAATGGATATCATTGTTTCTTTCTGTAAGAAATTTAGGACATATAGGAAAAGAATGGGAAATATGAGGAATTCCTCTTACCATATCCTAGATTTGAGCTAATAGAGGCACTCAGTTGAAAGGTGCCTATATTGATAATGCCAAAGAATAGTTGATCTGATCGTAGAGGTAGAAAAAGAAACTTCATAGGATGAAACTGCATCTAATGCAAATAAATGATCCTTCATAAAATATCTAGAAAGTATCATGCCTTCTCTAAAGAAAAAATATGATTTGATTCCTTCCTTGACCTAAAATTCAACCTTAAGCTTATGATTCAAAAGCTAATTGGAAGACAAGAGATTTGTTGTCAAACCTATAACATAGAGAACCTTCATGAGGGTAAAAATTCTTGTCTCAAGAGGAAAGGTAAAATTTCCAATTCCTTTTGCAATGTATACTCCTTATTGTATGCAATCCAAACCTGATCTTTAGTGGGTTGATCAATTAGTGTAGCAAAGTGCTCTATTTCCTATCATATAGTTACTGGTGCTAGAGATAATCAACCAAACACTCATCGAGGGCTGTGAAGTTTGGGAAACAAGAACAAAGTTTGTGAAGTGGGTATAATAGCTTGACTCAAGGAAATTATAGTCAAGAAGGTATGTTTGGGATTGGTCGGTTTGCTGATGGATTGGATGTGACTTCTAAAGGGTCAGGCCTTGGGGTTGATAAGACTGGGTATGACTTCTTCTCAAACTCATCTCTTAAATGGTCAAATATGTTTGGTGTGAAACCTAAAGGTAAAATCTCCTCTCCTCCTATGGATTTTGTTGCAAATGCGAATACTAGAGAATATTTTGTCACAGTCCCAGATTGTATTGTTGAAAAAAGTGTTTCAAATATGGACATGTCTTTGCTGGGTAAGTTTGTGGGGTCGCATCGTCATATTGAGCTAGTTTGTAAGTTCTTTTTGAACCACTGGAGACCTAAGGGATAGGTAGATGTGGTTTTAATGGCCAAAGGATTCTTCACCTTCACGTTCAACTATGAAGATGATCTACTGGTGGTGTTAATAGGTGGCCCCTGATTTATTCGGAAGTCATCTTTGATGTTGAAAAGGTGGGAATCGGTCTTCAATCCTAACTCGTGTTCATTTTCAGCTACCCTAATTTGTGTAAGACTTCCAGGCCTCCCTCTTGAATTGTGGGATGAGGAAGTGTTTAAAGGGATAGCGAGTACTTTTGGGTGTTTATTGTCAATTGATCAAATGAAGGCATCTAGGAAGCATCTTGTTTATTCCATATTTTGTGTGAATGTGGAACAATCAGAAAACACGCCCTCTTTGATGAAGATCAACTCCAAGTTTGGGTTATGGGAGCAAGTAGTAGAACTTGAGTCAAGTACTTTCGCTTGCTTCCATTGCAAGAAAGTTGGCCATCGAGCAAAAAATGTCCTCTTAAAATTCTGAAGTGGGTGACTAAATAGTGGAAAGAAAAGGAAAAGGCTCATGAAGTGATATCTTTAGAGTCTATGGAGAAAGGGGGGTTTTCTCCTAGTCGTGAGGAAGCTTTGGTATCTAAGAAACTTGTGGAAATGAATATGGTAGTGGTTGAGAATCTTGGGATTCATAAGGGCCAAGTTTATTTGGAAGAAATTAATGTGGTGGAGGAGTTGGGAGGTGAGAATGTTTCCTCCCCTATTCTCAATACCATGGAGTCTTTTGAAGATTTTTAGTCTAAGGTTTTGGTGGAAGACAAGGTGTCTATGGATGAGAGTTTGGGTTCCCCTCCTTCAGGGCCTCAGGGTAGTGGGGTTGTAAAACCACCATATGATGAATTTTCTAAGGTTTAGGGGTTGGAGGATTTATCTGAAATGAAGGATAATGGGGATTTGGAAGATCTTGACAATCCTCCTTACATTTTGGTGAAAGGTAGAAATAGAAAGAAGAAATCTCCTTCTTCAAAATTTGTTACTAGAAACAAGAGAATGTCAGACTATGGGTCAGAGCCAAGAGGTAGAGTTCATCCT
The DNA here is from genome assembly GCA_007115665.2 of Sequoiadendron giganteum. Lineage (NCBI taxonomy): Eukaryota > Viridiplantae > Streptophyta > Pinopsida > Cupressales > Cupressaceae > Sequoiadendron > Sequoiadendron giganteum. The sequence goes on from CM021103.1 coordinate 491,968,386, forward strand.
CCTTCTAATGTTACCAGGGATAAGGAGAGTCAAATGGATATTGTTGATGGAACTCAGAGAACTTTTTTAGAGATGTGCTCCAAGAGCACCTCCCATAAGCTCTTATGAAGACTATCTCCTAGAATATGCAAGGGTTAAATCACCCTCATAAGCACGATCTTTCGCCTAACCTGGTAAGAGATCATCACCATGATATTATTATAATTCAAGAAACTAAAATGGGTATGGATAAATTATCTAAACTTATGCATAAGATCTTTAAGGATTATGGTATGCATTGCTTTGAAGCGGTCGGTGCCTCGGGAGGGATTGCTACTTTTTGGAATATTAAGTTGGTTTAGGGGATTGAGGTGTTATGGGATTACAACCATGTGGCCACTTCATTTATTAATATGTGGGATAAGTTCTCTTGGACCCCTTTGAATATCTATGCCCCTAATAGTAAGAGTTCTAGAAAAATGTTGGGAAAATCTTGAATCCTTCAAATCATTGCATCCTATTGTTAACTAGTTGGTTATGGGGGATTTCAACACACCCTTGAATGATGTTGATAAGTTGGGAGGTTCAAATATTACAAATGATAGTAGATATGATCTCATGAACCTCATCAATGAAAATGCTCTCCTTGAATTGGATCTTAAAGGGGCCTCTTTCACTTGGTCTAACCAGTGAATGGGTGATGCTCTTATTTAGGTTAAGCTTGACTATACCCTTATCACCCCTAATTGGCTTGTTTATTATTCTTTCCAACTCTCAGCCTTGACAAGTCTAGGGTTAGATCACTTTCCTTTGTCTTTATCGATGGATCTGATGGGTGGGAAAAAATATTTTACATTTAGATTTGAGAAGATGTGGACCTATCATCTTGATCTCAAAAATTTGGTTCAGGATTGGTGTAACATTCAAGTGGATGGGTCGGCTATGTATAGAGTGGCCAAGAATTTGGTCAATGTGAAGAGCAATGTTAGGAAACAGGATAGGTCTTCTTTTGGTCACATTTTTTTGGAAAAAGAGGAGGTTAACCGGAGATTTTTTTGTTCAACAATCTATCCAAGCATCTGGGTATGATCAAGCTTTGGATTTGAAGGATAATTTCCTCCTTTCTAGATTGCACAATATTGTTGCAAAGGAGGAGGAATTTTGGAAGAAGAGTTATTGAATTATGTGGTTAAAAAGTGGGGACAAAAATACAAGGTTTTTTCACCTCTCTACTTTGAAACATAGGGCTTATAATCATGTTAATGATATTAATTAGAATAATCAGGTGCTAGAGAAGGATGTTGATTTGCAATAGGCAACGTCTTCTTACTTTTATAACATATTATCTATGGAAGGGGAGTTGGATATAGATTTCTAAGAGGATCTTCTTAGGGATATCCCTCATGTTGTCTCTAAAGATATTAATAGGTAGATGGTGTGTATTCCTTCAGTGGACGAGATTAGAAGTGTTGTTTTCTATTTCAAAGGTAATAAGGCACCGAGGCCTGATGGTTTTCTCACATGTTATATTTTTAGTCTCTTTGGGATATTATTGGCAAGGATGTTATGGAAGCTACTAAGGAATTTTTTGGTAGTGGAAATATTTTGAAGGAATTAAATTCCTCTTTTATTATTCTTGTGCCTAAGAAACTAGGTGCTGCCTCCTTTGATGAATTTCACCCTATCAGTCTGTACAATTTGATTTAAAATATCTTCTCCAAGGTGTTGGTGGTTAGATTGTAAATGGTTCTTACTCTCATCATTTATCCTCAACAAAATGGATTTGTGGCTGGAAGGAAAATTCTAGATTCCATCTTAACTGTTCATGAGAATATTCACTCTTTAACTATTAATAAGTGTGTTGGTTTTATCCTAAAGCTTGATTTTCTTAAAGCCTATGATAGAGTTGATTGGGGATTTTCGTCAAAGATTCTGAAAGTTTGTCATTTTGGGGAGAAAATCATGGTTCTTGTTCTCTAGCTTATTTCCACCCCAAGGTTCTTTTTTCTTGTCAATGGATCTCCTTCTCCTCTCTTTGATTGCTTGAGGGGGTTGAGATAGGGTGATCCTATATCTTCTTTTCTTTTTATTATCATGATGGAATCTCTGGGTCACCTCATCCAGAGATTTATTAACTCTAGTTTGATGTTTGGGTTGTGTCCTTCTTCTAGTAATCTTATTTATTCCCATCAATAGTTTTTTGATGATTCTCCCATTCTTGGGGAGTTGTCTATTAAGGAAGCCAAAGCTAGTAAACTTATCTTGCAAAGATAGGAGACTACTTCGGGGCAAAAGGTTAGCTTACCCAATAGTGTTATTTTGTTCTTTAATAGTCCTGACCTTAGGTAGATTAAAATTGCTAGAATCTTGTAGTTCCAAATTGGTGAGCTTTTTGCATCCTGCTTGGGTCTTCCCCTATGCTCTAATATGGCCCCTAAGTCCTTTTGGTGGGGATTGATTGATAAGTTCAACTTAAAACTAGTTTGATGGAAGGGTGTGTTGTTAAGTCAAGCTAGGAAACTGTAGCTGATCAAGTCTACATTTCAGAATCTTCTAGTTTATGCTCTTAGCTTATTTTATATGCCAAGGAAAATTGTGGATAAGCTAGAGGGAATTTATAAAAACTTCCTCTAATCTAGGGTTGAGGGAAAAAAACTCATTTGATCACCTGGGATGATGTCTGCAAGCCCAGAAAGGTGGGAGGTCTTAAAATTCATAAAATAAGATAATTTGATTTGGCCCTTCTTGGTAAAAAACTATGGAACCTTATTTTGGCTAAGAGTGAATGGCCTAAAATTACTCCAAGAAAATATCTTCGTGGGGTTGATCATATAAGGGATCTATTTTCTTTTGAATTTTCCCCTCCATCTAGTTTTTCTCTCTAGAACTATATGGTTAAGGCTCGTACAATTGTTTCTAAAGGTATATTTTGGTAGCTGAGAAATGGTAGGAAAATTTTGTTCTGGGAAGATTGTTGGTTTGGAAATAGGCCTCTCGAAGATGAGCCTTGGGTCCTTCCTTTCATGGATATTTGTGTGTGGAGGTTTGGCAGATTTGTTACTAATTATATGCATGGGGCTCATTGGAAAAGGTTGCATGAGGTTTAAATAGGGTTGGAACATCTCTTTAATGCTCTGTCCTTGATTCATATTCCTTTGTATGCTCCTATTGATAAGATTGTGTGGAAGCCCTCTTCTAATGGTATTTTTTCTGTTTCTTCAACCTTTATCTTCATGCTTCTTTTATTGGTCTTGCTCCTTTTTGGTCATCTCTATGATCCTCTAAACTAATTCCTAAGGTTAACATTTTTTCTATCTTTTTTGCCAAAATAAGGTCCTAACTACTAATAGGGTGCTGGCAAGAAGTTGAATCCACTTTTTGGCCAAAAAGTGGAAGTGTTTTCCCTGATTTTTAGAGTTTTGACACATTTGACCTTAAAATTTGAAGCACTTAGAGATGAAATCTTCAAACAAGTCACTGATCATAAAATATAGTACTCAGAGTGTAGTTTCAAAATATGTAATTTATTTCAATACCCACATTGTACAAATTGAGTTTCAATAGTCTTTAAAAAACACTATTTAAAAGTCTTTTTTTTTACCATACCATGCACGTGTATGACATCCATATTTTGACTTAAGTTATCATATTTTTCTAAATCCTTTTGGGAAAAGACTTGTCACTCACTGAAGCGTGCCCTGGATATTTTTTTGTAATATTTTATTGAATATTTTTTTTGTTAATTTTTTATCAGGCATATTTGTAATTTAGAAAAATCGTGTACGACACGCATAAGATGACCTAAAGTTAACATTTTTTGTATTTTTTTTTTTAAATTGAAAAGAATTGTCTGAAGTTTGCCCTTCTGCAATCCATTCATCAAAATATTATGTTGATCAAAAGTTATTAAAATAGTAAAAAACATTGATATTTAAAGTTTATGGACCAATTTCATCAAAAATTAATTGAAAATAGAAAAAATTATCCAGTTGTAAAAAAAATTACATATTTGGAATCTACATTATCTCATCTAAAATAGGTTTTAATTTCGTCAAAAAAATCTGCAGAAAAAGGCATCAGCCATATGCCCAAACTCAATATTTTTTTGTGACATTGCTAGGACCTTTTACTAGTAGGTCAAACCAAGTCCAAAGCTTAGGTTTGGGTCCCCAAGCCTTTTCCCAAACCGAAAAACAAAGCAAAAACCCGACCAAAAATTAAAATTTTAAAAAACGGGATCTCGCTTTGAAAATGGGATCCCGTTTCATAAAAAAATATATTTTTTTATGAATTTAAGAAACGGGATCTTGCTTTTTAAAATACAGGATCCCGTTTCTTAAATTCATAAAAAATAATTTTGTTACGATTTTAAGAAACGAGATCCCATTTCAAAATGGGATCCTGTTTCTTAAATTCATAAAAAAAATAAAAAATAATGAAACGGGATCCCGTTTTAGAACGGGATCTCATTTTTGGCTCGGGGTCCCGAACCTAAATGGGATCCCATTTTTTGCATTGCTGATTTCATTTTTTTGCAAGCCGATTTCATTTTTTTGCCTGAGGCAAAAACTTCCATGTTTCGTGGACTCATCTTTATGCTTCTACCCAATAATCTCGTCAAGAGAGGTTTTGTGATGTATAACAGATCCTTTCTTTGTGAAGAAGATGTCAAGAATTCCTTTCACCTATATATTTGCTATAGATTTGTTAGAGATGTGTGGGCCCATGTTCTCTCTCTTTCGAATCTCGGTTGGGTGTTCCCTTCTTCAATGGGGAAGTGTGGTCTCAATGGGTGGGACCTTCTTCCAATCCTGCTCTTCTTTTTCTTTGGTCTCTTTCTTTACGCCATATTTCTCGGGGTATTTGGCTAGAATGTAATAACAAGATTTTTAGGCGTTCGGGTATGTGGAGGATCATCATGGAAAAAATAGGCCCTTAAGTGGCAATAAAATTCAGAAAATCAGAGTTAGTCAACTTGACGTAAAAATTTGAATAAGTTATCTATATTATTTCAAAAATATGTAAGAATAGAATCTATAGAAAATTGAATGTAGTTTCTAAACTACTAGGTTTATTTTTTATTTTTTAAAATCTATTTGGTGAAAATTTGAAATTTCAATGCAGTAGTACTTAAATTTCAGGGAAAAAATAAGAAGTAGGTGTCTGTCTGACCACCCTAACCACAATAAAATGATAATATTTTTTTATAAGATTTTAGATATAAGTAGGGGAATCATGTCCCAATTTGATGCATATTTTTTTGTAAGTTTTTTCCAGGTAAATAATTAATTATGAATATTTTATTACACCTTTAAAAAAATATAAAAACTCGTATGTTTGACCATCTTAACTTGGTCAAAACTTCATGAAATTCAATTTTTTTTTTTTTAATCCTATAGTATGTGAAGCATAGAATGTGATGCATGTTTTGGATTCAAAAAATGTGTTACCATTTGAAAGCTATAGATTTTTTTCAATCAGCCTATCAATCGGGACTTTAGTCGTAATTCAAATAGAAAATGAATAATAATTATATATTAAATTCAAAGTGAAGCATAATTTATATTGGTGGAAAGTTGAGAATATCTTTTAAAAACCCTTTTCATTTCATCAATTTGGATAAAAAAAAAGTCGTCAGCCACATGGGCCATCATATCACTTAGATATCGCCACTTTTTGGCCCATCATGATCCTGCACATACCCGTTCGGCTCATCCTTCTGTCTTTGTGGCCTTTAAAATTTTTTCTGCTATCAAAGAGAATTTTGTCTCTAGGGTTTCCTTTTAGAATGTGTTGTTGTTCCAAATCAACAAATCAAATGAATCCTAAAGACTAGCCAATTTCTTATGTTTAGACTCAAAGATGGATTTGGCCAATTGATAGGAAATGGGATTAGAATACATTTCTGCTACACTTCACGCTCTATAGGACCTAGTGGGGTGACCCTTTAGCAACATCTAAAGATTCAAACACACACTTAATAGGATATTGCATAACAAATAATGCTCCCATCAAATTATTCTAAGAAACATAAAATACCATTCAACATTGGCTAAGACATTGAATGAATATCATTAACCAGTTTGGAGAACAGGAAAAAAACATAACCCATAATACATAATTGAAATGGTTTTTTTGATTTAATAATTTGGGACCAAGCTAAAAACAATAGAAGCATGAAGATTGACCAGAGCCCAAAAAGAGGGCTACAGAGCCATATAACCAACACTTCATCCTACAATGTTAGACATGTTTTGAAGGTCTCTGAAAATGCTATCACATTATGACAACAAGACCACTAAAGCTTTATCTGGTAACCATTCTTACAAATCCACCTGTAAACACAACACTCCTGTCATATTTGTTGAAACAATTACACTATTCCCTGAGCAATAGGCAATGAAAAATGCAACCAACATTAATTAAAGCAATTACATTAGTCAATGAATAGAAGGCAACAATAGATGTGACTCAAATGGAATGAATGTGCATGGAAAAAACCAAGTAATCTTCGATTATTGAATTCAAAGGAGTTATACATCTCAACAATGGAGATAGTTATTAGATAAAATGTATTCATAAAGCTCAATTCAGAACACAAACACCTTAGGTTCATTGAGTAACAGTTATATTTCACCCTAGCTTTACAATCTACCGAGAACTTTTACTTGCCTTGCAGAGCTTTTAGAAAATTGGAACACTTTAAAATGAGAGAAGAAGAGAAGATATAGAAGAAAGGAAGAAACCAAGAGCATCCCTAAAATGCATCCACAGTTGACAACTAGTAGCTTCATCCTCCATTAACTTGCAAAAATAAAAAGCCTCTCTCTTCTCTCATTATTTGGAATAAACTTTGCCTCTGAATTTTGCCTTTGCTTCAAGTTATTCAATAACATAAAATTTCTCTGTTCATCTATAAAAATATCTTACCCTTGTTCCACTCCATTTGCCCTGTAGTGAAAAATTACTTTGTTCTCTCATGAAAGTTCTTTTTACTCTCCTTTGTTTAGTTGTATTGAAAACTATTTCACATTTATGCACCCAACACATAGTCTTCATTTATAAAGTGAATAATAAATTCACTTTAACCACACTCTTCACCTTTTACCTTAGCTGAAATATTTGCTTTAATGAATTGTATTTGAAGAAAATTATTTCCATGAAAATCACTGTACTTCTGCTCTTTATTTGTTGCAGCTTCACTTCATATTTCACCTCCCTTATTTGAAATGTTTGCCCAACATCACTTAAAATTTTTCTCTTTAAATATTTTGGTGAAGGACCCCAATTAGTCATTACTCATTAGACTATTTTATTTAAAATGATAACATCTTAAATAAAATATTATTGGACCACTTAACACATTAACATTTTAAATGTGAAGGATTTTCCATTTTCTATCGAGCCCCCCAAGCTTTACCCTACACATTGATCTATTTTCCATTACACTTTACCTTCAAATATTTTCCTTTACATAGTGAAGGCCCCTTTTTATTGCACTTTAATATTTTCTCATGAAAAATCAATTGCATTTTACACTTGAAGGCATCTTCATAATTTCAATAGGCAATTAAATTTATCCATACCACATGCCCTTTTTACTTCATCTTAAACTCCATTTCCTAGCATAATGCAATTTTGGCTTTTAAAAATGAGAAGATGCTTTCATTTTAATTAGAACATTATGGGTGTAGCTTTATATTTTGAAAGCCATGCCTTAAAAAATTTCATTGGTCTTTTAAAACTATATCCAAGCCTTGTAATTTTAAAATGGGGCCTACCTTTGTCTTACCCCACTCAACCCCACACACCTTGTAGCCATTTTTGATGGCATCACTTTTATAGTGCAAGGTCAGTGAGATTACGCCACATGGCCCCTCTTTATTGCTAACTGTCGATCTTGCTTGGTTTTTCCCTAATTTTTATTCTCTCTATGGCGGCATGCTACAAGGAAACTTTAAAATTTCAAGTGGAAAATCAATGCAACACTCCTTTATCCTTTGTGCTTGGAGTTCTGCAACTCATCACATTTTTGTTGCATTTCCCTCAATCATGGCAGTTTAAATGTCCTAAAACAATTTCGATACATTTCAATGCATGCACAAATTGTCCTTATGCAAAGTAAACATGGTCTAGATTTATCCATGCACCAGGCATCTGAAAGTATGCCTCCTAGCCACAGCCCTTTGGATCCCTCCTCTGTGACACAAGGAACTCATAACAGAGTTTCACCAGTCTCCATGCTCTAGTGGATGTCCATACCCTACTCACAAAGCTCCCATGTACATTGTATCCATGTCACTATAAAACCCACGCACACAGGGTGAGGAGAATGTTTTTAGAGGCTATGGGAATTGGCCTTCACCTGTGCCAATTGCATTTGCTTGGAAGTTTCTACACATTTTCAACACATTTATTTTAGGAACATTCTGCAATCATGGCAAGACATGAGACCAGATCGATTTGGAATTTATGACAAGTTTAATCGCCTTGTTTATGTTTCCACTACCTTCCATTTAGTTGGCACGATGGAACCCTATTCACAACACCATATATTCTAGTGTAGAGTTCGAGCCACCCCTCCAAATAGCACACGAGGTCTCTTTGATACATTGCTTCACTGTATTCACTGGCCAAATTTCCTCAGCCAAATTTGATCATCTTCACTTGTGCAAAAACTTGACCTCAATTTTTTTGATGGCCTCCATAATCAACAACAAAGTGTTTCATGTCGCTCACACTACTTGTAGTGAGCATAAATCACTTGATAAGTTTCTATCCATCTTGAGTGCATCCAATCGAGCCATTTTGAATTATACATACTTTGTTGTTAGGAAATCTAAACAATGACAACCTGTATAAAGATTTCTGTTTTTCATTATTCTGCAACTATTCAAACAAGTTTACCAAAGGGAATAGTGTTGTGACTTTATCTATTGGAAATACACATGAAGCAACACCTCCTTCTAGTCGATATAAGTACTCCATGAGATAAATTCTTTATGAGGTAGCCATCTAAAGACTTTTCATATCTACATAGGATTCCATATAATCTAGGAAACATGAACAAGATTGACCCTACTAGCACTGAAAAAGATTTGCCTTCTTCAGTATCATGTAAATGTTCAAACAACCAAGCAAGATTAAATAGGGTTATGATTTTATCCCATGGTAGTCCAAATGCAACATCACCATCTTTCTGGTTAGTGGGAGAATTCCCCTACCATTACATTTGAAATTTATTTGTAGTGTCCATATTTGGAGTTATCAAATATCCACAACATCATAGGAGTAATGAGCACTTTCACATTGTATTAACCTTGGAGCAACACTATGTGGTAAACCTAGGGCACCATAAGATTCTTAATGTTCTTTTAGTTTTAAAGGCATCCACCATATGTTGATCACAATTCATTTTCAGGGAGCTTAACTCACAGATTGCCTCAAATATTTGTAATGGATTTTATTGGAGTGTGCTGAAGAACAATTATACTTCTTGATATACAAAAGATACAATTTGATGTAGCACTATAGCCAAGAAGGCATCTCATTCATCCATTTTATCATGATGAATATGAGCATCCTCTACCATGTCTGTTTCAACAAGCATACTTGGCTTCAAGCTCTCGTTCAATATGAAACTTCTTAACTGTATGAAGCATGTCAGGCTCCCATGTGGGCCCAACTAATGTTTTTTTTTTTCAAACAAAATTCACCTTGAATTGTCTTAATGCAACTTCTAAATGCTTTTGAAGTTGAATGATAAACTAGGTTTTCATTAAAATATCCTCTCTGGCATATTTGAACAATGAGCAAAACTGGCTAGGTGGGATCTAGAATCGACCTGGGAAACTAGTCAAATGACCTTCTAGAGCAATGAAAAATTGTAGGCATGTAGAAATATGACTTGAGAATGCAGTGCAAAAGATGGTTCAGAAAAAGGAATCCCTAGGTGAAAGATATTAATTGCCAAAGTAGCCCAGTTAAAATTTTCTGCAACTACACTCATTTAGAATCAATTAAAACTCACTAAATCACCATTTTGCAAAAATACCAAATCAACTCTTGGCGAGTTTCCACTAGAAACATAAGAAAATTTGGGATCAGTGAGTTAGTTTGGAAGAGGGTTTTTCTTGAATGATCATTCATGAAAAGATATTGAAGATCAAAGTTGACCTCCCTAAAAGGTTCTTGAAAATGCAAGTGAAAAATAGAGCAAACTACATTTGGTTTTGGCCTGGTAAAAATAGAAAATCAGATCATGATGCTATGGAAATTTACATGGGAGCATACTTATGTGGGAATAATGGAGAGAAATAATCATTTTCTCTTGAAGATCATCCAGTTGCAAAATGCAAGCTCAAACAGGGGGCTACTTTGCAAAACTGAAAGTTTGCAAACAACAAAAAAGTGCCAAACCTCTTCGGCTTCGCTTCTTAAAACCCTGAAAATTTACATACACGTTAAAATATGTCACATGAGTGGGTCCCCCAAAGGGTTTGGCCTAAAAATCATCAGGCTCTGAAACATGACCCTCCAAAGTGGGTCATTTAGGCAGATTTTTAGGTGTACTAAAAGTGCAAAGGCAAAATTCTCAATATGGGGACTTCAAATTTGCAAAATTTGAGAGTGCCACTAGTGGCTCCAATTGGGGATGTATGCCCCCTATGGGCATAGCAATAATCTAGATCTTTGGAGAGTAGACCAAACACTAAATCCATTGGGTGTTCTCAAATTGCTGCTTTATTGAACCTCTATTTCAACTTCACTCGCTGACCCAAGTCATCAAATGAAAAAGGGGAGTCAACTTTTACCTCTATCAAACACCAATATATTAAAGGAGCTTATCTCCCTCAACTCATGAATTCCTCTATCACACCACAACAATATGAGTGACTGGATCTCTACAAACAACAATATCAATTTTCCCTTGTACAAGTGTAAACTTGCTTTCTATTCAACTTTGTTATCATATGGCAACCAAATTACATATGCCACATCAATGCCACTCTCTTCAATTTCTGATTTTTTATCAAGTGGAATTATTTTAGAATAGTGATCTAGACCACATGGAGACAAGGTTTTATCACATCCACTAACACCCTCATAATGATCATGCTCAGAGGAGATATCATGGATGAAGAACAATGCGCAATTCTCTTGTGTGTTGAGCAAAGATTGTGCACACCTTTGTAACTCCTCTAGCTAAATTGTATCATAGGCCAGTTTACCATCATCCCAACACCACAACCCAAATAGATTATCATGTGTTTCAAGATTCTAAAAACTAGATTTATTCAAACCCACAATAGTTTCATTTTCATTCAAATCATGGCATTCAACAAAAATGCCAACATCCATTGCATAGGAAGTGTTCTCTATCTCAAGTTCACACATGATGTCAAATTCATTCTCCAGACCACTATACAATTACATATGGAATGTCTCAACTAAATATTTAGATAATTCAAAATTTAAGCCTGGGCTAAAAGTTTCACATCGATTTCTCATAATATGTTTAATGTCTAACTCATTTTGAATTCCACCACTTTCAAGATTGACAAGGTCAGCAAAAATTCTTTCATGTGCACTATCAGCTGATAGGAATATTGACCCATGTACAAGAGACTCACTATTATCTAAAAATTGTTCACCAACAACAGAGCTAGAACCTCCATTCTTTTGCACACTAATGCATTCTTCATTCAAAGAAAAAATGTCCATTTACAAACTGTGAAGAAAAGAGAGGTCATCAAAGAAAGACCCATATTCAATCTCATATTAACTAACATCACACCCACTATCACCTACATCATATGGCTTCTCTACGCATTGATCAAAAGGCTTTGTAATGTCAACACAATCTACAAATCCATCAAATTGTTTCACATTACCAATGGGTAATAATGCTGACCCTAGATCCATGTGTTTGTCATAATGAAAAACTTGACCATCCAATAATGAACCCATTCCTCCATAAATGTACACATCATCCTTTTCATGTGTAATTAAACTTTCAAAATTTTCTTCACAGAAGAAATCATGGGAAGCTAGGATATCAACATGTTCATCATCATCTTCATCATTTCTAGAACTAAGTTCAAGATCAGAAAATTGAACACACATAAGCTTATGTTCAAATTATTCATCATTCACAAAATTGACACACTCCATTGATGACAAACTCGAATTACATTCTAGGCGTGCATCAAGTACAATTTGATCCCTCACTTGTGGGAAAGTGATTTCATGAGTATTCATGTCTTGATATTCTTTAGGTGAAGAAAGTACCTCTAGGTCATCCTTATAGGAGCATTCGTAATCAACAAAAGATAAATTAGTATGGTTGTCATTACAATCTTTATCACAAGAAGACTCTTCATTGCATAAACCATACTCATATTTTTAGAGTGAGTGCTTGAAATTTTATCTTCAATGTCTTGATCACTACTTTGTGATGAGATGCCATCAACACTTGCATTATCTTCACTAACCAAAACATGAGATGGAATGACATCTTGTATCTCTCTTACTTCTTCATCACTCAAGATATTACAAGGATAACCTTCAAGCATATTTATTCTATCATCATGTACTATACCTCTTCTCCTTCATCACTATTGTATAGATCTGCACATGTGCTGATTGTGAGCTGATTACAATCAATATCCTCATTCATACAACATAGATCTTCATTTTTTGATACACCATTTTCATCCTTGTGTATCATGTTATTATTTTCCTCAATAAGACAATTGCTACCTTTATTTTGGGACACCATATTTTGTGCATAATTATGCTGAGCTAGTTCAACAGTCTTTATCCAATCAAGTACTTGGCCCAAGCTATGAGGCTTCAACTTTATTGGCAAGGAACTTAGCCCAGAGTCAGATTTCACAAAATAAATCAACACACATTGAGTCCTCGGGTCTGAAATTTATGGAGAATTTCAACAAGGCATCCAAAAACCTTGAGAACAAATCATGTGGTGATTCTCCCTTGTGTCTTTAAATTTTAGACAATCCTTCAAGAAAAGATGTTTGATCAACATTGCTCAAATATTGATGACTTAACATGGAACTCACTATGACCAATATGTTGTGATGATGGGGAAATTGGAGTAGGAACAACATTACCATCTTGACAAGCATTTGTATTATCTGATCAATGAGTTCTATTTACATGAAGTGTGTTAGGATGACCACCACTCACAACCCTATGTCCTTTTATCATTGAATACCTCAAGTTGTTCTCAATATCTATAGCAATTTGATATGCTTGATGTAGGGTTGTAGGTTCTTTATCTCTTAATAGATAACTCATTTTTTTGTCAAATTCTCCTAAGTACACAACCAAACATTCAACATCATTTGGTCTTATGTTGGCTGGGATTTCTCTTATTATCTTTGAAAATATAAGATTAAAAGAGGGGACTAATTCATCTTCTCCTTTCTCCATGTTCATGAACCTTTTTATTATTAAAACTGGATCAATCCTTTCACCAAACTGCTCCATGAACACTACTTTGAATTCCTACCAAGAATAGATGGAAGATGCTTGTAAATAAGAGAACCAATCTCTTGCATCTCCTCTTAAGGACTGAAAAAATAGCCTCATGATCACATCCTCATGATCTATCGCATAGTGATCCATCACATTATTGAATTCTTGTAGATGTTTGTTTGTTGATTCAGGCTTATCACCAATGAATTTGGTAATTTATCTTTGACCTTAGCTGTAATGAAATTTTGGTAACCACTAATGCCACTGAAATTGATGGCTCTGGACCTTTCAGTGCTGAAATTTATGTGACAACCTGGCTAGGACTGATGACAAACCATGGTTGCACCAGGATACACATACTAATGCATTTTGACATTCCTTTTTCAACATTCAAATATCAACTCTACAGTTGATCACTGACTACCCTATTTCTAGCTTTCATCATGATCTTAGAACACCATAATGCATAATTCAAATGCGTTTACACCTAAGATCTACTTAGTGGGAAAATTTAAAAACAAGCATACTTCACCAACATAACACATAGGCTATAAATTGTAATTCAGAAGTATGCAAACTCAATATTATTGTCATTTCCTTTTCTTAGTGCTAATTCACTCAATAGGGAACCCAAATTATTTTAGGACTTCAAATATGGTTTCCACATACAAATTGATTGAAAACCAAAAGTGAAGAATACCTGGAAATGTTGCAGCTACTACAATTTTCTCTTCCTGACTAAAAATTTGATAGATCTAGAAATTTTCTTCACATCTTCACAGGTTCTTTTGACAGAGTCGCCACCTCTATTCTTAGAGGACTGAACTTCAAGTAGTATGAAGTTTTTTCAGATGTAAACTTTATCTTTGAGCTCCTTTCACCAGTAGAGCACCACAACCAATGAAATCTTCAGGTTCACTACAACAAATTATTTCTTCAGGTTTGAAATCCTTCAATAAATTTGAACCAAATGTTCAAATTATCAAATGAATTGACTCTGTGAATTATCAGTCTACAATTGGAGATTCAAAAAAAATCCCCAGCAGAGTCACCAATCTATTGGTGTTCCAAATCAACAGATCAAATAAATCCTAAAGATTAGCCAATTTCTTATGTTTAGACTCAAATATGGATTTGGCCAACTGATAGGAAATGGGATTAGAATACATTTCCCCTACACTTCAGGCTCTATAGGACCTAGGGGGGTGACCCTTTAGCAACATCTAAAGATTCAAACACACACTTAATAGGATATTGCATAACAAATAATGCTCTCACCAAATTATGCTAAGAAACATAAAATACCATTCAACATTGGCTAAGACATTGAATGAGTCTCATTAACCAGCATGGAGAACATGGCAAAAACATAAACCAGAATACATAATTGAATTTTTTTTATTTATTTAATAATTTGGGACCAAGCTGAAAAGAGAAAAAGCATGAAGATTGACCAGTGCCAAAAAAGAGGGCTACGGAGTCATATAACCAACACTTCATCCTATAGTGTTAGACATGTTTTGAAGGTCTTTGAAAATGCTATCACATTATGACAACAAGACCATTGAAGCTTTATCTGGTAACCATTCTTACGAATCCACCTAAAAAACACAACACTCTTGTTATATTTGTTGAAGCAATTACACTATTCCTTAAACAATAGGAATTGAAAAATGCAACTGACATTCATTAAAGCAATTACATTATTCAATGAACAGAAGGAAACAACAGATGCGACTCAAATGCAAAAATTGTGCATGGAAAAACCCAAGTAATCTTTGATTATTGAATTCAAAGGAGTTCTACATCTTAGCAATGGAGACAATTATCAGGTAAAATGTATTCATAAAGCTTAATTCATAACACAAACACCTTAGATTAATTGACTAACAGTTATATTTCACCCTAGCTTTACAATCTACCCAGAACTTTTGCCTGCCTTGCAGAGATTTCAGAAAATTGGAACCCTTTACAATGAGAGAAAAAGAGAAGATATAGAAGAAAGGAAGAAACCAAGAGAAGCCCTAAAATGCATCCATAGTTGAAAACTAGCAGCTTCATCCTCCGTTAACCTACGAAAAGAAAAAGCCTCTCTCTTCCCTCATTATTTGCAATAAAATTTGCCTCTGAATTTTGCCTTTCCTTCAAGTTATTGAGCAATAGAAAATTTCCCCATGTGAAGAAATTCGCTCCATTTTACCTTGCTTTGTGAAAAAAAATTTCTTTGTTCACATGTAAAAATAGCTTACCCTTGTTCCACTCCATTTTCCCTATAATGAAAAATTACTTTGTTCTCCCGTGAAAGCTCTTTTTACTCTCCTTTGTTTTGTTGTATTGAAAACTGTTTCACATTTATGTGCCCACCACATAGTCTTCATTTATAAAGTGAATAATAAATTCACTTTAACCATGCTCTTGACCTTTTACCTTAGCTGAAATATTTTCCTTAATGCCCTATATTTGAAGAAAAATATTTCCATGAAAATCACTTTGCTTTTGCTCCTTATTTGCTACAGCCACACTTCATATTTCACCTCCCTCATTTGAAATGTTTTCCCATCATCACTTAAAACTCAATTGCATTTTCCTTTACATACTGAAGGCCCCTTTTTATTGCACTTTAATATTTTCCCGTGAAAACTCAATTGCATTTTACACCTCAAAGCATCTTCATAATTTCAATGGGCAATTAAAATTTACCCATACCCCATGCCCTTTTTACTTCATCTTAAACTCCATTTCCGAGCATAATGCAATTTTGGCTTTTAAAAATGAGAAGAGGATTTCATTTTAATCAAAAAATTATGGGTGTAGCTTTATATTTTAAAAGCCATGCCTTGAAAAATTTCATGGGGCTTTTAAAACTATATCCAATCCTTGTAATTTTAAAATGAGGCCCACCTTTGTCTTACCCTGCTCAACCTTACGCACCTTGCAGCCATTTTTGATGGCATCACTTTTATAGTGTGAGGTCAGTGGGATTCTGCCACATGGCACCTCTTTGTTGCTAACTGTCGATCTTGCTTGGTTTTTCCCTAATTTTCATTATCTCTATGGCAGCATGTTGCAAGGCAACTTCAAATTTTGAAGTCAAAAATCAATGCAACACACCTCTTTCCTTTGTGCTTGGAGTTCTACAACTCTTCACATTTTAGTTGCATTTCCCTCAATCATGGCGGTTTGGATGTCCTCAAATAATTTTGATACATTTTAATGCATGTGCAAACTATCCTTATGTAAAGTAAACATGGTCTAGATTTACCCACACACCAGAAATTTGAAAGAATGCCTCCCAATTGTGGCCCTTTAGATCCCTCCTCTGTGACACAAGGAACTCATAACAGAGTTCATCCAGTCTCCATGCTCTGGTGGATGTTCATACCCTGCTCCCAAAGCTCCCACGTACACTGTATCCATGTCACTGTAAAACCCACATACACAGGGCAAGGAGAATGTTGTTAGAGGTTGTGGGAATTGGTCTTCACCTATGCCAATTGTATTTTCTTGCAAGTTTCTACATATTTTCAACACATCCATTTTAGCAACATTTTGTAATCATGGTGAGCCATGAGACCACATCGATTTGGAATTTCTGATAAGTTTACATGCCTTGTTTAAGTTTTCGCTACCTTCCATTCAGTTGGCACGATGGAGCCCTATTCATAGTGCCATATATTCTAGTGTAGTGTTCTAGCCACCCCTCCAAATAGCACACGAGGTCTCCTTGATATATTGCTTCATTGTATGCACTAGCCAAATTTGATCATCTTCACATGTGCAAAAACTTGCCCTCAATTTGTACGATGGGGCCCATAATCAACAACAAAGTGTTTCATGTCGCTCACACTACTTGTAGCGAGCACAAAGCACTTGATGATTTTCTATCCACCTTGAGTGCATCCAATTGAGCCATTTGGAAACATAGAGACTTTTTTGTCAGGAAATCTAAACAATGACATCCTATATAAATTTTTTTTTTTCATTATTCTGCAACTGTTCAAACCAATTTAGCAAAAGCAATAGTGTTGTGACTTTATCTACTAGTAATACACATGAAGCAACACCTTCTTCTAGTCGATATAAGTACTCCATGAGATAAATTATTTATGACGCAGCCACCTAAAGACTTTGCATATCTACATATGCTTCCATATAATCTAGGAAACATGAACAACATTTACCCTACTAGCACTGAAAAAGATTTGCCTTCTTCAGTATCATGTAAATGTTCAAACAACCAAGCAAGATTAAATAGGGTTATGATTTTATCCCATGATAGTCCAAATGAAACACCACCTTCTTTTTGGTCAGTGGGAAAATTTCCCTACCATTACATTTGAAATTTATTTGTAGTGTCCATATTTGGAGTTATCAAATATCAACAACATCATAGGAGTAATGAGCACTTTCACATTGTATCAACCTTGGAGCAACACTATGTAATAAAACTAGGGCACCATAAGATTCTCAATGTGCTTTCAGTTTTAAAGGCCTCCACCATATGTTGACCATAACTCATTGTTAGGGAGCTTAACTCATAGATTGCCTCAAATATTTGTAATGGATTTTATTGGGGTGTGTTGAAGAATAGATGGACTTCTTGATATACAAAAAGATACAATTTGATGTAGCACTATAGCCAAGAAAGAATCCCATTCATCCTTTTTATCATCATTAATATGAGCATCCTCTACCATGTCCATTTGAACAAGTATACTTGGCTTCAAGCTCTTGTTCAATATGAAACTTCTTAACTATATGAAGCATGTTGGGCTCCCATGTGGGTCCGGCTTAAAAAAAATTGTTTTAAAAAAAAACTTCACCTTGAATTGTCTTAATGCAAATTTTGAATGCTTCTGAAGTGGGCTAAACTAGGTTTTCATTAAAATCTTCTTTCTAGCATATTTGAAAAATGAGCAAGACTGGCCAGGTGGGCTCTAGAATCGACGTGGGAAACTAGTCAAATGAATTTCTGGAGCAATGGAAACTTGTAGGAATGTAGACATATGACTTGAGAATGGAGTGCAAAAAATGGTTTGGAAAAAGGAATCTTGAGGTGAAATATATTAATTTCCAAAGTAGCCCAAATAAACTTTTCTGCAGCTGTACTCATTTAGAATCAATTAAAACTCACTAAATCACCATTTTGCAAAAATACCAAATCAACTCCTAGCGAGTTGCCACTAGAAACATAAGCACATTTGGGATCAGTGAGTGAGTGTGTGAAAGGGTTTTTCTTGAATCATCATTCATGAAAAGATATTGAAGGTTAAAGTTGACCTCCTTGAAAGGTTCTAGAAAATGCAGGCGCAAAGCAGAGCAAACTACATTTGGTTTCGGCCTGATAAAAATAGAAAATCAGTTCATCAAGAACTGAAAGTTGACATGGGAGTACACTTATGTGGGAAGAATGGAGAGAAATAATCATTTTCTCTTGATGATTATCTAGTTGTAAAACTCAAGCTCAAATGGGGGGCTACTTTGGAGAACTAAAATTTTGCAAACAATAAAAAAGTGCCAAAACCCTTCAGGTTCGCTTCTCAAAACCTTGACAAAACTTATCATGGGAAGCTGAAAATGGATATACATGTTTACATATGTCACATGAGTGGGTCCCCCAAGGGGTTTGGCCTAAAAGTCAACAGGCTCTGAAACATGACCCTACAAAGTAGGTCATTTAGGTAGATTTTTAGGTGTACTGAAACTGTAGAGGAAAAATTCTCAATATGGGCAATTCAAATTTGCAAAATTTGGCAGTGCCACCAGAATGGACCAAGGATAATGCTTATATTGGATGATATTTCTATTACGCAAAATTGGAAGCTTCCCTATGATATCTCCTTTCCTCTCACTAAAGGGAAAGCCTCTATAGAGGATGTTGTTTAGAAGGTTCCCTCATATGGATGGGTGAAAGTTAATTTCGATGGTGTTTCTAAAGGTAACTCAATACCTGTTGGCTGTGGGGGAGTGATAAGAAATTATAATGGTAGGTTTTTTTCCACTGTGGCATTCCCTTTGGGTACCTAGACAAACCACCTCATGGAAGCAACTGAAGCCTATCATGGCTTGAATATGGTTCATTTTAAAGGTTATAAGAAGATTTGGCTTGAGGGAGACTCTCTTAATATTATTAAAAATCTTAAGAAGTCTTTTGTCCCTTCATGGAGTGTTGAATCCATTATCATGGATGTTATTGAAA